>VXAC01001096.1:148045-191680 GCA_013399225.1 Rhipidura dahli | reverse complement strand
AACCATATTAATATGACCAGTGAGTATGTAAAAAGTATATACTCTTGAAATGGCTACTGGAGGCACAGAAAAGTCTATCATAAATTCAGAAATCAAGATGTTTGAGAATTTGTATGTTTTCTAAAAGTTACTGTGGGAAGAATTTTTTTTTTTTTTTTTTTAACACCAGTTATTTATAGCTTAGGTGGCAGGCATATCACAAAACTAACTTATACTGAGAAGGTAACATATATCTTAAGAAAATTCATGGTTCCAGGCTACAAAGAATAAAAAGGGTATATGCTATCTTCAGTCTTGAAAATCTTTACATTGCCAGGAAATAAATAGATTTTATCTATTGGGAATAAAGTCAAGATTCTATCTTATCTAGGTTTCCATTTCACTTGTCATTTTTCAGACTTGTCATGTTTTTCTCAACAAAAAGTACCCACCACTCCTCTGGGTGTGCTGGGAAAAAGGAGAAGGTGAGTCATTGGTGTTTGGACAGCGTATCCCCCCGAGTCCAAAGGCATGTGTCTTCTCATCCCAGACTGCGTGTGCACGACACCAGACAATTGTTGCCATGGTTACAGTACTACTCGCTGGCTCCATTTTTCTGAATATTTTCTGCCCACAGTTTGTAGTAGTAAGTGGACCATTACTGCTGTGGTGTTTGTGCAAGAAAACGAACAGCAGACAATATTATGGTGCTATGTAAAGTGTATTTCAAGTACGTCCGCTACTTAAAGAAAACATCTTAGTAATTTAGTGCAGTCATTCTAGTCATTGAGAACTAATTTTTCCATCTGTGGAGATCTCCCACTAAATGGAGCACAAATTTCCACTCACTGTCCAGTAGAATACACAGACAGTACATCTCCATGGATCTTCTAGCACAAACAATAAATACAACACTGGATTTGGATATGTTATGGTTTGAATAGGAAACATTTACTTTTTTGAAGTTCTGTAGTTTTTATTGAAGTTTATTTTATCTGGGTAGACGTGGAGCAGGCTTGACCTAGGCCCAACAAATCAAGCAGAAAGGTTTGCTGGATACTGTCAGACGCTTTAACAATGTCAAAGACCAGAGGAATCAGTACTTGCTTATTCTAATTTGGGTGTGTAGACAGTTTTCCATATTGAGGCACATAGCCTTGACAGAACAGCTAACAGGCCTGGGACCTGTGAGCGAAGCATGCCTGGACTGACTACAGATCTATGTATCAAAAGAACCCCCTGGATAACTTTTCCTTATATCCCAGACTATGGACACACATAAGGGTTAGTATCTCAGACCTTTCTTAGAATCGCCATTCAGCAAAGGACAAAGTCTTAAAATGTTAGCATAAACCTAAAGAACAGAACTTCTGCATCAGTAACTCTGTTGAATACATATAAATTTAAATGGAATTGCACAAGTGAAAAGGTGTATTGTACAAGCTGTCATTGAAACCCACATTTTCTAATGTAATTTATTTAATCTAGATGTAATCCTCTTACTTTGTTCTCCCTGTGGATGCTTCCCTTCTGTTATTTTTGTTCTCCTGGCTGGAACACACGAAATTCTTATGTCTATCTCTTCTTTCCTTTGGACTGAGAAAAGGAAGCACTTTCTTTCAGAGGCAGGCTATTACATTTTAAAACATATATTTTCTTCTCTGAGTGTTTTATGCAGAAAAGCTGAGCCTGCGGGGTAAGAACCAGATGGAAAAAAAGTTTGGTAAGCTGTTTCTCCCTTAACATTCAGTAGATATTCAGACAATTTTGATGAATTTGCACAGCTATAGGGAACAACATATATTATGATGTAAATGCCACCAATATGACATATGCTTAAAGTTCTGTGTATAAATAAATAAAAGATATTGAAAAGCCTGCTGCTTACCCCAGCTGTTTATTTCTCACAGTGTATAAATGCCAGAGGAAAAAAGCAAAAAACCCAAAACCAAATCAAACCAAAAAAATCCCAACTTGTTTTTGCAGTGTTTTCACACTGAGTTTTGAGTCATAAAGCAATTAGCAATCTTAAATCAAGATTCCTAGTTGCATTCAGGTCAAGTCCAATGAGTGAATTTCTGCATTTTTGTTGAAAAAATGCAGAACATTTTACATTAAGTTGACAGAAAATTACATCTTCTTTGAAGATTGCATCCTGACTGAAATAAAATATATTTTTCCAGGCTCTTTTGCGGAACTCTTGATCATTCATGGGTCAATCTGTATAGGAATTCAATACCTTACTGGGGCCAATGCAAAAGCCTTTAGGTGACACCCACGAGTTCTTCATCAGTTCTCAAAACGTCAATTTACTTTACAAGTGATTCAGTGACCAAAATAAAATAAAATAAAATAAAAGATGAACAACTGAAATAGGAAGTAGGCAATTGCTAAAAAACAGGGTAGTTGGGGACCAGCAACCTCAGAGTCTCTGGTGCAGCACTTGGAGACTGGTAAAAGCAGTGGCTTGCCTTGACATTCAGCTTGCACTTCACTGCCAGTGACCAGAGAGAAGGAAATAATCTGTTCTGTGATCAGTGTTCTGTGGTGAAGCATTCAATGTGATTGTGTGTTTTCATAAGTGTAAATTTCATTTACTGAAAGAGAAAGGTGTTAAAATCTTGCAAAAGTAGAAAATCTATATATCTAGACAAAATGTTCTACTCCACCATAGAATTCCAACTTACTCTGCTACATGTTACACAGTTCTGTTTACTTCTAAAAAAAATAGTGTCTTTATTTTCACAGAGATTTAAATAACCAGATTTATGTTGGAGAACTGAAAGTTGATGTCTGACTTAATCCCCAAAGCAAAATTCCCTTGCACGGAATCAGGGTCTTTCTAAATGAAAATATGAAGGGTCTAGCTTTTGGGATTTTTGGTAATGCATCCAAACCACACAAATAAGAAAAATGTTGAATGAACTGTACTTTGTACAGTTTTTTCAAAGGGTTTTTCAATTTTCCAAAGTGTTTGATATTTAATTTCCTCTCTTTCAGTTCTATAGATGTCCAGTATATGTCCTATTCACACAAATGGTAGACCTGTATTTGCAATAGACTCAGAAAATAGAAAATAGAAAATCCCAACAAATTCTTAATCTCAATCTGTGATTATTAGGTTTACTCTCTGAATAACCAGGATGAACAAATTTAGATGCCACTTCTGTGAAGATCTGTAGCTTAATGGTTTGGCTAGGTTTTGAAACATTTGAATCTATGGAAACTCTTAATCACAATAATTTTTCCCTGGAAAATTGCATTTAAAATTAAACTAAAAAGCATAAAACAAATATATGGTCAAGACAGTAAGTTCTGCAGTGGCTGCTGCTAAAATTCCAGTGTCAGAGTGGTTGTTCTCATTGCCTTTTAATAATATATTTATCATACACTATAAGGCAGCAGAGTTGAAGGGTAAGTCGTGGCTTACCTCTCCTTGGGGCTATGTGCATTCAGTTACAATTAGTAAGCATGAATCTTTACATTTCAAAAAATTTAATATTAAGTGAAGATAATACTTTCATTAATGCAAGCAATCTTCGAGGAATTTAAATCCTTTTCCATATTTCATGTGGAGCATGAATGGAGCATTTAAAATGGGGCGTTTAAAGCTTCCATTTTATAAAGGGGCTACAGTTTTCTTGGCTGTTCTTGATAGATTTTGTTATTCATTGACTTACTGTCACCTGATCTCAAAACAGACTCATAGGTCTCTGTGCACAATGCAAAGAAATAATTAATTATCATTAAAAATTTAATTTGCATTTACATCTCTAGAACAAACATTAATCTAGGCAATAGGCCAGTCAACATGTGGAAGGTACATTTCATGCTTGTTTCATGAGACATAACAGTGGGAGGGCTGGTTTGGGTTTTTGGTTTTGTTATTAAAGTCAGAATTCGCACAGTGAAAAAAAGCAAGTTTTATCTTGTAAGTCACCCATATTCAAAGGCTTTGCTTTCATACTCATCAGTTTCTTATTTTTCTGCCACTGCTCCTTTCCTGCAAACTGTGTACTTGAAATTTAAAAGCAGATTAAAAAGTTCTAGTTCTTCTGTTTTGAATAGCAGTTACTGTAATCTATAACCACACACAATTTCAATTTCCTAATCTTTCAAAATTTCAGGGATTTCCTGAAAAAATAGTGAGTTATGTATATCAAAATAGAGGGTTCAACATCTTTTAGAGAAGGGGAGAGAGAATGCTGCCCAGAATCTGGGAGTTGATGCCTAATTTCTTCGTGGCTGTTTGCCTTCAGAAAAAGATTTGAAGTGCCTGACCCTTTTTTTCCCTAGAAAAATGCTACATTAGTAGTTCTTCACTGCAACCAGATACATGTAACTAGAGATACCTTGATAGCTTTGTTTATTTTTAAGTTTTCTCTTTCTTCTTTGATCATTTTTGTTTTACAGTGATATACTCATTAGTACTGTCCTGCTGAGATGGTTAGGGGAATGAAGCATGTGATAGATGAGGAGAGGAAAAGGGAAATGGATTTGTTTAGTGCAGAGGTGATGTGACTAGGAGGAGATGATCGGCTTGCTACAATCAACTACCATAATGAGTTAGCACAAAGAAAAAAGCAACAGACTTCGGATATTAGTTGTAAACACCAAATTGCAATGAGATATATGTATTGGATTTGCATGGTGGGTTTTGTGGTGGGGGCAATACGGGGGTGGCTTCTGTTGGGGGGCTGCCTGAGGCAGCCCCTGTGTACAGTGGAGGCAATCCTGGTGGCTCCAGGTTGGACCCACTGCTGGCCAAAGCTGAATCAGTCATTGCCAGGGGTGGTGCCTCTGTGATGGCACATGTAAGAAGAGGAAAAAGATCTGCAACAAACTGTATCTGGAGAGAGGAGTACTTGAGAGAAAAAGCCCTGCAGACACCAAAGTAAGTGCAGAAGGAGGGCCAGGAGGTGCTCCAGGCACCAGGGTTGAGATTGCCCTGCAGCCCATGGTGCAGACCATGGTGAGGCAGCTGTGTCCCTGCAGCCCAGGGAGGTCCATGGTGGAACAGAGATCCACCTGCAGCCCATGGAGGTCCCCACACTGGAGCAGGTGGATGGCTGATGGAGGCTGTGACCTTGTGGCAAGCCTGTGCTGGAGCCGGATCCTGGCAGGACCTGTGGCCCCGAAGAGATGGGAATCCATTCTGGATCCAGTAGGTTTTCTGGCCTTGTGACCCTGCAGGGGACTCACAATGAAGGACTTCACATCATGGAAGGGGCCACACTGGAGCAGTTCGTGATGAACTGCAGCACATGGGAAGGACCAGTGTCAGAGAAGTCCATGGGAGGCTGTCTCCAATGGGAAGGGGCCCCATGCTGGAGCAGGGGAAGAGTGTGAGGGCTCTCCCCATGAAGAGAGAGAAGCAGCGGAGATAATGAGCAGTGAGCTGATCACAGTCCCCGTTTCCCGTCTCACAGCACCTCTCAGAGGAAAAAGTAAATAATTTGGAATAAAGTTGAACCTGGGATGAAGGGAGGGGTGAGGGGAACGGGGTTTTTTTTTAAGATTTGGTTTTATTACTCATTGTACTACTCTGGTTTGATTGGTAATAAATTAAAATTTTTTGGTCCTAATTCATAGACTCAAAGAATCATTCAGTATGGAAAGGATCTTTACAGGACTGGACTAACATTTGGACTTGAGCATCTTGAAGTCCATCACTAAGCCATGCCCCTAAGTGACCCATCTAAATTTTTTTTCAATGCCTCCAGGGATGGTGACTCCACCACTTCCCCTGGTATCCTGTTGCAACACTAGACAACACTTTTGGTTATTATCCATCCTAATAGTCAATCTAAACCTTCTCTGGCACAACTTGATGCCATTTCCTCTTGTTCTAGCACTTGTTACTAAAAAGACATGATAGACTTGCATTTTCCTGCAAATTCCTTTCAGTTACTTTTAGAAAGTGAGTCTGTTCTGCCCATATTGGTAAGTGGTGAAGGATCTCTCCTTGTCCTTATCTCAACCCATGAGCCTTTCATTATAGTTTTTCTCCCCTGCCCAGCTGATATAGCATCTTTCTTAAGCGTCTGGCATCTAGTCAGGGTCAACAACCCAAATCACCACAACAAGCCGAAAGATAGGCACCATGAAAGTGGTTAAAGACTGGAACAAGAGCCCAGAAAGGCCATGAAATCTCAATGCTTGAAGCTTTTTGTATTTCAGTGAAGAAAGTCTTCAACAATCCAAGACAATATTGAAGTTAGCACTGCTTTGAACAGGGGATAGATAAGGTGGTCTGGAGGTAACTTCTGATGCAGTTTATGTTTTAATTTCTAATTTGAAAGAATTCAAAATTCTTATTTGCAAAATTTATCACAGATTGGATTTCTGAGCATTGCCAACATGCCAGAAAATAAGAATCCTGGCAATCTTCTGTGAGAAATAAATAAGCATATACATATATATATATCTCAAATCAAATTAACCTTCTTCACAAAGAAAAATATATTCTATTTTTTTTGCAGTGAATGGCTAGCAGAGACACTCCTTTGCAGAATGGAATTTCAATGTTTCTGCAAATAAAGGACAAAAGAGCCATATTCCAGTGTGAATGTCAGTGAGGGGGACTGCTACATGACTTTTTAATCATGGGGTCTAAGGCTTTAGAACCAGTTTGCCACGGACAGTCATGAACCCTTGTTCTGGCATAAGGAAGGAAACAAGAGGAAGAGGCAGGGTTTGCCCCTTTGGGTAGCAGTGCAAATTTATTCGAGATAAACTTAGGCTGTAGTCATGGCCTGTTTTCAAGCTCTGGTGATACTTCATACTGAAGTGTCAGAGCAACTTGTATTATTTTCTCTCAAATGATGGTTGAAAAGAATGTGTTTTTCACAAAACCAGTTGCTACATATAAGGGTGATGCCAGTTGCATTTCAGTATTAAGAGTTGAATCTTCCTATTAAAAGTTTCTGCCACTTGGGACCACGCATGAGCTATATAAAATTCGGGATCAAAGCTGGTATAGGTTCATATTTTAGAGATTACAATTAGAGTCCTTTCCTTCCTGCCTTTTTGATATTATAGGTATCAATTTATATTCATGTCAGCCTACAACTAAAGTCTTACAGCTCAAACCCATGGTGGATTCTGTCAGCATGTCTCCTGAAAGGGTGAAAAGAAACTGAGTACTTTGATATTTCAGATGAGACATGTCAAGTTCTCCTAGCTACTTAAAAACATTTGCATGTTTCATGTATCTGTTTTACAAGCAGCTATCATGCATTTTGTCTACAGAAAATGTCAATTGATGACAATGTTTTAATTCTCCTCTACTGAGAAATAAATGTTTAGAGATACAGAAATCCCAAACTAGGTATTTCAAGAGAGAATAATAAAATGCTAGCCTTATTTAGAGAAGAATCAGCAGCACAGGATGTTTTCTTTTAGAAATCTTTGACAAATGCCTTGTAACCATAGAAATGATTTTAGAGACAGCAGGACTAGCTAAAATAGATTAAATTAATGTGCTAGGCTCACTTTCTCACAGCATGTTTCACTGTAATTGATTATACTATAGCCAAACAAATCACTAATATCAGTGCAGATAGAAGGAAATTAATATTTAATAAACTCTTTTGTTCAGTTTCAATAAATTAATCTATTGGAATATGCTATAATTTGTGATAATCATTTAAAGAATTTTTTCTACCTGGAACACATTTTTGTGAAACCTGTAAGATGAAAATAATAAGAAAAAATAATTTAACAGTGGAGAAAATAATTATTAATTATGCAAACTTGTTGTCATTATTTACTTATAAGCATTCAGTAATATATTTGATTTGAAAAATAGATGTCACCTGACTAATAATTTAAACATGATTTTGCAGCTGTACACTCTTTAAATAGATTGACTTTAGAAGAAACAGATCCCCAACCAATATCTATTTGTTTTCTACTGTAAAATGAGAGAAAATTAGTCAACAAAAACCTGTAATTGTGATTAATGCCTATAGATGAGCAAAAATCTATGATTCCAGAGAATACAGAAGATATTATTTGGAGGTAGTCTTAATAGAATAAATTCACTTGTCCCATGCTATAATTAGAGTTGGAATAATCTATAGAAGAAATAATTTTGACAGGGTAGATCTAGTGTCCAATAATAAAAGGAAAATTGGAACACAGTATTGGAAAACCTGAGTATCTGATAAATGTAAAAAGGAATTCTAGCAAAAGGTATATTACCAGGAACATGGTATAAACAACCAAGGAAAGAAAGCAACTTCATACTAGAGAAAAATCAGGTTGATGCTTTTACTTCTCAGAAGACTATTTCTTCTATTCTGCTTTACATTCTTCTGAGTAATTACTCATCAATTTAAGGGGTTTTTCCAGTTTCTAGGAGACACTGTTCTCTTCTTGATTTGTCAGTGTAATATCAAGGGAATAATAAGACAAATAGGAGCAAACAGATGAACAACAAACACGTGCTTTGTCAGGTCTTTGAATTTCTTACCCTTTTGGTTTGTTTAACAATGCCCACCACCACCACCCCACACATACACCTCAGGTTCACATTTCACAAGAATTCTAATTCTCAAAAGTAATTTGCTTACTACTATTCTACTTCCACATGATTACATATAGCCAAGTAAGGTTTTCTGCTAAGAGCTGTCCACTGAGAAATGTTGAAACAACATCCAGGTGATTAAACAAATACCACCTATAAAAGCTGCCACCATTTCACTAAATTAGCAGTTGTTCCCCTTTCATCATTAATGAAATCACTCTAGTTTATTTACCAAAATATTTCTCTTTTACTACTTAGTTATTACTTCTTTTTTTCCTAGAAATATCTCTTAGCATAGTTCAATTTTTTGATTTTTCTTTCCATTCTGTTGAAAAAATAAAAAAAAAGAAATGTTAATTTACTCATTTGATTTGTTTTACCTATTTTTGAAAAATAAGGAATTATTTTTATCATGTACCATGTATGTCTTGCAAAACTGTGGAAAAAATCATCTCCATGGTGAAAACATTTTACTGCATATAGACTTCTCATGCATGGAATTCTCTGCAGACATGTTCTCTGTTCTCTGTTCTTTGTTCTTCAAGTATATTCAGTCTATCTCTAGACCAGAACATCCACAACAGCTTTTCCCTGGCTGACTTGGGTTTGGAGATTGCTTTGCCCTGCACTAAAACACTGTGTCCTAGGTAATGAGGGAAGCAGCCTTGCCTAAAGAAATGGCAGGCTTAATCTGAGAGCACAACAGTGAAGTCAATCAGAATAAAAACAGCCATAAACAGTGAAGAGAAACTGTAGCTTTTTTATGAAGTGCAACAAACACACGTTTGAAGAATTTGCTGCAGCGCTCATGAAAGTTATTTTTAAAACAACACATGGCTTACGGTCACTGAAAAGTAATTATGATTCTGAAATGTTAATAATTTTAATTGAATATATTCTATTAATCTTCAGTGAGGTCCATAATATACTCACATAGGGCAAAAAACAATAAAAATGTTGTTCAACTAAATAAGGAAAATATTCCCTTCATGAAGGCAGAAAATATTCCAGATAAAAGTTGAAGAAATAGAAGCATTTTTGTGACAGAAAGAGGATGTGCTGTAGAGGACACCAGAGACATGGTATTTTTTCATAAATTATTACAGAAAATAGATGAATAAAGGCCTGAGATTCTGAAGAAAAATACTATTTTACCATGGAGATGCTGCTCCTGTTTGATTGAACAGATTGCAGTTTAGGGAGGCTATTAATTCCTTACACTGCCATTTAGATATTTTATGATATAAAAACCTAAGATGGCAGCAAGAAGAGAATTCCATCTCTCTGGATGGACAAATAAGTTGTTGAAAATATTCAAATTCAGCTTGAGATTTTTTCATTCTGGTAGACCTACTGAGAAAGACCTGAGCAATCAATATTATAACCACTTAAAAGTCAGAGTATGGAATAAGGATATAAAATATCAAAGAAATTAAAAACTACATTATGAAATGTATGCATGAAATACAATAGTCCTAACATTATGAGAATTTAAATGAAGGGAAAGAGTGGAAGAGGAGACAAGTCTTAAGATCTTACTTAGGGTTCTTGCACTGTTGTTTTTGAAAAGGACAAGCTCCACTCACAGAAGTTACTTCCATAACTGAGGAAGGAAAAGCAGTGTTATTCATGCATACAGCATAAGAACACGGGATAATCACAGAGACACCTGGCCTTTCCGGCCTGATGCAACCAAGTACCCAATCAGATTCCAGATAACGTTATCAGTCAAAGTCTCACTGACTGGTTCTTACAGGACTTTTGAGGGAAAAGGAGAGTCAGCTACAGAGAAATAAGCATATAAGAGTATGTCCCATGGACCCATCTGTGAGTCACCATACTGACCTAAACACATGACCTGCTACAAGAAATGAAAAGCATGGCAAATCAGAAAGTAGATACTGACAAGATTTTATTAAGTGAAACACAAATGCATAAATATGTAGCACAACTGGTACTGTCTATTTTTAAATGGCAAACACTGAAAAAAATTATGCAATCCAGCACAGTGAAAAACCCTTCTGTTTCTCTCTGTGGATATCTTATGTAAGTTTAAAAATAAGAGGTTTGAAATTTATGAACAAAGATTCTTTTTCCTCCCTCACCACTCTGTTTTTCTCTCAACAAGTGAAATTCTAGTAAAATTTAATGAGATGTTCGTTGTTCATGACAAAAATTGGTTAAATATAAGAAATGGAAGAGATACAGAAAAAGGAAGAGAGGTATTTATTCATATTCACTGTAACTAAGGACTTAGTTTTTAATAAGCTCATATAGCTCTAAAATCTGCTTGCAAACAGTATTGTTGGGAAAAAAAGGTCCTTCAGCTTCATTATTTCAGATAGGGGCTACCTTGTGCCTATGGTCTGTAAGAATAGCAGTCTAGAATTTCAGAAGTTGCTTGAGGACATAAAGGAAAATTGCAGGACTAACCAGGCAAGAGATCAAACTACCACTGTTGTAGAACAAAGGGTATGTATTAAGCTGTCTTTCATAATGATCCTGCTCAGTTCCATGTAGTATTTTTGTAATACCATGTGTCTTTACTAGTACCATTTGTCCTTAGTGCAAAAGGTAAGACAAAGTTTCAAGGGAAATGTTTTCCAAAGGTTTGAAGCATTGAAAAAAAAATGCTGCAATTTAGCTTTATGAAAAGGCTTATAAGGTTTCCAGTGAGCTGAGTGGCAGTACTTTGTACAAAGGCTCCTTTTGATTTAGCTAGGTGTATTTAGCTGCTGTATGTATTTAAAAGGTTGGAATTTAAAAAAATAATAAAATTAAAAATCCTGTGGGAAATACAGTTGCATGCAGAGAAGAACCCCTGTAGCACAAATTAAATTTACTCCCATTATACAAATTAGGTAGATAATTTAGAAATTTGTGTCTGCATGAAATTGCAAGGTGTTAATTATAAGTCAGAAACTGAGGAAAATAGAGATAATTTACTTGTGCTGAGAACATAATATTCTATTTTGGCAAATAAAAACCAAAATGATAGGGGACAGACATTTTCTTTGTACTCCTTGAACAATGTTGCTGTATTAATTTATATCTATATCTCCTTTAAAGGAAGATTTTTTTGGTGGTTGCTTGTCAACTTTAAGCATTTAATATTCAAATAAGGTTTAAGGAGGAGAAGGGTAAACCAGGAAAATACTACGTAACAAAATAAACCAAATATCCTGAAGTGGAAGTGACTGATTAATTGAGAAGTATTTAAGCTGCAAAGGTACAGGTTTCAAGGGAGAATATTTCTTGAGGTAGGATCAACAAATGAGATCCAAACACTTCAACTTTTGCCTGCATAAAAATGATGGGTTTCCTTTACACCTTTACATTAACTAAAAGAATTGAAAAGTGATGTAATAAAATCTGGATTGATGACTCAAGAAAGAAATTGTCAGTCTTCCTGTAAAAATAGGAACAGAGAAGAATCTGACTTCTCCTTTCACATTTATTTGCAGGGATGGTGACAAGCTGGGTTTTTTGGTGTGGTGTTTCTGCCACCTGATAAGATTGCAGGTGTTGGCGTTTGTCATTACTAGCGACTGCAGTCCTGGCAGTGTTTAAATGTGTATTGAGAAGGCACGGCTCGTAATCTTATTCTGTCAGTCATTGACCTGCAGCTGCAGGAGGTGTTAAGAAAACAGGGTTCTGTTATTAATGGTGAGTGTATTATTGTTTAAGGCAATGTTTTATAGAATCAAAAATTTTGGGAGGAAAGACTATCACTGTTTCTGGTGCTAGAAGGTTTAGAATGTTAATACTTTGAAAGTTTCATAGTTCTCAGAGAAATTTCAAGAAAATTTGATAAAAATTTCAGTGGATTGAAAGCAACAGTTTGAGTGCTTACACACTATTCACACATTATGTTGAGTTTCAGCTTAAGAAAAGCCAATCAAAACAATAGAGATAAGTTTTCCATAAATGAAAAGTGGGCATATTTCCACTTAGACATACAGGCCATAAATGTTGGGTTGTTTCAGTTCATCAGACTGACTCATCATTGTTTACCAGAGAACAAAAGTAGAATATAAACTTGAACATTTTCCTCCCTGCAAAATTAGTGAAAAGCTAGTGGATAAAATCCTTGAAGTCCATGATAAAATACTGTTTGCCATGACCTAAACTGCCTTTGTGAATGCTTTTGATTCACCATCTCTCCTTAACCTGAGTAAATAGTTATGGTCCACTGGGATATGTGGAATTCATTATTATTAAAAATGCCTTTGAAGGATGAAAATTTTTAAAGTTAGCATGTGCCATTGGCTACGTGTCATTTATCTCTGAGTAAACCTTTCATACTTTTTGGTCAGCTGTCATTTCATGTGGTCAGAGTTAGGTAAAGGTAAGATGCTTTACCTGTATCTAGTGGAAGGTGGAGAGCAGGAGGAGGGAAGAAAAGACTGTGAGGTCTCAGCTTATTACAGGTCGGACCATAGCTGGATTTTCCAATAACTGGAATTATCAAGCTCTGAACTACTTTTGGGTTTCTTCTTTTTATACTTAATATTAATATACTGATTTAATATTCTTTAAATATTTTGAGAGTGCTTTGGAACATTTGTTACAAATATTCAGACTGTATTTACAGTTTTTAAATATGTTTTTTATATATTCTGTAAATGATCAAGGAAATCTTTAAAACTGATAGAAAACAGTAAAGGGTTTCTAATGGAAAATTGCTTCTTAAACCATGTTGTGAATATTTTTTCATCAAGAACAGTTTCCATAATTAAAAAAAATGTAAAACTTCAGTAGTTTGACATATCTGGGTGATGATCTGCAACTAAATTTGAGTGGCAAGCATGTTATCACTGGAAAAAAAAATGAATATAACTCTTCACTTTGAAGAGTAGATCATGTTCTTTATAATGAAGGGGAAATTAATAAAAACAAAGAAAAAAGACATTTCTATTAGAGTGGGGATCTGTGGAAGGTACAGGCTAAGCAAAAATGGGAAAGTGGCTGTAAATGCTGCATTTTGCACCCAGCTGTCTCCAGCTTCTCATGCAAGTAAGATTTCCACCTCCACACAATATTGACAGAAAAAGGAAATGAGATATTATATATATAGTCTTATTTATATACATTTAATCCTAGTTTATCTTAAATACATGAACTTTGTCTTACAGTAAATTATAACTCAAATTGAAAATATAGTCTCCATAGTCCTTTTACTGTAATATTAACTCTGAATAAAAAAAAAAAAAGAATATAATTACAACTCTTCTGTAATATTTCAGTTTTTCTGAATTAACCATGAGATGTAAACAGAACAAATCAGCTTTTATCTTACAAAAACATAGGTCTTCTAAAGCTCTATGACATTAAAAATTCATGGCTTTGTTAATTTTAAGGAAAATTATGTTTCGGTTTTGTTTTCCTTCCTGGCACTCATAATCATTACACATTCTCTGACTTCTTAGCTGAGATAATCAATTATTCCATGACTGCTAGAACTTTACACTCTAGGCACAGATAGTCAAACCTCCATCATAGAGAATAGAACCGGACCAAACACCAGAACAAACTTTCCAGGGAAAATCTAGCAATTGGAAGGTTAGCTTGGCTCCAAGATGGATTTGAAAGCTGAATTTTTATTATGTCTTCTTAAAAAGAAAACAAAAATATTAAACCAATTGCTTTACACATATAAAATATGAATACTTGTATAAAATATTAACATAATTGAATAAATTTATTATAACAAGAAATGAATTTTATGGCAGAAATAAAATTATACAACCTTATTAAACAAATGAAAAGAACAATGGCGCAATATTTTTAAAAAACTTCTTGAGTGGAAAACAGAGGATAAATTGAGTCACTAGAGAAAACCTGTTCCAACTTTCTTGTGCAATCTTATTTTCAAGTGGTCCCTTTCTGCAACAGGAAAAGTAAGCTTCTTTTCTGGTTATACATTTGGCTTCTGACCCAGCCTTTCCTCAGAGGCCAGTCCCAGTGGGCACCCTGCTCTTCCCCTTATGCAGGAATTGACACTGCAGATTACCCCAACGAGGTACGAAGAGCAAGCTCTTCAGCCCTGCTGCATTTCAACAACCCAATGAAGATGTTTTCTGCAAGTGAATGATAAAGACAGGAAGATTTTTGCCCTAGAGTGTTCCCTTTTGGAGCCTCCAAGGTCAGAACTGGGTGACTTCCCTTCCCCCAAGCGTGACAGTAATTTATAACACAGTTTCACCTCTCCCTTGCAGATATTCTCTTCAGGGCAAGAAGAAAAAAGAATTAAAAAAAAAAAAAAAAGCTGATGAAGCCTGCTTTTATTTCTGAACTAAAGAGAATCATTATTGTAGGAAAAGCATAGATATGTCTCAGCAGAGTTTTCATGAAGCTCACCTAAGACAGTGTATCAGAATGAGAGGAGGGGCAAAATAAAACTGACCAAATTTTCTCTTTGTCGAAAGAAAGAAGAAGCCTTCACTTTTATCTGCATTAGTATGTTTTCAAAGGGCTGTTCAGGGATTTAGTTGGAGAACTTCCATTAAAATCCCTGGGAGCTGAGAGACTTCTTCTTTGTGCTCTGCTTTGAAAGCAGACCTCTTTGTGGTATGGGCACAGACACATATATACATAGCCTCTCCCTCCTTTTCACTCACTCTCTTTTTATTATAATAATGATTGCTAAACAAACAGGCTTTTGATTATGATCAGCAAGGAAAATTTAGCTGGTCCCTTCAGGCCATGAAAAATAGCATACAATGTTAATTAGGGTCAGAGTGCCCAGCTTTCACAATAGTAAATATGAAAAAGGTGTTATAAGAGTACCTCTTGAATTCTATGTACTGCAAAAATTCACTGTACAAGAAAATATATCAATTAAAAAATGGAACAGTGTTAAAAAACCTTAAAATATTGTAAGTATCCTTTCTACACTGATGAAAGATCCTTTTATATTGCAAATAACTCTTTATTAAAAATCAACATTTAATAATCATGTTAGATGAAGCTGCCCTTATTGGTATTTGCCTACTTTATTATTACTGGGATAATTACCACTAGCTTAAAAACGGAATTTTTTTGGTCCTACTAACAACAACATAATGTGTCTCAAGCATGTAGATGTAAAGTTAAAATTTTGTTTGTCCCTCAGATGAAACTACAATATACCTTTATTCCTGAATATTTTGCAGGATTACAAAAACGAGGTTTTAAAGGCAATAAACAACTCACTGATGATATTTCTTCAAAGTAATCCTAGTCAATTAGGTCACTGTGACTTGGAGAAATAGCTAGGATAATTCCACTTTTCTTTCAAGTGAATGATGAGCTGAGGAAAGAGGTAAGGAATCAGCTCATCATTGATATCTGACAGGGGCTGCTTTGTTCCTGGTATGAGGTATGAGGTCTCATAAGCAGCAAGAGCTCGTGACAACACTTCATGCAGCATATAAAATACCTGCCTTGATGGAAATCCAAACGTCAGAATGTGCTGGGCTATTCCAGTAGCTGGCACAGACCTACGATACCAAGGTACAACAGTCTAGCTAAGAGATTAAAAAGTAGACTTGCCATATATAGGTTATTCTTTGCATATACAGTGAGCTCTTACAAAAATTTGAAACAATGTAATGGATTAATTTATTCCTCTCTCTGTCAAGGGAAGAACTGATTAATGAGACCGTTAAAAAAAAAAAAAAAAAAAAAGCTAAGTGGGAAATTAGCATTGTAGCTTTACTTCCTACAGAAACATCTCAGAACATTTTTGAGCTCCTTTTTTAATGGCATGAGGGATTTTTTAAAAAATGTAACCAATCTAGAATACAAAGAATAAAACCACAAATGCTTTAAAGAACAATTTTCACGAAGATACTCTTTCATGCATCTCTCATTAAAAGATATCTACCATGTACTAAAATATGACACTGACTTTTGTTACATTTTCAATCATGCTTTTTCTGAATTAAATGATTCTACATGGCAAAAATAGCCAAACAAAAAGATAATAAGCACTCAAGAGAGTGAATACTTCAAAAGCTAGATACAAAATTATCACATAAAAGTCCAATCACATGTGACAGGTGTAAATTGCTTTCTATCATCAACCTCGGGTTTGATTTCAAAATGTGTTTATGGCCATCCAGATATGCAATTGTAAAGTTGAAACATTTAATCCCATGCTTGAGATGGGATGTTTACTCCACAAAACTCAGTGGCCAGTTTCAATTAACATTCAGTTTAGGCATTTCATCTTAATCCCACAAGGATTTCAAAGCTCCTTTAAACAGACAAACAAACAAACAAACAAACAAGAGCACATATACAAATGTTGAATCCTAAGAATAAGTCGTCAGCATTTTTCAAATTTAAATTAATATTTCATTTGAAGTGTGCATTTGGGGAATGGTTTATAGCTCTTTCTGATTAGAATATCAAAAAACTCTTACTCATTCCCACTCTAACTAATATATTCCCTCACTAGAGACTTTAAGGAATTTGGCTTAATTTCAAAGAAAAGAATGAATGTGCCCTTGAAAACCTTAAATCAAATTCTGTTGAAAGAGTAAGGCAGAAAGGCAAGTTCAAAAGAATGGGCAATTCAGGAAATTTGGTAACTTTTTAAAATAGTCAGAGGAAGCAGTAAGGTTTGCAATGAAATCAAATAAATGATCCAGAGTAAACATCTTTTACATTTTAGCTTTACCTCCACAAGGCTTAATATATTTGATTCTGTTTAGCTCAAACTCTGCTCAAGCTCCCAGCATTTTTATTCTGTGTAGGAAATCCATGGAAGCCTTCCCTAAGTTAGGTATTGAATTCTGAACATAGTTAACCAAAAAAAAACAAAAAAAAAATCAGTTTTGAAAATATTAGCTTCTGCTTCTCTAACTCTTTACTTCTGTTGTATACTTAAAGGTTAAAATTCTAGTTTCTGTCAGAAAACCCTTCCTCCAGTGCTCAATTGAATGAGGGAAGCAAGTATGCCATAACATTTCCATAAATATGTGGTGAGCTGCATGATTCAACCAAAGGATCTACAGGGAGAAGAGGGTTATGTTACAGGTATGGAAAGGCTTCTTAAGTTTTACCTATGTCTCTACTGTTCCAATTGAGGAACGGGATTTTCTCTAGTTAAAGAGGAAAAGGGTGATTTGAAAATTCTCATATATTTGGTAAGATTTTTATGACATCTACAACTAAGAGACCTCTCATTTTATTTTGTTCCTATAGAGAACAATAATTCATCTCACCATGGCTACTTAGCTATAAAACAGACCAAATCAAACAGAAAAAAATGTTACAAGCAATATTTTGAAGACCTATATTCTGCTGGTAATTCTGTCATCAGATAATTGCAGATTATTCTAATGACTCCTTACTTACTACCTTAGAAATAACAGTAGAAATGTTGTACTGGAGCAGGGTGGTTATTTTCAGCTCAGTATGATGGGTTGGTGGCAAAAGCTCCAGATACTGAAAAGAATATTTTAGAAAACAGAATTAGATAGTCACCTCACTCTAAATCAAAGGGTAGAGAAATTTTATTCTAGAAAGCTAAGATTTAAAGTCCCTTGTTGGCATTGATATAGAATGTTCAGTGATGATTATGAGAATAAAAGGGAAAATTAAATTGTGGTTCCACAGAACTTTCATTACTATAAAGGAAGGAAACAGGAGGTGATTTTCCCACTTTAGGCTGGTGCAGCCTTTTCTTGAGTACTGTGTGTAGTTTTGGACACAACAATATAAGAAAGATATAAACCTATTGGAGAGAGTCCAAAGGAGGGCTACAAAGGTGGTGAAGGGTCTGGAGGGGAAGCTATGTAAGGGATGATTGAGGTCACTCAGTCTGTTCAGCCTGGAGGAGACTGAGGGGAGATCTCCTTGCAGTTACAACTTCCTCATGAGGGGAAGAGAGGGGCAGACACTGATCTCTGCTCTGTGGTGACCAGTGACAGGACCTGAGGGAATGCCCCAAAGTTGTGCCAGGAGACATTTAGGTTGGATATCCGAAAAAGATTCTTCACCCAGAGGGAACTTGAACAAGCCACTGAACAGGATCCCCAGGGAAGTGGTCATGGCACCAAGCCTGACAAGAATATGGACAACTTTGTCAGGCACATGGTGTGATTCTTGGGGCTGTCTTGTGCAGGGCAAGGAGCGGCACTTGGATGATCTCCGTGGGGCCCTTTCAACTTGGAGTAGTCTATGATTCTTTGAAATATTTGTGTGTTCTGGTACATTCTTGCGTACCCTCATGCTTAATATCACTAATTTGAGAGCATCATTTTTCTATTTCTTTATCAAAATCATCTGTGTTATAGAAAAGTTAACATCTTTATAGTTCAGTAACATGCAGATTAGCATGCATGTGTGCAATTTCTGCTGTTATATATGGAAAATGAAACTAGTATTTACAAACATCTGAGTTGACCCCAGAGACAATGGATTACAACACTCTTAAAAGAAATTTGACACCACGTGCTTAAAAGCTTTTGAGGGACCATCTGAAAAATGCATGGGTAAGTCTTTCAAATTCTTTGGTTGAAAACAGCACTTGACCATGCTAGGAACACCACAGAGACCTGGATGTACAGATCACTCTGATATCTCAAGTGATGCATTTTGAAATGTATGTACTTTTCCTTCTATGGCAAGAGAAGTTTATATACCTCATGGTGACTCTGAGTTCCAAACTACCAGCAAAGAACACAAAATCCCCTACCTGCTTCTAACCTGAGTGTTATGCCATAGTTCTAGCATGTTCCCATGGGTCATGCCTGAACTACATGGAGAGATCATGTGAGTTCCTGCCGCTGGGAAAGCAGTCGGATGTATCTGGAACAGAATCTCTAGCACATGTATATTTTTCACTAACAGTACATATTTGATGGAGATGACAACATCTATCAGGGGAAGGAACAGCCAGAATCAAATCATTCCAGGCTCTTGAGGAAATTTAGCTTAGCTATAAAACAGGATCCAACAAGACCATAGAAACAAAGTCCTTGAGAACATAGACAAACTTGTCACAAAATTGTCCTAAAGCTACTGCAGAGACAAGATTATCACAGGTAGTTCTTAGCTAACAATTGCAAAGTATTATGACCTGAAATTGCCCATTTTATACAACTCCAGGTTGAGTAGTTTGAAGGAAAAGCCATAAATATTTTGTTGTTTCTTGTTTCTCAGTCCACATTTCTTCTACAGAGTTGTCTCTGAAAGACTTATGAAAGACAGTTTTTATTGCATCAAAAGTGTTTTACCTTAAGAGGACAATTATTGATTAGGCTGAAGATGTATGGAAGGGTATTTACATCATATTTAGCAATGCATGTGACATCAGCAATCAGATTTCAAAATAGCATTGGTGGGCTTATTGCAAATGTATAAATAACTGAAGGTCAGCCTCTTTGTTTAGATTTTCCCCTAGGTAAGAAATGTCACATTTACATTGTAATAGCTGTATTAGACAGTGAAGCAATTGTAAGGAGTGAATCCCATTTGTACTTTATTGGGTATTTTCAAATCCTTTTCTGAAAAAGAAGGCAACATCACTAAAATATTTGGAATAAGGGACACAAAAAAAGTGAAAAAAAATCATTGTAACAAGAAAACACACCCAAGAAATACTCTCTGTTTGCATGGATGGATTTTTGGTTGGTTGGTTTACCAATTGGTTGCTGTTGAGGGCTTTTTTTAGTATATTAACACCAACTAAACTGTGTCTTAAAAGAGGTAAGCACAGAATACAAAACAAGCAAGCAAGCAAAACCAAACAAGAAACCCTGCAAACTGTTATTTCAGAGAAACAACTAGAGTATAAAAGTTTCATGTATAACTTTAAATTGCTTTCTCCTTCACACTCTTTTGCAGCTGGTGTGTGTTAGTATTCTGCAGGTTGGTAACTTTAACATCACACAATATATCCAGCTAATGAGATTGCAAGAACATTGTGCTCCTCCATCATTTTCTTATCAGTGACAGTCAGTCCATTAGAAGCTGTAACCCTGAGAAGTGAACTCCAGTCTCAAACTTTTTGCATTCTGAAATGGTTTTCCCTAGGCTGTTAATAGATAAGATGGATGCAACATTTTGTGACAGTTCAAGACACTCGGCCTCCAAGAATTGTTCTGAAACCAACAACAGATCCATTATCTCCTTTTAGGAAAGGTTTTTTTTATCCAGTGCAATTAAGTCAAGGCTTTCAACACAGTTCCTCACGGCCTCCTACTGGAGAAACTGAGGCATTATGGTCTAGACAAGGGGTCTCTGTGGTGGATGGGGTGAGAGAGTGGTGGCAAACGCCCCCTTTCAAACTGTGTGGTTCCCCAGGGATTGATATTGGCCCCAAGAAAGTTTAACATGTTCATATGTGACCTTCAAGGTGGGATCAAGTGTATCCAAGCAAAGAAGACAAAGATGAACTGGTGGAGAGGGTGACTGGCCTGGTGGAGCAGACAGCTTTGTCTTGATGGCAAGGAAAAAAAGAGTTTATGAGCTTTGGAAGAAGAGACAAGAAATTCAGTAGGACTACAAGGATGTTGGGAGGTTATGAAGGGGGAAAACTAGAAGAGCCAAAACACATCTAGAATTTAATCTGGCTACTGTCATTAAGGATAACAAAAATTGTTACTACAAATGTGTCAACAACAAAAGAAGGTCTACGGAGAATCTCCACACTTTATTGAATGCAGGGGGAAACATAGTGCCAAAGGACCAAGAAAAGGCAGAAGTACTTAATGGCTCCTTGGCCTCAGTCTTTAATAGTAGGACAGTGGTTCTCAGGGGATCCAATTTCCCAATTTGAAAGACAGAGTCAGGGACAAGAATGCAACCCCCCATATCCAAGGGGAAATGATCAGTGACCAAGTAGTCCCATAAAAATCTATGGGGCCACATGGGATCCAGCCAAGATTATTCTAAAGTTTGCCAATGGATACTTTGTGAGGGAAAGCCACCCTACAGGAAGACTTGGATAGGTTGGAAGAATGAGCCAACAAGAACCTGGTAAAGTTCAGCAAGGACAAGTGCACCTAGGAAAACACCATCCAGGACTGCTGCACAGATTGGGATCTACCCAGTTGGGGGAGTGACTCTTTGGCAAGGGACCTAGGGGTCCTTGTGGCCAACAAGCTCAATATGAGTGATCAGAGTGCTGCTGCAGCAAACCATTCCAGTGGGATGCTGGGCTGCATCAATAAGGGCATTACCAGCAGAGACAGAGGAGCCATTATCCAACTCTACTCGGCACTTGTCATGCCACACCTGGAGTAATGTGTTCACTTTTGGTCCCTGCTGGGTAAAAAAAAGAAGTGGACAGGTTGAAAAGGGTCCAGAGAAGAATCTCAAAGATGATCAAGGGACTGGGAAGCCGGACCCTTGAGGAAAGGCTGGGAGAACTGGATTTGTTCAGCCTTTGGAAAAGAAGGCTTAGGGTAGACCATATCACTGTGTGCCACTATTTAAAGGGTGACTACAAACAAGATGGAGACTCCATTTTTACAAGGAGTCAGGTGGAACAGACGAGGGATAATGGATTTAAGTTACATCTGGGGAGATTTCAGACACAAGAGGAAAATTTTTCACAATGAGAACAATCAGCCATGGAAAAAATCTCTCCAGAGAAATGGAGGATTCTCCAGTGTTGGACACTTCTAAGATTTGGTTGGATAGGGTACTGGGTCATCTTGTCTAGACTGTGCTTTTTGCAAGAATGGTTGAACCAGATCATCCTTGAAGTCCTTTTCCAGCCTGGTATACTATGATCCTGTAATTCTATGAAGAGCATTGTGTGATGTTGCTGAGAGGTCTAAGCTCAGCTTCCAAGATTTCATCTACCCTCATAGATACAATGCCCTTGTCCTCTGAACTTTAATGAAGTTCTTTAATGAATTCGAAGGATTTAGAAATATTTTCTTCATTCATATAACTTACAGGTAATTTGAGCTACTAAATGAGACCTTAATTCATAAATTCAGAAAAATGGAATAATGGAATGCTCATTTTTAATACTGAAGGTTATTGTACAGTCTCCACTAGAAAAAAAAATACTAGGGAATTGAAAGCATGGGTCAGATCCTGGTCTCAAGGAGCTTACTATGGGTGATACTTTGGATTTACCTCAGTGTACAGAAGCAGAAGTTTGCTTTATAACAAAGCAGCTTCAACCAGGCACTTTGCTATTGATAATGATGAAAATCGATGCATATTTGCTGGATCTGAGAACATACTTATCCTGTAAAGAAGAATTAGATAAAAAATTATTTTCTCCTCTGGTCCAAAGGCAGTTCCAGGAGGAATGGCTGTTCATACTGAGTGGTAGCACTGGTATTCACTGTTGAGACAGATGTGCCTGGAGTTCAATGATTCCTGGCCAACCTAGGTTCCTAACCTTAGCATCAGCTAAGTAAGATGGTTGGAGTAACTAAGATTAGATCCATTTATCATCCTGTTTCTCATTGCAGGTATCTTATATCCCTGCTAAATTAATTTTCAGCAGGACCTCTTCTGGATTGTATGGTCCTGTGAGCAAGTGATACTTTTCAGGTCCTGAAAAATACATCCTCTCCAGGGAAAGAGGAACTGGTCCCTGAACAGCCTCTGTCAGAGTGCCTTTTACACACTGAAGTACATATAACAACCTGATGTTGGTGGACTTGCAATATATGGTAAGTCTGAGAGTGGTTTTCTAGATAATTTTTTAATAGTTTAAGAGAAAAGGGGATCACAGATACAAATGAGTCTCTATGTTTAGTGTGAAAAGGTCTGAAGAGTTCATAATCATCAGAAATTCTTGTATTACATATGTTTATGAAGATTTAGTAATGACTAGGAAGGGCAATTTGTCCAGAGCCTGGTTTGTAGGCAGCATTATCATCAAGTAATAATTATGTAGTTCCTCCAACTTCTCCAACTCCAATTATTCCTAAGAAAAAGGAACATTACAAGCCTACAGTAAAAAAAAACTTCTGCTTTGATATTCGGAAGAACCAGGAATTTTATACTACACCTACAGGAAAAATATGTAAAGTACATACTTGTTTTCTTACAGTTAGCTACGTATGGTTTGTTCATTCAAAAGTGAGTTTACTAGTAACTGCTGAAATAAAAAAATCCCACCTTAAATATATGTGCTGCATCATTTAAACAACAACCAATCAAAATCTAATCCAAAAGAAGAATACAAGTCAACTTTCTCATTAAATGTATGTGGAACTGACCTATACTGTCTGTCAGAGGTACATCAGGTAGAAATTCAACAACATAGTAGCAAGTAAGCTTCACTTAAGCTTATTAAATTAAAAAGTAATGCAGCTAGGAGAAAGTATCTAAGTCAGATGTAAGTAAGACTGAAGTCAGAGCTGGCAGTTGCAATTCAGGAAAGAGAATTTGGAGCTGTCACTAGCAATTTATTGAAATCTTTAGTTTAGTATGCTGAGCAGACCAAAAAAAACAAAAAAAAAAAAAAGAAGAAAAGCCAAAGAAATTAATCATAGAATGGTTTGGGTTGAAAGACACCTAGAAGGTCATCTAGTTCCAAGCCCTGCAGGGACACCTTCCACTAGATCAGGTCACTCAAAGTTCCATCCAACCTGATCTTGAAAAATTCCAGGAATGGGGCATCAACGTCTTCTTTGGTCCACTTTTGCCAGTGCTTCACCACCCTCATGGTAAATCTACCCTCTTCCAGTTAAAAGTCATTCCACTTGTCAGATCACTACATGGTCTTGTAAAAAGTCCCTCTCCAGCTGTTATAGGGTGTCCCTGTATCTCTTCTCCAGGCTGAAGAGCCCCAGCTTTCCCAGCTTGTCTTCATAGAACTGGTGCTCCAGCTGTATGACCATCTGCATGGACCTCCTCTGGACTTGCTCCAATAGGTCCACATCTTTCCTATGTTGGTTCTCCAGAGCAGAGTAGAGGAGGAGAACCACCTTCCTCTACCTGCTGGCCATCTTTCCTTTGTTGAGGTCCAGGATACAGTTGGCTTTCTGGGATGCAAGTGTACGTGTTGAGCTCTCATTAATCAACATCCCAAGGTCCTTCCCCTCAGGGCTCCTCTCAATCCCCTCTTCTTCCAGCCTGTATTTTTGCTTGATAGGGAGAGAATTAACATTTACAAAATCATAAATTGATTTATAGACTGAAAATGTAACAGTAAAACCACAGGACAATGAAAACCAATAGGAGTTTGGTTTTAAACAAATGTTTAAAGCTTATCTAACAATAAGCAATCTTCTGAAACTTGTTGCAACAGTAAATTTTGGAGGAATGTAGCATCAGCAGGTTCAGCAATCATTTGAGCAACTTCACAGACAACAGACCCATGAATAGGTTGCAAGAGACAAAGTCAGATACGTCCCCTCTGATTTCTCGTTCAACAACTGAGGATAGTATTAATTTTGATGGGAACGGGCGGTACATAACCTTCAAGCTTGTATGCTCTCTGTGGTGACAACTACTCACAGAGCATGCATACAGTAGTGATAACTTCTTTTGCTACTGGTGGAGATTTGGTGTTGAGGTAAATGGATCCTTTGTCAAACCCAGTGAGATATCTTCTGGGAGTTCTTCTGGCATAAGAGAGTTGGGAGAGAATGGTTTTCACCGTGGCATGGGAGTAAATTACAGACCTTCCTCAACTTGATAGAAAAGTGAACTTTTAACTTGACAGTGAACAATATTCTGATTAGCAACTCTGGTAATATCTGCTTCCCTTCTCCCCTCCATTTGAAAAAGATATTTTTGCATTCTCCATGACATAAGAAAATTTGAAGAGGTGTAATCAACCAACGTGTGGTATGTAACGACATTAATTGCATTGACAAACACAAAAACATTGTTCATTAACAAGCAGAGAAGAAAAACTCTTTCAACTTCCAGAGTTATCTAACAAGGTGAAGAACTTTAAGAGCATTTTAGAAATCCCTTGTACTGAAATAAACATAACATGGAGCTGACATTCAATAGATGTGAGTTTGAGAAATATATGTGCTAGCTGAAGTACTGGTTTTCATCTATAAGTCATTCTGCATTCACTACACTGTTGATGAGTGAAATAGCAACTGTTCTGGAAATGCCCATATGGGATGGGTAATAGCTTTCTGCATTTTTAAGATAGAGAAAATATGTAAATAAATACATTTTTGAAACCATTTCTACTTTTCAAAAGCAATGCAATTCAACAACAACTTATAAAGTGCAAAACACTATCACTGATTAAAGCACTTAAATACATTGCAAAAACATAATCTGTGTATCTGATGCTATAAGACTAACTTCCCGTACTTTCTGATTCTTAGATGTATTCACAAATAATTCTCAATGTTATAAATGAATGAGATTCAACTGTGACAAGAATATAAAGTACCTTTGCACAAACAATTAGTCAAAATTCCCCATGTTTTCACCTAAATTATCCCAGAGCAAACTCAGGAAACAGGCTGCTTTCTTCATTCCTGTGGTGTTTTGAATGTGTTCATTTGCACAGAAGAGTATAATTCAAGGTGTCTTGCAGAACATAACAAAGGAAAATAACACTTTTTAGTCAAAGACTTTCCTTTAGCTACCCACAAGAATGGAACAGAAATCCAAACAAAACATTTGATTTAGAGCAAGTTTTGCCAGGTGCTTGTGGAGGCGGTATATCAGGTCCTAGGATTATCAGCCAGTGGGAACAAGCACCTGAGGAAAAAAGATAATAAAGGTGAACTTGCAGTGAAAAAGCTACAAGCAGAAAGTTCTAGGAAAGCTTAAGATAGGATTTATGATTTCTTTCTCTTCAGATAAGCAAGCACAGTTTAAATGTCATTGTAGCATGACTAATGTGAGTGCATGTGTTCTATGGTGATAAAGTGGTATCACCACTTCAGGGGGTCCGGCTGAGATTTGGGTTGCTCTGAGGACAACTATAAAATTGGGAAGTAAACACTGAACATTTTTCTGCTGTCTTGATCCTTTTACACTGTGATGAGCACTTGTTTGTATAAGCAATTTAAGCACATCTAAGGAACTGCTTGGACAGATTACTGAGTGAAGATTTTATGGAACTGTGTTGACTGCTTCCTCGTTTTGACACAGTCACCTTTTTGTGGGATTGCATCAAACTACATTCATGGACTCAGTTTAAATTATTAGACTATGCGTTGAACTTATCAGAGAGGCTCTTTACTATTGCTACAACCTGGAAACTCCAAGCAAGTCTAATGCTAACAGTGTTGATGTAGTCTGAAAAGAAAGAAGTTTTTAAGAGATGCTTATTAATGAAAGAAAAATGGGGTATTTAAACTTTATTCCTTTCCTCTTTATTTTGCCAGTGCTGTACTGAATTCAGTTTATATTTCAGAACTCAGACCCTGAATATACATAAATATTTTTTCATTATTCACTGAGGTGAGTTAACCAAACATTCTTTGCGTAGCTACCATAGAAAAATATCAAAGTAATTGTTTTCAGTTGCAATCAACATGAGATGGCACTCTGCTGCCTAACCCTTGTAACTAAAGCACTTACAAATTAACAGTGTGATGATAAGGATGTAAATAATATTAACTTGCTTTTAATAGGATTATATAAAAACTAACATAGTTTAAAAACAGTTTCATGATATTTTGTATCGTGGTCTTGCCAGAAAAAATGTATAAGAATTTTGCTAAGTATATGGGCAGTATGTCCACCAAAGTGGCAAGCAAGGAGGTGTGGGCATGTAAAGGCACGTGTCAAGAATTAATGTAGAAGTGCAAGACAGAGAAAGGCAAGTCTAAATGAGTACAAATTGGATTCCTTGGGTACACAAAAGGATGATTGAGAAAACAAAGGAAACTAGAGAAACATGATTGGAACAGATTAGACTCCCCTTCTGAGGAGAGGAAGGTGACATAAAACCATCAGACATAAGTACAGAAAAATCAGAGAAGAAAGATGAGAAAATCACTTTGGTTTTGGTCTTTGATCAATGAGTCCTCCAGCCTGATCACTTGGACGTCAGTGACTAATATCACCAAGAAACATGGCCACTGTTAGCAACTATAGATCATAGGCTCAATGTTATTGTATATTCGCAGATAATTCAGAACATAGGTATAAAGGACTAACAGTTTTGCACGTGTAGTGATAATGATTAACAATTTCCAAGTAAAACTTTAGCGAGAAATGTACCACTAATTCATTCAGTGAAGTTCAGAAACTGGCCTGGTTTGTCAGTCTTCTAAACAAATCCATCACAATAATGTCTGTTACTTAACTGTTATCTATCTGTCTACCAATCTATGTATTCAATTGAAATATGCTGAATTTTTGAACCATCTCCTCCTTGCCTTAAAAAATCTGACTTGGTGCTGTTTTATTTTCATATAAAGGAAAGGGAGTATTAGTATCTCAAGTTACACATATTGGTATAAAAGGCCTGTTGCCTTGAAGTTTCCTGGTAGACTTTCTGGTGGTGACAAATAGATTTGATACAGGGTGCAACTCTTGCTTTCCCTCCCTACATCTGCAATTTGTTTCAGAAATGCTTTAAATGCGATGAGGTCTGCCAGACTACAACTCAACAAGAGTGGTTCCAGTATTGCTTTCATTTTATTACCATTGGCAATGTTAGGGTAATTAGCTAATTAATATGGTAATAATATTAGAAAAAACATCAGATGGGGATTAATTAGTCATACTAAATATCTCATATTTCATGAGTTATTTTATGGCCCAAGAGAAAAAGGAAATTAAATGAAGGCTTAAAACCCTAGTTAGTAAGTAGTTCTGCTCCTTTCTTTTAAAGCAACACATTAAATAATATTTCTCCTATATGAAGAGTAGGAAAAAAGGAGTTACAAATATAAATTTGTTGTTATTATATATGAATGTATACTAATAGAATAAAGTTATACATCTATATAAACCTATATAAAGCAGTATTTAGCTGTGACTGCTTATTCATCTTTCCACAATATGGAGTCAAAATAATTGACACTGATTATTTATCACCGAGGAAAACATTTTTAATGGGAAAAAAGATCATCATGTCACTACTAATATTGAAAGTTATTTAAAGAGAATGTTATCACTGGGTGAATATACATTATAGAGATTTATGAAATGCCTTTGGAAATTAAAATAAAAATGGAACATCAGAACTCGTTTATTTATCTCTGTGTGTTTAATGGTAATGAAATATGCAAGACCAAGCTTTGGATGATGAATTCTCTTATTCAGTAAACAGGGATAGCACTGTTTCCTCCTTCCTTCCTTACCTATAATAACTACGTGCATGAACTAGAGAGACAGGATATGGTGTAAAATGGATTATATTATTATCAAAAAAAAACCCTTCAGCATTTTATGTTTCATTTGATTTAGTGATCTGCCTCAGATGGAATGACAATATTTTGCCAGTTTCTTGTGAGTCTATTGGAAATATCCAGTGGTGCTTCTCATTTTGCATGAGTTGAAATGCAAATTTTCCAGGGACATACTCAGCAAATCACTTCAGCATTAAATAACAGTTAATAGGATATGAGCACATGAATCAGTTCTTCAGTGCATACACACCACTGACCTTGATCTGTTTAGCTTTTTCTTTGTGTCAGTTCTTGATCCCTGACTTTTGTAATGATCTCTGTCGTCACTGAATTCATTGCAAGATCATAGTCTAGAACTGCCAAAATTGAATCAGGCTATTTGGGCCATCAGGTTTGTTATATGCCATCAGAAAAATAATTTTCATGGCTCGAAGCCTTGAAACCACAGTGAAATAGAATTCATCAAAAGTAACACAGGATTAATTTGACTGAATTCCTAGTTTTATATTTAATTCATGGAAGTTTCTGTGCATTAAGGGGTGAGGTGAGAGTATTTGTTTCTGGAATCAAAATTCCAGTAGCCATACCAAAAAGATGGAGGAAATCACTAGTAAAAATTAGATCAAGAACTTAATTTATAAGAGTTTTATAAGAATTTATAATAATTTTAATTCTTAAATATCTTACTTCTAGATTTAAAGTCTAACATATCAGTCTGCTAATACAAGAAATGTAAAGGGCTATAGTCCAAGCCGTTAGACCAAGCTGTGGTCCCGGAATGGTGATGCCAAAGCTTAAAGCCAGGATTACTGGATAATGCTCTCTTTCCTTTCCAGTGAGGCCAACATGATATAGCTTTGTCTGTTGAGACAAAGCCGACTGGAAGTTGGGAATAAATAAAAAGATTTTGGAATGACTGGACTATGAAAATAATAAATTGCAGAGGCTTAGCATCCTGACAGCAAGAGACAACACGTAGGATTGGCTATATCTGCATTCCAGGTCTTAGTTTCTGTCAAAATATGTAAAAAACTATTTTTCCGTAAAAAACTATTTTTCCTTAAAAAACTCCATAAATGTCACCATTATGCAGAATCAGTTTTTTCTATGTTACACATATTATATGTAATTATGCTTCCTAGCAGCCAGTGAGTTTTCAGAGACATCCTAATATAAAACTTCATAATAAGTACTTCTTTTTCAGTCCAAGTATAGAAACAGGGTAACTTCACAAAATTTGCTACAACAACAGCAAATTCCTCTAGACATCCAGAAGCAATACCTTGCCCTTCTAAAGGGAAGTAGGAATGGGGAATGACTCTCTTCCCTTTGTACTTTTTGAGTCTTCTCCACTTGAAAAGTGGAACAAGGTGCCTTGTAGGTGCCTACTGCTGTGCTTAGTTTTCTTACTGAGTAGGGCTCCCTTTCAGCCTCTGCTGATAATAAAGCCATAAGAAATTAAAGAAGTCCTGTATTTCTGCAGGGAAAGAACTATAGTGCTAATAAGATTTTAAGTCGCAAAATATCTGGCACTGCTGTCTCTTGAGAAGTAAACTGGGAATAAAATTATTCTTACTAGCCTACAGATCTCTTTTCCACCAAAAAAAAAAAAAAAAAAAACAAAACAAAAAAAAAAAAATCCTGTTTTAAGTGAGAAGTTTTTTTGGAAAGCTCAAAAACAAATTAATTCCTCTAATAACAGAGGGATTCTGGCAAGGCAAATGTTAACCTTTTTCACAGCATATATGTAGACATTATATGATTCTTAAAATTCACTTCAGATACCAGAAGTATCTCTGGAGAGTTTATTACACTTGATTATTCCACTTAAGTATTCATAAATATTTATGCACCAATTGATGTTCTCGATATAATCTTTCAGTGGTTGGTACAAATATGTCACTAAAAAGAACAGTGAGGGAATCTGCAATTAGCAATTAGTGATTCAAACATATCATGTGAAAAGTTGAATATCTCACTTGTATAAAAGAAGCTTCTGCATTAAACATATGGTTTACTTTGGTTTTCAAATGCAAGTCGCCACCAGAGAGTTAAGCCTGTTCTCTAAAGACTGAGCTATGAAACTACAGTAATATGTAAAGGCAAGAACATTCACCTGAATTAACTTACAAGAACTTTGTTTACCCAAATAATATTCAAATTTTTCATGACTGATCCATTTGTTCAAACTGTTTTTTTCATCCTTTTCTCAGATACATTTATATTTCTCTTGACCAATATGACACTTACAGTCTTACATTCCTTATTATCCTTAATAAGGAATTCTATGTTCTTGGAGTATATGACTTCACACAAACAGCTGCTGATAAAATCTGTTTTCTTGATTCAGAATTTCATATGAGCTCACTTTTTGTTGTGGAGGTAGTAACCAGACATTACTGCTCTGCTTTCTTTCATAGGAACCCCACATGCAACATGTAAGTTAGGAACAAAGTATTAAACCATAATTTCTTTTTATGTGTCATTTATGATCAAATACAACAGTGGTTTATGATACACTAATCAGGCAGGTCACATGTTACCACATTTTGTCTGAGTATGTGTAATCATTATTTTTAATTGGTTTCCTAAAAAGAATGACTGGATTTCTTTTTTTTTGTCCCCATTCACAGTATCTTAGGTTCCATTCATTGCAGTGGAAGCTTTGAGTTAGTGTCAGATGTAAGTACAAAAGAGATAATGCCCACCCACCTCTCGATGATTTCCATGTGGAATTTCTCCCCTTCTTCTCTTTGCTCAGGCATGTACTAATAACTAACATACAGATTACTCTTTGCTGTCACATCCTGAGACAAGCAAAAAACCCCCACTTACTCCATAGTTGATCTCATTAACCCTAGCAGCTTCCCATCATGTCTTTTAACTTGGAAGCTCAGCCATAAGAGGGCTGCCAGGGAAAATCTCCATTGCTTAGGTGAGTGAAGTTCATCACCCTGCATATGCACATTACACAGTGAACGTCCCCATTGTCTGTGACTTGTGCCTGCCTAGATCTTAGCCAAGTACACCTGTTTTGCTATTATACTGCCAGAAATGTGCAGATCCACTTCATTGCTGGCTTTACGCACAGGCAAAATAAAAGTAAGAGCAAGCTGGCGGCCAGACATGGCAAAAAAGGGGTTGCAAAAACTTTAATGCCAGAGCCCTGAGAGAACATGCTGCTACTGTGGTGGCTCTTGCTCCTGAGGGAACTGCTGTGTGTCAGCTGCTGTCCACAGGGAGGCCTGATGCCCCTGGCAGCTCTCACTGTGGGCTTACTTTCCGTACCTAGAGCAGCAAAATCCTAAAGCTTTGGCAGGGCTGTCACCAACAATACATCTCTCACTGAGTGGCTTTCAGAGTAATGAAATTCAGAGAAACAGTACAACAGACAGATTCTGAATTTTTTTTTTTTTTTTTTTGGTCCCCAAGAAAAGAGATCTTGCAACTAAAAGATGTTTCTGGACACTTTAGGAAAAGCCTTGCTACATAATGGGTCAGCAGATGGCTGTAATAGGCCTAAGTCTTTTGTTCAGGCAATTGTACTCTGCAAGCTAGTAGCCATCAAGCCCCCTTTTATTGACTATTTTCCTCTGTACCATGTAAACATCTCTACCTCCTATAATTTTTACTGCAAAGAAAAATGATGCCTTGTGAAGTAATATGTTTGGAAGGTGGAAACCAATCATTTAGAACATGGAAAACATATATTTGTTGTCAAATAGAAGTGTTCTGCCAAGACAAACTGTAATTGGGCCAAACATTAAAAAATCTGTTACTTCAATGCTCACAACCTATCCCTTCATCATACACGTTACAAGCAAAAGGGAAAAACACCTTACTTGAGCTTGAGTTCTTTCCAGTATATAATGAAACCATACTTGCTCGGATTCAGACAAGCAGATTTTCCAGGTTTTTTATATTTCCTGAGATCATGAGAAATAATTTAAATTTGAGAATCTGATCCCAGAAGTTTTTCAGAAGGAGGGTTATTGCTTCTGTTAACATGTTTTTGGTTTTAATATGTTAATATAATTTCATTATGGTTATGCCATTTCTAGCTCTCTAACTCAGAGCTATAGGCAATGAAGCGATCAAAACAACTATCATTGGAGGTGGCAAACTCCGAGTCAAGCAGGATTATTACTATATGAATAGAGTTTCTATTTTATGTGATCTAAAATTTGATGTCACAACACTAGAACGGGCTTTTTATATATTGCTAGTATCTCTCTCATTTGCATAATGCAAGTTATAATCAATGCAATATTTTATTGCAAATTTGAAACATAAGCGTCTCATTTATGAAATTAGGCAGCCAAGATAGATCCTTTTAAATGTGCATGAAAGACAGGAATACTGACAGAAATTCAGAAGATTAATGTATCAAGTGAATGTCACTTAGGGACATAAATTCACAGCATCCTCTTCTGAGATTCACAGTCATATTCCAGTTTTGGCATTACTGAAAACTTCAGCAAGGGAAAAATAATGCAGATATGGTATAAGCAGGAGAAAAGGCATATTCACATTAACCAGTTTTTGAATACTCTTCTGTCAAAACTGCAACTAGAAAATTATGCTGGCTAGAGAAAGCCAGTGAGGCTCCAAGTGATTTAAAACAAGTGACATGTGTTGGCTAAGAAAAGCAAGTACCTAAATAAAATGGAAAGGGACAAGGATCCAGTTAACGAAAATATTTTATGTGCAGGTGAAGAGAGGCAAATCTATATAACAAAGAAAAAGGTAGACGAGTTCCTTAACTTACACAGTAAACAGACTATTGGTGAAGAGCCTCTTTATCATAAAAAGGTCCATTTGTGCAGCAGCAGCAAAGAGGTCAAAATCACAGCACCAGAGAAGAGAGCGATAAAATCCAGACTGTGAAAAATCTGGAAAACACTGCCTGTGAAGAAATGGTTCTGTTCATTGGAAGTAATCTCTTTTCTGGTTTAAAAATATTAAGAATCCTTATAGAAGTATTAGTGTTGGTTAGAAGACATATGAAAGTCAGTGAATTAAAAAAATACCCAAGAATACACATCATAAACCAAAAGGAAGGTTACAGGCATGCCTCACATTCAGATTCTTTTGTTCACATTTACATTCTTTTGTTCAAAAGAAGAGATTTAATTGCATATCCAAGAAAGCTTTCTGAAGTATGAAGTATGGAATTGAGATTAGCAAAATAAAAAATAGAAGACATACCTGAATTTTTAGGTAGAACAAGTTTATGTTTGAAAGGTGGTGCTTAAGTAGAAAGAGCAAAGGGGTCATGGTGTCCTTCCCTCTAAAAACTAACAAAGATTCAATAGGGAATCTTTGTCATAAGGACAAAGAGGAAGTCATAAGGACAGAGGAAGGACAGAGGAAGTAACCAGCTCTGAACACTGTGAACATTCAGACATCTGAAACATTTTTAGTGTCACTGGATCATTACAGGGACAAATACAAACTTTTAATTCCATAAGAATATTCCATAAGAAATATTCATTCCACAAGAAATATTCAAACTTTTCTATAGAGAAGAAACTCCATCTTGGAATAAAATTGTCAGATCTGAGGAAAGAATGCTGTCTCACTTAGGGGAAGCTACTTTTCTCTCTCTTTTTACTAGGTCAGTGTCTGCAAATACATTAGCTAATGGGGCAAGAAGTAAGTACAAAATAATCAATGCAATTATATTGTTTCTGTCCTATTAAAGTGCTCAGAAAGGATTTAACCTTCTCCATTTCCAGTACAGGTAAATAACACTGTCAGCTTAATATATGTGTGCTGGTTTGGACAAATTTGGAGGAAAATATCCTCTGATAGAAGGCAGGTTACAACCACCCCTTCCCCACCAGGTTCAGGGGGAAAAAAATTTCCTTGGAGCAAAGTGAAAGAGATAAAAACTATTTATTTAACAAACACACAGGAAAAGAAAAACAATGCTGAATAATAAATCCTCTCACTGTGGAGAAAAACCTGGGAAGATTTCAGACTCCTTTTGTAGGTGTGGTCTCTCTCCTCCTCCTCGGAGCTGGATCGATGTGGGCCCACCTCTGGGCCTCAGTGGAAAATCCTCCCCATGTGTTCTGATGTTGAAACAGTCCAGAAGAGAAGAAGGGAAAAACCAAAGTTCAAATCTCCATCTCCCTCCGGAGAAAAGCAGCTGAAAGCTGGCTGAAAAGCAGGAAGGCGCTTCCTCTGCTCTTGTTACCACCGCAGGATGCAGAGGAGTGTGTGTCTGTGTCCTTGAACAACTGCTTTGTAAAGTTTGCTTCATTTCTTTCTCTTCTTCCTCTCAGGCTCAGTTTAAAGTCACAGAAAGACACAAAATTAATTTCTGGGCATAGAGCAGCAATAGGCGATACACCTAGAGTCACTCCAAGGCAATATGGAATAAAGGGAAAAAAAGAAATTAAAAAAAAGACATGTTATTTCCTATGTCTGTTTGCCTACTTCCAAACTAAAATAATCCCAGATTTACTTTATGGCACAATCCTGCTGCTGGTTTGTGGTACTGTCTTAGTGAACTTCAATAAAAGATTCTATTTGTTCCACTATTCATTCCCCTACAATGAACCTGTCCTTCTTCACCTGTTATGAACCAGTCACTGGAGAACACGTAAGCCCTGAAGTTGTATAAAAAACACTTCTTAGATCAACACTGAGTGAATTTTCTCCTTACCTACAAGATAATTACGTTTCTGATGTTGCCCACTTGGAGATGCACTTAAAAGTATCAGCAGTGCTTGAGATAACATCTGCTAAGTGCTTTTTGATTAAGTCTTTTATAATTACTCATTTTCACAAAGCATATGTCTATTTGAAGGGCACCTCAGTTATCAAAGAGAGTATGCTAATGGCAGCCTTTCACTATTTTGGATTTCTTACACTGATTTGACATTTTGTTTAGGTTTATGAGAAGTTAGTAAAGGCTGCGGATGCTCTGTGTCATGACTGCTTGAATTTTTACATGTAATCCAAACTATGTACCATCTACTAAGAGATGAGGAATGTATTTGTTAGCTCAAGTTTGGAAGCTTGTTGGCTCAGACTGGAGAATCACAGTACATCTGGCAAAGAGACCACAAACAAGAACCACTAAGTCTACAGTTCTTAAACAGCATTTTTTAATAGGTGCACCTCAATTCCTAAACAATGAAATCCTTTCATGAGACTGCTGGGAAATCAAAGATAATTGAAAAACACCTTAATAATTTCTGCAATAATTATATTTTTTCTAAATTTAAAATTATTAAGGACACTTTCAAATCTTAAATTAAATACTTGAGAAAACTAAATAATTCAGTGAGTATTACCAGAAAGTTTTTGCCAGTATATCGACTGGTCAACTAATCTCACCAGATATTGTTGATGATTTAATGAAGTCATTGGAGATATAAACATACAATGATTTTAAAAAGAATCTTCTAAAAGGTGAGATGTCTCTCATTCTCTCTGCAGAAACTTTATGATCAAACAAAATGTTTTCAGACATCAACTCAAAAAAGAGTTGTAAACATCTCAGGAAAGAAAGTTACAGCCAAAGCAGATAAGAATATATTTAGAAACACTTTTGTGGGTGCTCAAAGCAGATGGTGGACATTTGAGCAAAACTGCATTAATTTATTCTCTCAGCATCAGCAATATTAGGTGAAACACTGAGAAACAAACAAGACATTTCTGGGTTAAGAGAAGGTATAGATTCTGAACCCTGTGGAAACCATTCCCTGGCCTTTTGTTCACCAGCTCTGGAATGCTAGCAAAACACTTCCACAACTTTTGAAACATGCCTGGTGACTAGCAGGAGAAGAACATCCCGTAGGTCAAGCAATGAGTATAGATCTCAGCATGCACTGGGAGATGTTAATAGAAGATGCTGAGATATGCAACAGAAAGCCAACATGGCCATTGATTTTCAGGAAAGAAGGCTGTGACTCAAAAGATCCAGACATAGTAAAATAATTTGTACATTTTAATGAACAAAGCAGGCTTCATCAAATTATTTATTGATTGATTAAAAAAATAATAAATTACAGAGATAAATTACATGTCAAAGACCTTTCACATGTGACTTGCTGACCAACAAAAGACTAGTCTTGGGAAACTGCATTTCTAAATCGTAGGCAGACGACAACTCAAGTTATTTTGCATATATGTCATGACACAAATGCTAACAGTAAATCAATCATAATTACTGTTTTAACCTTGACAGTACTAATGATGTTAGAGCACAGACCCAGACAAGGTTTTTACATTAACTAAGCAGAAGACTTCCTTTAGGATTTATGTATACAGAACACATTTTCCCAGATTGATATTGTGAGTGCTTCTGCAGGGAAAAAGAAAATACTTGAAAATACAATTTGAAAACAGGCCTTTCCAAGTTTGAAACACTTTTTGGGGTAGAATTAAGAAATCATTACTCATCTTTTTATTCCTAGAACCATAGCAATGGATAAAACCATAAATGTATTGCTAGATTTTCTGTGGACAACTGTGGCATTGACTGTGGACAATTTCTGCCAATAAGAGTTCATTGCCACATATGGATTGTCAAGAGGAATCTTGGAGATTAATGCAATGTGAGTTTATCATACTGAGTACAACAATAAGTCATGGCTAAAGCCAGAAGAAATGTTAGTTTACAATGGATAACTGCATCATCCATATCTAGTGTTTTTCTGAAACATATCTGTGCTGATTAATAATGAATAATTATTTACTAGTAATGTAATTAAGTGGTAGAAATATCAAGCTGGAATTGTGTGCCAGCCAAAATAGGAATAATGAAGAGGAGAGTGTAAGAGACTGATTAAGGTCTGGAGAACAGAGAGGAAGATGAAAAGAATAAATCTGTCAGAAACATCCAGTCCACTGAACATACATTTAGAAGTACAAGAATGCTTGCTTTCCTTATTGATGTTACATTTAAGCAAATTATGTAAGTTTTTAATTTTAAGTATTACTTCTTGAGCAGTAAGTATGTTAAACTTGTCATTATTTATTTAAGAAAAATCAAACAGGAGGGTAAGAAAATATCTGCTGCTATGAAGTGATTCAGATCAAAGAATCACTTTTAAAGTGTTTTTTGGTCTTTATAGGTCTTCATCTTCATTTACTACCTTCTCAGGTGGTAAAATTTCTGTTCTCAAGTTGTTGCTTTTGTTTTAAAAAACACTCTAGAATGCCATTACTATGTATTGTAGGTGTTTACTGTAATGCGCCTTTCCTGATAACTTCACATGCAGGAAAATAGGCAGGAAAATCTGATTAACGGCATTCATTGATAATGGTTGCAAAGCTTTTAAGACACTAAGATAACTCCAATTCTTATTAAGCTTCCCATTAGGAAAACAAGCTCTTTCCTCTGAGTCCGGAATGCTTATTTAAGTCTTTCTACAGAAAATCTTACTTCAGTTGATAATATTTAAAGAAACTTCCCAAGACCAATCTTAAGTTGAAGAGGTAGCTTAGCATATTTCTATATAAATCTTATTATCCAGTCAAACAATCGTCCTTTATATGTAATGTCATCCAACAGTATAAATGTGCTCTATTATCAAGAATACTTAAAGACGGATAATATGTACTCATGCTGGATATCCGCCACCTGCTCTCCATGAAACCTGATGAACAATATCAAACAAATTGCAACTGCTTGTTGTAGCTGCCCTTCAGTGTAAGATATTTGAAAAGAATTTAATAGATGCAATCCATTAGGGATAGCTGTACTTTAGACACATCTAATGACAAGCTGCTTGGAAATTTTTGGCTTCAGTTGAGGAAAAGAGAGAGGAGAAAAAAAAAAAAACTTGTCTTGACTTAGCTGAAAACAAAACTATTATTTTGACAAATATGCAGCTCAGGATTGCTAATTATAATGATTCCTCAAGTAGGATTTCCTGAATTATAATATCTATCTTGAAGGAATGATTGGCTTGAGTCAGTAAATTACATATGCTGTGAAAATGTGTGTATTATCTACCTGCCTGAATGACTATGTTCAATATTTCTTTAGAGATACTTCTTTAGAATCTACAGAGCACTTAAAGTTTCAGTCAGAGGAACATTTAAAAACATCTCCTTCTGAAATATGTATCTCCTCATGAAGTTTTGAATTCAAATGACAGTGCTTCCCTTTTTGAAAAAAAATCTCTCCAGGTTTTCATTTCCAAGTAAAATCTGGTCCTTTCTAGAAGACATGGCTTTAGAATGCTTGAATATTTTTAGGAATAAAAATATCATCTACTCCTTAACCCACAGAAAGAATTCTGGAATGTGATTCATTGTTTGGTACATAATAGTGATGCATGAAATATCTGGCACTCATTTAAGGCATGCATGTGTTTTAATCTAGCACCATTTCTGACAAAGAAGGTCTGAGCTCCCTGCAGATATGAAGACATCTTAGCTCCTAGCAAATCTCCATTTCAGTGTGAAACTATGCAGGCCACTTCCATCTAAGTCTGCATGACTGATTTATACCACTGATCCTACACAGTGCAATATATACAGTGATGGTAATGGTGTCAGTATGACACAAGCACCAAGTACACCAGAATCTTACTGTTAGCAAGGTATCTCAATATTTTTAGCAAAGAATTTGGTTCACAAAGGTGGATTAGACTATTTCCTTGGAATATGCAGGTGACTGACTACTCTGGTGAAAGCTTCACTTAACAGATTTGCATAAAAATATTCCTATTTTTAAAGTCAGTTATCAGAATTATTCCAACCTGTGAATAATTGCAGCTGTAAGAGTGGGAACTGGGAGGGCATCCTAAGTGCTGGGTGCATCACGGATTTAGGCTGAGAGGGTCTTATCACCACCATTTTACATTGTCAGGCCAAGTACTCAGCCCAGCTAAGGAAGGGACCAGGAGGATCTGGAACATACTGCAGAGTAATCCCTGCCCTCAGAGTAACCACATCCAGTATGGATTAGAGGGAAAAAAAAACTAGCTAACACAGCACACAGCTAACCATAGGCACAGGTTTTTTCCAGAATCCCAGTGTGCTCCATATTACCCATCCACACTGAATAATGCCCCAGGTGTGAGTAAGTGTTTCCAGGAAAGCTGAAGCAAAGGTGCCATTTCCAGTGTTTTACCGAAACATTAATGCCTCTAATATGCATGAATTAAGCAAAGAGGTCATTAGTTTCTGAACTAAAATAAAGGAAATGTCCTCTGGAATACTGAAGAAACGTTTCATCTGTGAAACTGCAAGTGCTTAGGATGAAGATAACAGACTGCAAAGTCCAGCATTAGCCTTTTAATATTTAATTTCCATATTAATATGAATCAGATCTTCAGAGATTTACAATTAATATGTTTGTCAGCATTTCACTGCAAATGCTCCTTGGTTTTTTGAGCTCAATAATTATTTGTCAATGGTTTGGAGATAATACCAAATCATGCTTAAAAATAATGTCCTTCTTGAATATTTGCAGAAGAATAGAGTTGATTGCAATTTTTTATCTTATTGTGTACTCGGTTTTATTAATGTGTGGTAGTTTTATGTAATGGGATAATTTTTTAAAAATGAATTTGTTAATATTTCCCCATTAAAATTAAGCTCCATATCACAATTTTCCATATAAATATCAACATTTGGATTTGAACTCAATGGCTCTAGAGCTAGTCTAGGAAGGGGAGCTGTATGAGTTTTTCAGATTGTTCAGCTAAAAAATAAAATAAAAAACCTTCTGTTCTCAAAATAATCACAGTAGCAAGTGTAGCTTCCTCAGATAATATCTTTTCTTTCTTCAGTCTTTTTTCCTAAGATATGTCTTTGACAGAAAGACTAAAAGGAAACACACTGTATTGTTAATTTAGAAGATGTATTTCAGTAACACAGCATAAGTTTACAGCACATGTAGCAGTGAGTCAAATTTTGACAGTCAACTTGATTTTTTTCTTTGGTCTGGTCAATAGACTGAAGCTAAAACCATTTTCCAGCAAAGTTAACAACAACCATCCTTCTGCTAAGTAACCTGGCTCAGACATTGTCCTCAGAAAATCCTATAGAGACCTATTACAGCTAGTGTTTTTACACAGAAGGAGAATCTTGATCTTTGCTTTGGCATGGATTTGGCTGGCCCACAGCATGTTTACAGACCACAATTCCTGGTGCACTGTGGTTGACTGTCCCTGAAGTCCCTACAGCTTGACAGTTGCCTCCCTTTCTATTGGGAATATCAGTATCATTCTACCATTATCCAGCACAGAGCAGACTCTGACACCAGAAATGGAGGGAGGTTCCTTCTTCTTTTCAAGAGATTGCATAAAAATCCCAGTTCCAATCACAGCTTTCAATTTACTATTTTTTATTTTACAGCTAGGTACTATGATACCTATGAGCTGGACAAAGAAATTGCACTTAGGTAAGGAATAGTAAATAAAGACTTCTCTAAATGAAATTTCTCTATGGAAATTCCATGGAGGTTTAATTTGTTTTTCTCACTGAAACTGACTAATTAATTTATTTAGATTAATAAATTTGAATCTAACCAAAACATTTTAAATTCAAATACAGTTTTTTCATGAGTAGTTCACTGTGTAGCTGTATCTACTAGTGATGTCATGGTGTTAGGCATACACTGCTGACTGGATTTCCTATGGGTCCATACCTTCCTGGACGAGATATGACATTGATAAATGCCTCATCTGATAATGTCAAGTCATGTAAAACAGGAAAAGGAGGTGGAAAGCCTAAAGAATGCCCTCATTGATATGGCAGCACAGGGATATTCAGCTGAACAACAAACCCAGTTAAAACAAGGAATTCTATTGTTTTTAAGTTCAAAACTTTTTGAACTCTCTTAATATTTTTGTCCTACAAAAAAGTTTGAGTAGTTGACTTAGGCTGACACAAATGTCACAATAACAGGACTTCCTGAGGGACTATGCTCTGATTTTCACCTGGCTGAACTATCACTGGAAGCTGTTGATATTTTTCTGTCCATTCTTGACAACTGGGGACAGAAAATAGGAGATTACAGACTACTGCCTACAGATAAAAACACTTCACACTAGCTGCATTGTGGTTTTGCTTTCAATTTTAATTTCAACATTTAATATTAAGAGACCATAAACTGAATACCTTTAAAAAATGCACTTATGGCTAATATGGCTACTTTCCTTTTTTTTCACTGAAACCATTCCTTAAATTCATAACATATTTCCAAGAATTTGTAAGAACATGTGAACTGCAATGAAAAAAGCCCAAGAGAACAAAACACCTAGGTTTTAGATGATTTAACCTACTTCACAGAGTTTGGTTTGTTATTTACTGATAAAGTAATGATACTAATGATACTGTTTGAAATGTCATGAAAATTTAGAATTTCACCTAAAGAATCAAATGCAGGGGTTTTTTTCCAAGATGCTAAGTTTTTGTTTTACAGTCAAGATTCCTGTTAGCTGGAAAGGTAACATTGCTTTCTATAGCATCCTAAACCCATTTCTGAACAAACATTCTATGACAAACAAGACATTCTCTGCTAGCATTGCACTTTATATTGAGTGTCTTCTTATAAATGAGATACTTTTATCTTCATATCATGGCTTTATCAGTCTGCCCCATATAAATACATGTTTCTACAAAAGGATTTAAGCCAAATGACAGGGCAGAAGAGTCTATTTCTGTAGTTACTTCAATTTTAAAAATTTGGCCTCATTTCTAGAAAAAGGAGCAAGATTTTTCAAAAAAATGTTGAGTCAAGCATTCCTGAAGACATTCTCTTGGCAGTGTTACATTTAGCAACAATTTCAAAGGTACACATTGCAAGGGCATCCATCTGAATTTTACAATATGCTTGAATATGTACAGATATGTGAAAACACAGAACTATCCATCCTTAGGTAAAAATACAGAGCTATCCTTTCTCAGAAGCAGCATACTTTTGAGGCTTTTATTTTTTACTTCTAAAATTCACAGTACATAGACAGCTTTTATGGTTTACTGATAACTACAATTAAAGATATTTTCAAAGGGCTTATCAGGGGTTTTTATCAGATTTTATGGGATATTTTAAATAAAAATGTTGTTCACTTTTGCAGGGAGAAAGTCCACGCCATTACTGACATTCTGTCAAGAACAAGAAAAAGAAGAGTCTTGTGCCCTGCTTATATATGCAATTTATTTAGGATTCAAATAAAAGAGAGTAATAAAGGTTACAGAGAATTATATTGCATGTGATATTTTTTCAGCTGAGGTGGTTGCCATGAAGAGAAGCTCCAGTGATGAAAATAATTTGTGACCAAGGGAACAATTTCCATCTTGCAGGAAGTTGTACAGCACATGCCCATGCTGGTCTCCATCACAGCAAAAGGCACCCACAGCAAATGCTGCTTGTGCTGCTCCAACCACGAGTGCTGTGCCCCAGGGAAAAGATCCACCTCCCTCTGGACACAGAGAGTCTAAAGGTCCTGGGAAAAAAAATCTGCTTCTGTCTCCTGGTCCTCACTGGTGACAAAACCAAGGAGGTTGAAAAGATTGCTTCTGTAACACTCATGAAAGGAGGGAAAAGTGAAGTGGGATCCACTGTCCAGTTTTCAGATAATTCAAAGAAATCAGGCAGTCCCTGGACACTCCTGGACTGAAAAGAAGATTCTCTACCATTCACTGGAAGGTAGAGGTTGAAATACTGATCATTTCCCACACTGAAAACAGTTGCTACCACAATCTATTGAACATATTCACATCAGTCATGCTTCATTTTGGTACCCTGGACAGGCATGAAATTCACTTTTGTGAAGTCTGATTCAATGTGACAGTCACATTTTAAAAACAGAAGTGAAATATATGGGCATTTAACAACCAGACTTTAATATATCAGGCATTGAGAGCTTCTTTTTTTTTTTTTTTATTTTTTTT
>VXAC01001096.1:105347-148014 GCA_013399225.1 Rhipidura dahli | reverse complement strand
TTTTTTTTTTAAAGTCCTAGATATACTCATATGTGTTCTCAGATTTAAATTCAGGTCACATTCCTTCTAAAGTAACTTAGTGTTTCTATGAGATGATGAATGGAATGAAGTAACCCATCTCGACAGAGAAAGATATCATCCTAATAATCTGATATTTTATGTTCTTTTTTATAATTACTTTTGCCTCAGATTAATGAATTCCATTTACAGTAGCAAGCTAGCAAATGAAAACCATTCAGCACAAGTATGAAATATAATGGAAAGATGAGACTATTTGGTATGTAAGACATAAATTGAAGTATTGAAGAGTCATTATTTATGAAAAAAAAAAGAGGTTTTTTTCATGGTGTAAATTTCATTAAAAAGAAATCTCTTTCCCTCAAAGGTAAGCAAATGCATTTACATTCTTGAAGACAATTACCAAGGCCACAGAACTGAAAAACTAAGCTTTCCATTTTCTTCTCAAATAACCCTCTTTGTTCCCACTTGTTTTCTGTTTTCTATGTTATATCCTTCCTATCTCTCTGTTTGTTCATTTGAAATTCAATTATTAAAAGAAAAAAAAAAACCAAAAGAAACCTCCAGTATTTTAAAAAGGAACTTCTGTTTCTATATAAATCCTTCCTTGTTTAGAAATGTATGGTCTCATCTCCCAACGAATGCATATCTCTTTCAAACAGGATCCCCTTGTGGCAGCTGTTCTGCAGCCTACAGCAGCTGAGTGCTGCTTGATAAAGCCATTACACTAAAAAGTGAGATGGAGTGGATCTGTAGGCTGGAAAGGAGCAATAGCAAGGAGCCAGGACACCAGGCTGAGGGTCGCAGTGCTGAGAGCAAAGGCATCAGCATGCAAATCGAATGTCACAGGTAGAAGTGGCCAAGGAAGTCAGGCGTCTCCAGACTGAGAGGCAGCAAGTACATCCATAGCAACCAGAGTCTCTCTTTAACAGGAAAGATCCTAATGGTATCTAGCCCCTAATTTCTATGTTACTGGGAGGGCTACCTGCCTACCACCCCCTTAAAAAAAAATCTGAACCCTAACATTACCCATACCCAGCACCCCCAGAGAATCAAAACCATTCCAGGGAAAGACTATAAATTAATTTACAAATTGAGGCACAGTGGCAAAGACCAAAGTTTTATGTATGTCGCTGACAAAACCCTATAGAAACCAAGACCTCATGCTGGCATGGAATTTTACTGTGGCAACAGATGTAATACCACCTGTCAGGCTGTAGGAGGAGCGAATCAAACAATATCAAACATATCAAAAATAATGACAGAGAACAGAGTGGAATTACCCCATGGCCACTGGAAAGTTAAGTAATATATCCTCTCAGAACTGCAAAAAACCAAACCAAAACCAACCAAAAAACATACTGTGGTACAAATATCTGGATATGCAGAAGATAGCACAGTCTTCACTGTGGCAAGCTGTATATACTACTCCATATATCAGAGCCAAGCATGAAGAGGTGATAGAGTAGGAGACTCCAGTACCCAGGATTGCTTTTGTGTTTAATCCACACCAGTTTAATAAGAAATACATATTATTCTGGAAGCAGTAGTAAGAAAAATAAGCAAAAAGACTGTTTGTTTTCTTATGATATTTGTGTTGCTGAAAGCAGTGGTGTACAGAACGTAAAACAGGGATGTACACTGTTCATTTCCCCCTTTTCTTTAATGTGCCTCAGCTTCTCATCTGGGAATATCTCCATTATTTCTGGGATACTGCAAACACTGCTCTTGTCAGTTTCTCTTTTTGCTGTGAAGTGTGGTACAATGAGGGGAAGATTTCATTTCAGCATGCTGATGCCCTTTCTCCCTGGGCAATTCAAATACAGCTTCCTCTTTCATTCTCATACCTATTTTCTGAACTGTCTGAGAAGTACTTCCATGGGAAATGAAAAGTGAAAAAAATAAAAGGAAACAAAAACTAAAATGCCAGATTTTTATAACCAGATGCTTAACTCACTGTTGTCTATTCTGCATGGTCCTTTTATAACATTAAATGAAATCTGACATCTGACACTTCCTTGCTACTTTACAGCAGAAAATGATGCCAGATTTATGTAGTACAGTAAAGTCTACAGTAAAGTGCTATTGCAGTGGTATTTAAAAGAGAGGATATAGCATATGGAAACCTGTGAAAAGAGTAATTAGATGTTGGGTTTTCATGGCAATATTTTGATATTGGTGGGGGAAGGAAATTACAGGGGTGGCTTCTGTGAGAGACTTCCCCCATGTCCAACAGCCTATGCCAAACAGCTCCAAGCTGGACTTGAAGCTGGCCAAGTCCACACTCATCAGCAGTTGTAGTAACAGCTCTGGGATAACATATTTAAGAAGAGAAAAAAAAACAAAACAGCACCACTGCAACCAGAGAGAGGAATGAGAATCTGTGAGAGAAACAAAGCTGCAGACACCAAGGTCAGTGAAGAAGGAGGGAGACTAGCACAGGTTCCCCTGAAGCCTGTGGTGAAGACTGTGGTGAGGCAGATGTCCCCCTGCAGCCTGTGGAGATCCACACTGGAAGAGAGATCCCCCTGCAGCCCAAGAAAGATCCCACCCTGGAGCAGGTGGATGCCTGAAGGAGGCTGTGACCCTGTGGGAAGCCCACGCTGAAACAGGAGGATCCTGGCAGGGCCCGTGGCCCAGTGGAGAGAGAAGCCCACTCTGGAGCAGGTTTGCTGGCAGTACCTGTGACCTGCAGGTTCCTGAAGGATTCCACACCATGGAAAGGACCCACGCTGGAGCAGTTAATGAAGAACTGCAGCCCATGAGAAGGAATCATGTTTGAGCAGTTCATGGAGGACTGTTTCCCATGAGAAACACCCCACTCCAGAGCAGAGGAGAAGTATGGGTAGTACTCCCCCTGCAGAGAAAGTAGCAGCAGAGATGTGTGATGAACTGACAGGACGCCTATTGCCTGTTGTCCTGCACTGCTGTGGGGGAAGGAAGTACAGAAATCAGGAGTGAAGATGAGCCCAGGAAGAAGAGAGGGGTAGGAGGAAGGTGTTTCAAGGTTTGATTTTACTTCTTGTTATTCTGATGTGATTGGTAATAAATTAAACAGGTGTGTTTTACCTGTGATGGTAATTCATTGCCACATGAGTGAAGTGAATTGTCAGGTGAAAAAATAAAGATAAAGGAGCTATTCTCTCCCTGCCTTTATGTCCATGAACCTTTTGTTATATTTTCTCTCCTCTGTCCAGATGAGAAGGGGAGGGATAGAGCAGCTTTGGTAGGCACCTGGTGTCCAGCCAGGGTCTAGCTACCACATAACCATGAGTGATTCCAAACTCCTGGCAGACCATGGGTGATTTAGAGTGGGCATTGTTGAGTCATGGGCATCCACCAACAAAGTGTACAAAGAGCAGTCAGACAGTAAGTCATGTTCTTTCAAGTCCTAATATGCAAATTTCATCAGCAGTAATGTAAGAAGTTTGATGGCACAGAAGTCTTAGTTTCTTATAAGCTGTTCTTCAAGCCATGTATTTTCTCCCAGCTTGCTTGCAAAGGGGAGGAGGGAAGGAATTGAACTCAAGACACTTGAGCTGTTCAGACTGTGAGTCCTGTTAGGTTTTTATCATATTTGCTTTGGTAGGTCTGTCAGCAGTTAACCAATTGAGCCTCCTTAGAACCAATGAATGCATTTAGGTTTGTCAAGGGCATTGTAGCTTAGGATGGGCTCCCTTTTATCCAGCTATTATAAACCCACTGTTATCAACTTGCATAATTTCACAAGTCTTATCTTGTTTCGTCATTATCGCAAATCCTCAGCTCCTAGTTCCATGTGGGTACATGAGAATCTCAGGATTTGTTTTAAAAGTATCATGAGTTTCAATTCTTTTAGGCAATGGAGAAAAGCTCTTTCTCTCCCCTTTGGAAAAGAACCCCCAAATTCTGTTATCTTTAAAATCATGAATGCTAAGGAAAACTCATAATTTAATGACTTTTAATAAAGGCTTGACTAAATTCTAAGTCTAAAAATTTATTTAAACTGTCTATTCAAGTATCTGCTATTATATTTTAGATATGAACATATGTTTCTACTGCTGAAATTCAGTTAACAAGACTGATCAAAAGGAAAAAGTTTGCATAATATGTTTGTGAAAATTGTTGCCACAGGAACTCATTGAAGCAAAACACTACAGCTACATTCTAAAGAGGAGTGGATAACTAATAGCATTGCTTGGAATCCATGCCTATGCAAGCTAAGATGATAATAAGGTAATCAGATTTCATGCTTGAGGGTGTTATCTAATCGCCTGCAGAGGTTTGGCACTGCAGAATTGGCTGAGTGCATCTTGTTTATTTTTATGCTTGCTCTGAGACATCAGTTATTCACTGCCACTGTCAAGCACTTACTGGACAAGATGAACTAAATGGTTTGTTCCAGCACGATGAACTCTATGTCCTGTAATAAATGTTATCATAAATATAGCAAGCCATCCATTTTAAGACATCAATGAAATGTACATTATGCTGTAATAACTGCTTAGTGGGCACGTGTACTGCTGCCCTCTACTGACTTACCACAGCCAAGTGGAGTGACACCCCCAGGTTTCATGTCTCTGACTCCACAGAAAAAATAAAAGATGTTACCTACACCACTGATGCCAACTGCATGCTCCTGTGACTCTCTGTGCTTTAGTAGGGGAAGGGAAGGGAAGGGAAGGGAAGGGAAGGGAAAAGATTTTCTTTTTCCCAGAAGAAAAGGTAAAGAAAAAAACACAAGATGTTCCCATGTTTCAGGCATTGAGATGGAAAGACATCTCTGATCACCTCCATGTCTTTCTCACCTAGCCTCAAAAGCACCTCGTGGAAATATGTCTGATTCATTGTCAGCCTTTTCCTTTACCTGCCAGTGAGTTGGGACCCCTGACCAAGGACCCAGTGGTAATTAAGTTGTTCCCTGCTGTTTAAAGTACTCATCACTTAAAAGCAGAAAACAGTCCTGATCAGGATTAAGGTAAAGTGGGAAATAGAAATACAAAGGGCTTGAGAATAAAATTTCTGAAATTAAGTACCCAAAATTAAAAAAATAATAAAAAATAGCAATTGGCTTTGACTGAGTAACTTTTGGTTTTTTCACTAGAAACAGAAATACAAGATATAATTAAGTCTGTGTAGTCAGTGGGTGAAGGAAAAGGGAAAATGGCATTGATGATTCAGTCCCCTGATTCTAGGGTGTCCTGAAATACTAATGTTCTTGTCGTATTTCAGAGGGGATCTACTGGAGCAACACATTTCCCTTGTTGCTGCACTTGTTCTAGTTCATGTCTCTATGAGAGAAGCTGGACATAGTAGCCAATTTTTTCCTTCCAGCATGGAGCTGGGATGAATCAGGGTACCCTTAGAGCCCAGGACAGTAAAAAAAAAAGCCACTGCTACTGATAGTGCTTGCCCCATACACAACTCAGTGACACCTAAGACAGCCTATAAAGTCATATTTTAAAGCCAAGAAGGACTACTATGGTCCCCCCCTAAACTATAACACAATACCTTTCAGCAGCCCCACCTGATCATTCAACCTCATAGTAAAATGTATAGTTGATTAGTCATTCGGTGTGAAAAATGGGTTTGATTTAATTGTTTTAGACTATATACTGATGTAGTTTCTTATATGGTATCCTTGTGATATAAACTAGCATCTGGCTTGCCCTGGTAATTGATAGATGACACAGATTTCACACATTTTAAGGCACATTTAGAAATGGTTTAGACAAAAATTAATGGCAGCGTATTTTGTTATTATCTTCCACACTTAACTTTTAATTTGTCAGTTATTTTTCAACAGGTGGAAGGTACTTCACTCCTTTAACACTGCCCATAAACATTTTATTGATTTAATTGTATTCCATGTCACTAAAAATAATAGCTCTCAATTCTCATTAGATAACAAGCAAAATGCTATGCATGCAGCAACCCACCGGTTACAGAAACTGGAGTGTTTTCCTTAACCTACTATGTGTTATTCATTAGGTCCCACAAAAAAAAAAAAAAAAAGATATTATTGATTTGATAGCATTATTGATTTAAAAGCCAGGGACTAAACAAATTTCTAGAGAGCTGTGTATTCTTAACCTTTTTATTCTGTGGATTGCTACAGTAAATCTTTTTCATTTTGGGCTTCTCTTATCTGGCAAAACATTAATTTTGAATTCCATCTATATCTTGTTGGCCTTTTTTCAGATACTACTTAAAAATATATATAATAGATATTTTCCTGCAATTTAGGACAATTTAGAAGAGCTACAAAGCCATAACTTAAAGAAACCATTTGAAAATTTTGCTCTCCTTTTCAATAGCCCTTTGTTATGCTAGGCTGTCAGGTAAATTGTAGAAATCAGAATCCCAGAAAAGTACATGGAGCTAAAAAAGACTTTTAATCTGGTATCTATTACTGCTCCTTTTGATGACAAAACATAGCTATCTTTAATGAGGCTATTTTTAGAGTACTGACAATCTAGCCAGTCATCCCTCAGAGTGGACTTGTGTTATGCATAGAGTCATAAAGCCTAATGAAAATTGCCTGTTCTAAGATATATTTGAAGAATTTCCACTGACACAAGAACGTGCAGGAGAAAAGTAATCAGTAAATTGTATTGCTTGAGTTTACAAATCATTATATCTAAGTGTGTTAATGTTCTCTTTTCTATTTCATTACTGTTAGTTTACTGTAAGAAAATCCATAGACAGCCAGTTTCAAAAGGATGCCCAGTTTAGCACTGGAACCCACCTCAAACATCTAGAACTTCATAAACACAACAAAATATCCTCTAATGGACATCAGAGTAAATTATGCCTTAACTTGGAGTCAGAAAGTCACAAAGTCAAAGAATAAGAGCCTCCAATCCTTATCAGCACAGGCCTTCAGATGTACCCCAGTGACACTGCTGAGGTCCATACTCTCATTGATAGCTGAACTGCCTTGAAGTTAATTTGCATTTATTTGCTCACTGATATTTTGGTGCAGTGTAGCTGCTTGAGTATATATGGCCAATATCAACAAGCAGAAACCTGTTCTCTCACTTGCAGAGCAGCCACAGCCTGCTTCAGCTGTGACAGCCTAGCTGTCACCTGAGCATGCAGAGCAGCCCAGACACAAAGACAACCCAAAACAGCTGCTCCAGACTGCTCTCCTGCCACAGGTGCCATTTCTGATGGAAACTGCTGGAAACTGAAAGTGCCTTTGTGGCCAGGACCTTTTTAAATTCTGTATTGACCCAACTACAGCACTGAAGACCCTTCTGCACCTTCCTGTGGGACAAAGTGTTAGGTTGGATGCACCTGAAAAGTTCTACATATCTGCAAAGTGTTTTACCACTTGTATACTTGGTTAAAAATTAAGAAAAAAGCAACCAATTAAGAAAATGCAGGAAAAGGCATAAGCCTAAACAAGATTTTCTTGGGAATATGAAGCTTCCTCATCAGAAAAAGCTGATCTACCACTTTTATTTCTGGGATTCCAGTTAAGAATAGTGTTGAAAACTTAAGAGGACAGTGAGTATGGATACGGAATTCTTGCTATAATTGAATATATCATTGGTGTTTTGTCACAAATTTGTTGCAATTTTCTTAGCACTTTTGTGCTTCTGAGTGAGGTTAACACTGATTGCAATCTGTTAAGCCTCTGAACACTCATATTTTGGATTGAGAAGCCTCAGCCAGGCTACTCTTCTATAAGATGTTTTTCTTCTTTCCCCAGTTTCAAAAAAAAGGCACCTCTTATCAGTGAATTTTTATTTTTGAATTTACTCACTTTGGAGTTTTTTAGACCCCAAATGGTATGCGATTCATTATGTTTTTACTAAAGTGATCACTAAATGTAGTCTCCTAAAACATCATAATTTCATAATTTGCCAATCCATCCATTAGACATAGAAATCTGCACCATAGCAGACACCTAGTTTTTTGTCTGTTCATTTGTTTTAAGAGAAATCATGGAATGATAGAATGTGCTGAGTTGGAAGGTACCTGTCAGGTTCATCGAGTCCAACTCCTGGCCCTGCAGCGACACCCCAAGAGTCACACCATGTGCCTGAGAGTTTTGTCTAAATGCTTTTTGAGCTCTGACAGGCTGGTGCTGTGGCCACTTCCCATGGGGAGCCTGTTCCATTCCTCTGGGTGAAACACCTTTTCCTGATATCCAATCCAAACCTCCCTCCCAAACTTGGTTCCGTGCCATTCCCTCAAATCCTGTCACTGGTCATAAGAGTGAAAAGATTGATATCTGCCCCTTCACTTTCCCTGGTGAGATTGTCAAAGAACCTCATGTCTTTTACCTTAAATTATTCCATTTTTCAGTCAAAGCCTGAAACGATCTAGAGAGACAGAATTCACAAGATAAGGAGGCAGACCAACCAACCTGGACTGGAATACAGATGTTTGCACACTTCAACCCTCAGACACTTCACAAAAACTTATCTAGATCTGGATCCGAATTCTCCGGCTCAATCTCTTTTTTCCTCTTCCTTGACTTCAAAAGAATCTTTCTAATGTAAAAAAATTCTGGTGTGATAACAATGCTCCACCTAGTGGAAATAAAACTGTTTGAACTAGTGTAAGACTAAAGATCTAAGAACTCATCTGTCAGTGCCTAAGTAGTCAATTTTTCCAGTGATAAGAAACTCAGGATACCATACAATTGTTTGAAAGAAGCTCTAACAGGACTATTAGAGTATAGTGGGAATTTAAGAATGCTAAATACTTTCATTTTTAAAATATAACAGCAAACAAAAAGAACAAATCTCTTGAGAATGATGAACCTATCATTATTTTTTAATGTTGAAAAATACATCATGTACTAGGGAAAAAATCTGCCCTACATAGTGTCCTGCTACCTATGAGGATTGTACATACTCCAAGTCAGTCTCAGACTTACAAATACTTTGATAAATTAAAAAGAACAACCATGACACCCCAACCTTTCTTACTGCAGTGTCTTGGAATTTTAGTCCTATGAGTAGCTAATGTGATGAGCACATTGGAGCTCTGTGTCATCATAGATGCCACAGTTTTACCCACTGCAGAAAGGTTTTTAGTTATAAAGAAGGCAGACATCCTACTGAAACTCACAGAGAATTTGTGGTGCTTTCCTCCTCTGCAACACTTCATGTTCCTGTGCTCTTACTGATATATAAGGAGATGCTAAAACCAAACCAAAAATTAAGCTAAGTGTCTGTAGATAATTGTATATGTGTATGTATGCATGTACACATATATCAACACACCCTGTAATGCAAATCCTGTACAGATAAATGCCCAGGGTTTGTTCTTATGCAGAGATTTGTTTCCAGACAACGCTTAAACAACCAGTAAATTACATGAGTTCAAGAAAAGTGAGATAAAGAAACACAAGTCTTCAGGGTTATTCAAAACTTCTCTAGGATAATATGTTTAATTTCAATTAATTCAGAACCTGGCTTTATTTCTTTCTTTCTCATGCTCCAGAGTCTGTCCTCTGTCCCCTCAATATTCTCTTTTTCAAGATGTTAAATCAGCAGAATTCACTCGTTGAGTAGAGACAATATTTACAGAAAATAAATATGACAAGGGGTTTTGAGGCAGAAATTTAATTCTCATTAATAATATTTCTATTCTGAGTTCAAATTACACCTATCTCCTTCCATCAAGTTAAATGTCTTCAATATCAGTCATGTAACTTGGCTTGATGCTGACACAAACCTGCTGTGGGACTCCACAGCTATGAGGATTTGAGTCTTCGTAGAGAAATATTCAGGACGAATCACCATGAAGGAAGGAAGGATATGAATTTAAAGAGCACTACTTTATTCGCCCTGGGTCCTTATGAATATATGCTTAGTATGCAGGAGGGGTGATGTAGCCTACAGCTTTCTGAAATATCCCCATTGAGAGACACCACTGTTATTACACAGCATGTCAACTATGTGGTTAATAGTTACTTTTGCTCTGAGGCCACTGATGTAGGCTTCTACTTGTTCCAAAGAAGAATTTTGCTAAAAAAAGCTACCCAGTGCTAATGCAAAGGTAGACAATTTATTTATATGAATGTGCCACTATTCTGGCCCACAAGGTAGAGAGCAAAATAAAAGAAAAACATATTAATCCAATTTGGTGGGATAAATACATTTCAGTAAGATTAAAAAAAAATAGGGCAGAAATTGCACAAACCACTTTGAGCAATTTGTCCTGTTAGAGATATGGCAAATATAACCTTGTTAATTTCTTTCATACTGTATTTTAAATTGTCCTCTCTCACTGAGTGTGGAGATTTAAAGGTCATATGCTTATCTTTGAAGAAAAAGATGAACAACAGAGATGAAAGTATATGATTTTGCATTGTCAAAAACTAGATGTAGATAAATAATTAAATACCTGTCTACTTTCTCAGAGATACTGATTTCCTCTATACTGACCACTCTGTATAATGAAACCTTTTTATCACCCTTTATCTTCTCAAGAAGAATCCCTTTTTAACTGTGAAGCAAGGAAGATAAATTATTAAATAAGCCATTTGACACAGTAACATTTGTAATTTTAATCCATGCTCACAGTAAATGAACAGTAATTCCTAAGACAGTTCCTTGGTATCCTTAGGTATGTACATTGACTCCTGCAAAGCCATAGTTATGCAGTCTCTTTATCAAAGACTTTTAAATAAATTTGCCACTTCATTTTTTTGAATTCTAGTTGGCCTTTTTTTTCTTCGCTATTTCTATCCCATTTTTGCCTGTAGCCTAACAGTATAGTTTTCAAAAATATTTGGACAAAAATTAAGCAAAGAAAGACAATGGAATGCATGTTCCTAAATTACCTCAGATCTTGTGAATGCCTTCCCCCATCATGATACTACAATCACTGATGAGAATAGTAGATACACCTATTGTAAGACCTCAGTATTATATACATATTTTGTTGTTTAATAGTTAATTTAAGAGGTTCTTCTCTTAAGGCAATAAAACAATGCATGCAGACTGATATTATGATTGGTCTCCTTCAAGTAAAGTTTTCATTGAAGGAGATGCTTTATCTTGTTTTACCCATTTTCTATGCTCCCTTTGGCCAGGCAATGATTGAGAGCTAGCCAGCCTGCCACGTTACAGTGGCACAGAGGAGATGAGAAGACGAAAGTAATTCCTGCTGGGAATTTCTGTGCTGAATAGTTCTTAACTCTAAACATGCTGGCCTCACAGTGACTTCAAGGAATCAGACAGAAATGTTGCTTTTGCTTTTTCCAGTAGTCCCAGCAACTGGTGCAACCTAATTGCATGAGTTCCTTCTAGGTTACCATTTGGGTTTTCCTCTAGTAATGTTGCTGGTAAACCTCTGAGAGATCTCCCCTGCCACATATATCCTACTCTGGCTACAGCTTCCTGTGAGGTGACTGCCCAGGAAGGATGGACTTCCCACATATGTGCTCCAGATTTCCGATTATATAGGCAGAGATTGCATCAGCAAGGAGTGGAGTGTGGAGTGGGGCACAAGAGAAAAATGCAGATTCCCTTTATGATAGGGAAACTGTGAACCTCACTTGTGCAAGCTTCTTTCTGGCATCCTCTGTACCAGCCCTCAACAAGTAAGAATAGCAGCAGCAAGCCTCAGGTCCCAGTCCACATGGCACTACTCTGTGCATTACATGAATGTTACATGAATCAGATCTTCTGTTAAGCCTGGAGAAGAGGAGAGGGAGGGGAAACTTCATTGCAGTCTACAGCTTCCTTGTGAGTGGAAAAGGAGGGGCAGACACTGATCTCTTCTCTGTGGTGACCAGTGATACAAGCCAAGGGAATGGCCTGAAGTTGTGTCAGGGGAGATCTAGTTCAGATCTTAGGAAAGGGTTCACCCAGAGGGTGGTTGAGCACTGGAACAGGCTTCCCAGGGAACTGGTTACAGCACCAACCTGGCAGAGTTCAAGAAGCATTTGGACAATGCTCTCAGGAACATGGTGTGACTCTTGGGGATGGTACTGTGCAGGGCCAGGAGTTGGACTTGATGATCTTTGTGGGTCCCTTCCAACTCAGCTTATTGTGTGATCCTCTGATTCAGTGCCTGGCATACTGATGAAAATGCTGGCCATTGGAATTAGTATCATTTCTGTCTTCCTGTTTCAACCTAAATCCAAGATTTTCATACTGAACTCTATTTTATACCTATATTCTAGACAAAATATATTTCTCTGGATGAATCAGAAGAACCAAAATGATATATGACTTTGTTTCTTCTTACTTCCTGCATTCAGCAGTAGGGCCAGGTAATTATAATGGGAAACACTAAAAAGACAGGACACCAGATGTCCCTTAATTCCCCAGTTTTCTTGGCAGCAGACATTATTTCTGGTACATGTGAAAATAACTTCCTACAGTTAAAAGAGCTATAAACCCTTCATTTTGCTTGTATTGACTGAAAATGAGCATCTGGAAAACAGAAGATGACAAAAATCTTGCTTTCAAAACAGCTTGAAAGCTGATGTATGAAAAACGTTATTCCTATGACCTATTTATAAAGCTAGAAAAGACTTTAGAGTGAAATGGTGAGCTCGAGCAAGCAGAGAGCACCACTGATGAAGAAAGCTGAAGGAAAAGGCATGCCAAGTACTGTTACCTTCATGTCACACATGACAGTCTTGAAAAGTAATTGCTTGGACACTCTGGCTGTTTCAAATTACTTTCTCTAAACATTCAGTGAATCTGAGTGAAGCAAGTGCCATTCTGTCCTTGATTAATTTTATGGATTGAGAGGAAGTAACTGATTTTATAGGTACCATATTGATTCCTCTGCTGACATGGGTAATGATTTTAATTGTGTCTCTTTATGCTAACTACTTTTGACTAACTGGGCATCACTTCAGTAGGATTCATGAAGTGCTTCATTTACTATTGTATTTCAATTAAATATTTTAGCATTTCCTTTCTCTAAATTTTAGTGGATAAAAGTAAGACCTTTATAAAACAGGAAAGTTCAATAAACTAAGCCATTTAAGAAGAGTAGCTAACTGGAATTGGCATGTAAACATCACAATGCTTTGCAAACCAAAGTAAAAATAAAACCATAGTTCCAAATAAAACAAGAGAAAAAAAGTTAAACAAACACCCTAAAAGCACTATGAATTTTGTGAAAAAACAAAATGGCATGAAGAGTTTGGAGAAATAGGCAGTGATGATCAGTTTTGCTATCTGGATTTCCATCTTGCCACATTTTCCTCTTCAGCTTCTTCCCTCTATATTACAAGGATGGAGAGATAGAGAAGGAACTGGTTACTGTAGACAAGGAGTATGCCCTGTCTTTCCTGCTCCTGCAGTTTACTGAAAATTAGAAAATCATCACTTGTGTCTGCACAATGCTCTATGAAAGATCACAAGTCTGCACTAAGTCCCAACTTTATATGCACTTGCTTCAGTTCAGCCACATCCTGAAGAAATGCTATAAAACTCAATCTTTTTCCCCAGGTGAAGTTACTTTCTCAAAGCTTTTTCTGATCTTTGCCAGCTGCTGTGACAGTGCCTAGAATTCAGTCCTTTTTTATGTAGGTCCATCCAGATGCTGTTCAGCAGAAGCTCAGTTCACAACCACTAAGACATAATTGCCACCTTCCCACCTGCTCTTTGGCAGCTGTCTGTATTTTCTTTCATTTCTCCAAGACATCATTGTCTTTTATCTCCCTAAATTGCGTTAGATCACATTCTTTGTAATTCACTTGCATTTCAGGTAGAAAACTTCTCAAGCTTCAGACCTTATTGATAATCAAACAAGACACAAGGATTTACTAAGAGTTCATGTGTTTAGATCTTTCTATTGATGCAACTATGAAAGCTGAGAGATACTTAATATTCATGCAGTTTTCCTTGTTTATTTTATTTTATTTTATTTTTATAAATATATTTCAGATATGCTTTGTGAAATTTAATCCATATGGAACATGGGTTATACATGCATTTAGACTACTGCTAGTCATAATTTATGGCAAAACTGTCCACCAAATGCAGTAATATCACAAGAATATTTACACTAGCAGAAGATACATTTACAACTATGGGCAGAGTTATTATTAATAACTTGGTCTGGATGCCCTGAGATTGTAATCACTATCATACATTATTTATTTCCTTGTTATTGTCATGAACTTTGAATAGATAACTTTATCACTCTTTATTCCATTTTACTTGGCCATTATATTTTTATTACTTAACTAGTCTTTATTTTTATTGCCATTATGCAAATAAATTGCATAGCAAACATCTTCATTATCTGAGAAAATTGCAAGGAAATAATTTATTAAAAAATATCATAAACTGCCCTTGTTAACTCAGAAGACTATATATGCTGAAGCAAAAAACACCCAAAACAAATGCTAAGCTTTCACCAACTTTGCCAGAATAATCCAGCAACCTGTGGATATTTCCCATGCCATGTCAAAGAGAGAATTAATAGTAATCTGAATACATCCCTTGAGAGGGTTGTCTAATAAGAAGCAGGGATCATGCATCAAACTCTTATGCATTATATATTTCTGTTATATTCCCTTCAGCTCTTCTCTGTATCATTACTGCATCTGTGCCAAGTTTCCAAGAGGAAACAAATTGAGTACTATATAAAATCTTCTAATTTTATGAAATGTGTCTCAAGACTGATTATTTTTTATTCTACCAAGTGTACAGCTAATTTTTATTTTTTTGTTAGGAAACTGAAATTAATGTTGGACTAAAAATCAACCAGGTTGTAAATGCAGAGAAACATCTGCACAGCCATGGAAAAGGAGCTAATATTCACGTTATGTGTATTAGCCTAGTCAAGCAGTTTTAGCTGTCTTTATCTGGAATGGCTTTCAAATCTTCTTTAACTGGATAATGGTTTATACAGGGTTGGTTTGGCTTAGGGTATTTTTGTTTTTTATTTCTTCATTGAGTGAGTTTCACATAAACAGTACTGTTCTTTGGTTTTATGCAGCCATTGGTTCCTGTTTCCTGGACATAGCTCCTTTTTTCTGTTTGCTTGACCTTGGTTTGGGTTTTGGTTTGTGTTCTGGTTTGTTTTGTTTCCTTTTTTTAAATTGACAGCAACTCATTACAGAATATGGCTTTTTTTGACATAGTATATGTTTTTTCTGATTTGGGGTGATATTTCAGGTACTTCTTTCCATCTTTCTGGCCTAATAATTTATTTTGCTCCCTACCAATAACAGATGGTTCCCAAGGACTGCTCACATTTTCCTTTCCAGAACTATCCCACAAACTGTTTTTCTTGGATCTATTATGCTATGGGAAATTTGTTTTCCATAAACTACTTCCCAGTTTCTCCCATTTCAGGTGTCCTCTTAGGTATTATTTTTCTCAGATTCACAAGCCTACTCTAATATGTGTGCTACCTTTAAGCATTTTAAATGTCTGTTCACATAATTAAGCAAAGATCTGGCCATATCTCTGCATCTCAGTAGAAAAGCAGCAATATTTTATGGAAAAAACTCATTTAAGAGAGTGGTAAAGAACCGTATAGCCTTGTCAATGACTGGTTTGGTGGATGCATGGAGAGCAGTTAGTGTTGATTATATTGACTGTAGTACAGCTTTTAAAAATGTTTCCCTATAACATCCTCACTAATAAACCTATGGATGGCAGATCATGGGCAAGAAAATTTATGGGAGTGAAAGCTGACAGAACTGTTGCTGACAAAGGATTATGATCAGTAGCACAAAGTTGTTAATGGAATACCCCAGGGAATGATAGCAAGGCTGATTTGGTTTATCAAGTTCCTTTATGATGTAGGTCATGAGACCCAGTGAACCGTCAGGAATTTCACAGGTGATACAAAGCTGGATGGAAGAGTTGCTACACCAGGTAGGTGCACCATCATTCAGAAGGACCTCTGCAGGTTGAAGAAATGGGAGAACAAGAATATCAGGAAGTCCAAGAAACAGAAGTTTGAACTCCTGCATCAGAGAACACAGAGTCACAGGCCAGGGGGCAAGTGTCATCCAGCCAGAAATCACCTTTCCAGAGAAGGACCTGGGGTCCTGCAGGACACTGAGTTGAACAAGAGCCAGCAATGTGCTCTTGCAGCAAAGAAGGACAATAACAACCTGGGCTGGAAGAACACTGCCAGAAAGCTGAGAGATGTGTTTTTTCTCCCCTGCTCAGCACTGCTGACACACACTTGGAGCACTGTTTCCAGTGCTGGGCTCCCCAGTACAGGAAAATTTGACATACTGGAGCAGGTCCAGTGCAAGGGTGCAAAAATCATGAAGGGACTGAGGCGTCTGACACATGAGGAGACAATGAGAGTGCTGTTCAGTCTGTAGATGAGAAGGTTCAGAAGATCTTTTCAATGTGTATAAATGTCTGAGAGTGTGAGTAGAGAAGACAGTGTCACACTTCTCAGGAGTGCCCAGTGACAGGACAAAAAGGAATGGGCAAAAAATGAAATACTAGAAATTCCACTTTAAACATAGGAGGAAGTGGTTTTTTTGTGTTTTTTTTTCTTTTTGATTGTTTGTTTTTGGGGGTTTTTTGGGGTTTTTTTTGGTGGTTTTTTTTGTTTGTTTTGTTTTTTCTTTTGTTTTGCAGTCACTTCACAAAAAACATGATACCTAGCAGAATTTCATTGANNTTTTTTTTTTTTTTTTTTTTTTTAATGTGGCAGTGGTTAAACACTGGAACAAGGTATAGAAGTGTCATGGAGTGGCTGTACTTGGGAATATTCAAAACCCAACTGACAATGCTGGTCAGCTTGCTGTAGTGAAGAGAGTAAGCAGGGATTACAGAACAAGAATATCTCCAGAACTCCCCATAAACCTTATTTATTCTATGACATTACAGAAACAAAATTTAGTTCATAATTGAGAGTATTTGCTTAACATCTATAGCCTCTAGTAGAAAAGAGATTCAGAGTCCCAAATCTCAATAGGTGTGCAAATTGTACCTGTATTTGTAGATACTGAAGTGATCAAATGTTGGCCTATGACTTATAAGATTCAGGCTATTATGTAAACTGAAAGACTTCTGGGATCCATATGCCTTTTAAGTTATCAAATAAATATATTCCATTTTCAGCCAAGTGACTATGCTTCCTAATGTGTATTTGGCTAAAATGCAATGATATGAAAGACATGCAGTTGAATTTTAGCACATCAAAAATCTGTCACTCATTTTGTACTCACTTATTCTGGTGCCTGGAAATCCTCTTGATTGCTATTCATTTTAATACCTAAGTGAATTAGTCAGATTTCTGTTTCCTGCTATTTGTCCCTTTTACATTTTCTTTTGCAACTTTACAGTAGACTTGCATGAACAAAACCAGACATGACAAAAGAAGACAATAAATATAAATCTACATAATTGGTGCATTGTTACACACCAGCACTACGGCACACACTGAATCAAGTAATGAATTTATCTAATCTCAATAAAGTTGCAGTATTTTAAGGTCCCAGAAGAATATTCCCCTCTTTATCAATTCCTTAAATCTTAGATTGTGTGACATCTAAAAATGACCAGAGATTTAAAACCTAAAAGCACATCCTATTTATTCCTATATACAGCATCCATGTTTGAAATGTGTGAGTTTGGTCAAACCTTTTCTACTTACATAACTCAAAGCCATCCGGGAAAACTAACTTCATGTCTTCCATAATACTGCTTCTCTGGAAGACTCCAAGCATTTAATATCATATCTGAAAGCCTTTGCAAAGCAGAAGGAAAAAGAAGACACTTCATAGTGTATAAAGTAACTTAGAATGTTCCTCATTTATCTTCCTAATGGGATCATGCAATGATGTAAACTTCTCTCCTGTTTGAGCATTTGGTTTGCATTCCACTGACTAAAAGGCTTCTTTCTTAAGCTACTCAAACACAACTTTCAGTGTGCAAATTTCATTAATATTCTGTATTTTTAGAGAGAGAAGCCACAAAAATCTAATCTTTTCTGGTTTGTTTTTGATTTTTTTAGACACAATCCGAATTCTGCAGTGCAGCACGGTCAGTGTTGAACACTGGGCCTTCTAAAAGAAAGCATTTTATATATTATCTAGTGCCTCAAAACTGATACAAGTAAATGGGAAGTGGGAGAAAGGGACAGAACATTCTAGTATGCATATTTTGCTGTCACCAGAGGTTTTTTTAGTTCTTTCTGAGATTTTGATATTTAATTATTTACACTGTCTCCAAGAACTGTCAGCTTGGATTCATTATAGTAAAGCTATCCAATTGAAAGGATGTGTGTATAAGAGTCTAAATAGAAATGTTTTAAACAATTTTAAAAGAATTCCAGAAACATATTCTGACAAAAAATCCTAAGAGAATACATAGAACTTTTATGTAGTAGAGGGTTTAGTTCACACATTTTGAAAAAGATGGAACTCAGTTGTGACTATTCAATTTAAAAGGAATATAATTTTCCCAAAATGAATCTTAATGAAAATTTTATACTCTACTATGACCTTTGCATCCGTCTATCACTAACATATATTATTCAGTTACTATGGATCATTTTCAAATATGTCCCACTTAATTAATTAGTCCAGCATATCATACATTAGTATTGTAAGGCCATTATCCACAGAAATAAAACACAAAACAGCATTGTTTATAATTTTCAGGCAGAGTATTTTATTTTTAATATTTTTAGGCCTAATAGTTCAGTCAAGATTATTTTTAAAGTTTTGACTGGGATTCACTTATAAATCTTTTTAGATCTCAGAAGTACATTAAAGTACTTTCAAAGTATTAAAAGTTATTCACTGTCTCATTAAAGTTAAAATGTTTTAAATGGCCATAAAATTGTTTCTCAGAATAGGAATATAGGATTTAACTTGCACTTTTGCCATAGTCTTCATCAAGCTATATTATGACCTTGTGTCACTCATATTCTTCTGTATAAATTATAGATATTACGTGAGTGTGTGTGTGTATTGAATGTATGAGGTATTTCAAAGCTTTAATGAATGAACCTTTATGACATCACTGTAAGGCAGCAATTGGAATGACTCATTATGTATATTATTTTATAAAAAATGCAAAGTCCTGAAAGGAATTTTTGAAGGTTATCAAATACTACACTGAAACAGACAGAGATTAGACTTGATTTTCCTTTATCTTCATGTAGAGGTGAAAACACAGAACCATGATTTATTTGTCTTAGTGCCTAGGGTTTCCAGCCATGAGTGAAGCCCTACTGTGTTAGGTAATAATCAAACACAAAGCTGGTCATCACCTCACTGCATTGCATAGCATAGCATAGCATAGCATAGCATAGCATANTCAAGGACTTACACATCCTTTTTAAACTGGGGGCCCAAAACAGCACACAGTACTCAAGGTGGGGCCACAGCAGCTCTCAGTACAGAGGGGTAATCACCTCTTTTGCCTGCCTGGTGGTGCTGTGTTTGATGGACTGACATGCCAGGACTGACAGGGCACACACTGTTTGTCCTCTGGACCAGCAGGGTACTCACTGCTGACTCACACTGAGCTTCTGCTGACCAGCAGCCCACATCCCTCTCTACAGGCTGCTCTCCAGCCACTGTTCTCCTCATTTACACTTGTCCCTAGCCTTACTTCATCCTAGGTGCAGAATCTGGCATTTGGATTTGCTGCATTTCACCCCATTAATCGTAGCCCAATGCTCCAATCTATCTAGATCACTCTGCAAGCCTCCTGGCTACCATTTGTCAATTTGCAGATGACACCAAGTTGTGTGTGAGTGTCAATCTGCTGGAGGGTAGGAAGGTTCTGCAGAGGGACCTGGACAGACTGGATAGATGGGCCAAGGGCAGCAATACGAGGATAAACAAGACCAAGTGCCGGGTCCTACACTTTGGCCACAACAATCCCGTGCAGCACTACAGCCTGGGGACAGAATGGTTGGAAAGTGGCCAGGCAGAAAGTGACCTGGGGGTGCTGATTTACAGCAGGCTGAACATGAGCCAGTTGTGTGCCAATGTGGTCAAGAAAGCCAGTAGCAGCCTAGGCTATCAGGAATAGAGTGGCCAGCAGGACTAGGGACGTGATTCTTCCCCTGTACTCAGCACAGGTGAGGCCTCACCTTGAGTACTGTGGCCAGTGCTGCTTCCCCCCCAATATAGGAAGGACACTGAGATGCTGGAGCATGTCCAAGGTTGGTGAAGGATCTGGAGCACAAGTCCTATAAGGAGCAGCTGAGGGAGCTGGGGTTGTTTAGCCTGGAGAAGGGGCCCAAGGGAGACCTCTGTAAGTGCCTGAAAGGAGGTTGTACCCAGGTGGAAGTTGGTCTCTTCTCCAGGTAACCAGTGACAGGACAAGAGAACGCAGTTTTAAGCTGTGCCAGAAGAAGTTCAGGTTGGACATTAGGAAGAAGATCTTCACAGAAAGGGTGCTTAGGCATTGGAATGGGCTGCCCAGGGAGCTGGTGGCGTCACCATCCCCAGAGATGTTTAAAAAACTGGATGTGGCACCTAGTGCCATGATATAGTTGACAAGGTGATGTTAGGTCATAGATCTCAAAGATCTTTTCCAACCAAATAGATTCTGTGATTCTGTCCCTCAAGAAAGTCAACAGCACCTCCCAGTTTGGGATCATCAGCAAACTTGTTAATGGTTCATTCAGCTCCTGCATCCAGATCACTGATAAAGAGATTGAACAGGACTGGCCCTGGAGCTGAACCCTGAGAAACATCTCTGGTGACTGGACACCAGACACATGTGGCTTCATTCACCACAGCCCTCTGAGCTCTGCCCTTCAGCCAGTTCTTCACCCAGAGCATCACGAATCCTCAGCAGGATGCTGTGAGGGACAGTATCAAACACCTTCCTAGCATGCAAAAAACTGCAAACATTGCCTTTCCTTCATGCATGAAGTGGGTGACCCTGTAATAGACATAGGTCAAATTATTTAAACAGGACTTTCCCTTTATGAACTCATATTTTCTCCATAATTTTTCCAGGAACTCAGTTTAAATTAATGGATACATAGTTCCCTGGGTCTTTCCTCACACCCCTTCTAAGTAGCCAGCTTCCAGCCAGCAGGGATCTCCCCAGACTCCCAAGACTTCTGGGAGATGATCAACAGATGTCCTGCCATGACATTTGCTAGCTCCTTCAGAATTCTGTGATGAATCCCATCAGGTCTCATGGACTTGAGAACTTTCAGCTGATACAGCTGGTACATTCCATTTTCAGTGTCCACAAATGAGAAGTATTTTCTTTCTTTCCCTTTCCTTTTTCCTCAAAACAGCTATGTAGACAATTATCTTACCACAAAAAGCAATACTGAACAGCTTTCACAACTCTTTGTTTATTTCAAGAGCTCAAACACCAAAAGCATAGTTTTTGGTTTTTGGGTTTTTTTTTGTTCTATACTATACCTGTTATTTCCAAAATTGTAGTATCATATGGGCAAATAAATAAAAAGCTCTGCAACGTTACTAAGTACATTTGTAGACACACATATGCACAAATAGTAATAAATGGTGCAAGAATTTTTATAGTTTTCTGCATAATGAAGTATTTGCTCAGACATTTTAATTTATTATTTGGTTTTAATTTACATAAGTTATACAAGTCCTTCAGCTCCAGTAAAAGGAAAGTAAAACACTATCTATATTGTCTTTGTTTGTTGCACTCTGGGCTTGATGCAAACCATTTGAAGGCAATAGGAAACTGCTATTTTCCTGGGATTTTGTGGGCAGTGTAAATGATGTATCATTTTGCTCACTGCTTGCTCAAGCTGGAATAGATTTGGCATGCTTTCAAAATTCATCCCATAGTGAGTATAATAATGAACTGTTCCACTTCTGTTCAAACTGCACTCAGCATTAATTTTACTAATTTAAAGTCTCAGACATGAGATGTAACGGGAAGGCTTAACAGTCATAAGTGTCATTTTCTATCTCATGCTCCATCTCAAACATTTGTTTTTGCTGGCCATGAACTCATTAAGAACTGAATTATAGGAGTGGGAAAACAATTGATTGACTTCAATGATGATGATGATACCGCAGCAGTCACCTGTAAAATACTAACACCTGCACACAGTATTAAAATTTTAGCCACTGGAGACTGTGTTTACTGAAGTGAGGCACATTGACATAACATTTGACATTCACGCCACAGTGATGACAGTGAAAGAAGACAGAAAGGCAAATGGATTGTATTTGATATCTTCCTCCATATGTGGTCAAATATAAAAACATTTGCCATCTATTTAATCTTTATATTAGGCACAGAGGTGAGTAATATTGCAATCACTTGACTTTAATTTCTAAACTATTTTTTTTTTTTGTCCCTGGCTAGAGAGAAATAGAAACTGAAGTTCTCTCTGTTCCTAACAGGTGCTAAAAGTTATTACATAATGTAACATAACAAATCATATCATCTTTGAGAGGTGTCCTTAGATGTGCACTTTCCTGAGAGCAAAGAAACAAGTCCAAGGGGCTCTCTTCTCAGTAACCCTCCTGACTTACAGCTCAGCCTCCAGAGTGACTCAGCAACTTTCCATTCAAGGATACTGTAGTTTATACAATATGCTGAATGCTTTAGTCCCAAATTAAGAACAATGCAATCTATAGGTGCTGTGTGGTAAACATTTTATTTTCCCCTCTTGAAGATATACAGAATTCTCTTTAACTTCAGTTTAAACTTTTTTTCTCTATATGAGTCCATAAAGATAAAGGATAATATATCTGAAAAGGATCTTTCTTTCTCCAGGATCAGTAAATACAGTTAAACATTAACTGTGGTGCAACAGAATTTTTTAAAAGCAGCTGATGCCATGACCATCAAATCTTGGTCACTGAAATTTAAATAAACCTAAGTGGCCCTGGAAATACTGTTTTATGCTGGTAAAAAAAGGGAAAGTGCCTTGAAAGCCTGTCAAGGCTAAAAGTTAGGGAAATGTCATGTTTTTAAAGTGAAATAGTTTCAATAGTGTTTTTCATCTACAAGTTTTTATTTACATCTTTTATTTATGACTGTTAAATGACTTATTAATATTGAAGACTAATGCAAACCACAGTATATGGTTCACTTTTTCTGCTAATTAAAGATTTAATTTTTTGAAATGAAGAAAGAAACACTATTGACAGTTTTTACAGCCCTTAGTGTTCTGAGATGGAAATAGAATAAGTGAGCAGGAGTGCTTTGCTTCCATAAAAAGAGTTGCAGAACAGATTGTTCAATTAATTGGCCAAAAATCTTGAAATCGTGTGCCCTCAATATTTACTGACCACAGCTTGTGAAAACATGTCATCATTGAGAATGTCTGTACTTTCACCCTGAAAATGATCTCGAGGTTATATTTGTTATCATCCTGACATCAGACCTAGAAACACAGGCACATGGAGCGCACAGCTTCCTCATGCCACAGTAAACAGTTCAGGATACCATTATTAATGTGCTGAGTGTCTTACAGGGATTCCAGTCATACCCTACATAGGTTATTCTCTGGTATGTTTGTAGAAACTGTCTCAGTTAAGTCAGTGGGGTGTAAAGCAGGTAAATGTGGGAATAGTCCATATTGCCCATGCACACATTTTGTCTGGTATAGAGTTAATTTTCTTCACGGAAGCTGATATGATTCTGTTTTGGATTTGTGACCAAAACAGTGTTGATAACAACGAGATGTTTTAGTTATTGCTGAGTAGTGTTTACACTGAGTCAAGGCCTTTTCTGCTCCTCATACCACCCCACCAGAAATGAGGCAGAGGAGTGAACAAGGAGTTGGGTGAAAATGCATCTGGGACTGCTGATCCCAAAGGAACAAAGGGATATCTCACATCATATGATGCTATCACAGCAATGAAACCTGGGGAAAGAAGGAGCAAGCAAGGGAAATAAGGAAGAAGCATTCAAAGGTTTGGCATTTGTCTTCCCAAATCACCATCAGGTGTGGTGGATTCCCACTTTGCTAGAGATGGCTGAACACCTGCCTGCTGATTGGAAATAGTGAATTAATTGTTTTGCTTTGCTTGTGTGTGCAGCTTTTGCTTCTGTCGTGGTTTGAGGCTGGCTGGGTGCCAGGCACCCACAAAAGCCACTTGCTCATCTCCCTCTGCAGCTGGACAGAGGGGAGAAAACATAATGAAGGGTTCCTGAGTTGAGATAATGACTGTGAGATTGCTTACTAAATACCATCAAGGGCAAAACAGGCTCATGGTAGAGATACAAAGGAAATTTTTTGCTAACAAAATCAGAGCACGATAATGAGAAGTAGAATGAGACTTTAAAAACACCTTCTCCCCACCCCACCCTCCTTCCAAGCTCTACTGCCTAACCCAGTGGGGCAAGGAGAGAGGGAATGGGGGTTATGGCCAGTTCATCACCCGTAGCTTCTCCTGTTGCTCAGGGAGAGGAGTCCTTCCCCTGCTGCACCGTGGAGTCCCTCCCACCGGAGACAGTTCTCTGTGAACTTCTCTGAAGCAGCTCCATCCCACAGGCAGCAAATCCCTGTGAACTGATGCAGTGTGAGTCCATCTCATGAGCAACAGTCCTCCCAAAACTGCTGCGGCGTGGGTCTCTCTTCCATGGGGTGCAGTCCTTCCAGTGCAGGCTCCTCCAGCCTGGAAACTGAGCCCCTCTTGCCATAGATCTCCCACAGGATCACACCCTCCTCTACACATCCACCTGCTCCAGTGTGGGCTCCTCCACAGGCTGCAGGTGGATATTTGCATCCCCCATGGACATGCATGGGCTGCAGGGGAACTTCACCATGGTACCTTAAAACTGGTAGAAAAAACATGAACTTATTATCTTCTTCTGAAAATTTCACTGATCCTTCACAAGATTTTTTAAAGTAAGACTTTTATTCAAATGTGCATACATCCATAGATTCAGTTTTATACTGTTTTCTTTTTTGTCTGTACCTTTTTACATGTGCAAGGAGAATTCTGAGGATGTTACATGTGTATGCCTATCATTAAAACACTGTTGTGTACAGCAAAGGCAAATGGACAAGTCACTGAGGAAGCACAACGGCAGGGACCACAGGATGAAGCCCCTGACTAGGCAAAAGCCTATTTGCACACTACTTGAAGTCTGAGTGAAGAATTTTTCCTTTTCAATTCACTTCAGTCATAAGCATTTGAAAAAAGAAATCTATAAAGGAAATGAGGGCAAACCTGCATTTATAGTATTTGAATTACTAAAACATAGCAAAAGCTAGATGTAATAAAATATACTAAATTATTCCTAGAAATGAGTGCAAAATGCATTATTTTAAACAACAAACCAAATAAATAAATAACAGAAAGCTGATAGCTTACATTATGCTGTGAAATTCAGCACATTTTTTCTACTAACATAATCACTTTTTCATTCAAAGTAATCCCACACTCTACAAAGCCTTTTTAATAATTACTGCTGTTTCTCATCATAAATTCCCTCAAGAGTTACAGCTACAGATTAAACTAAATATTCCCAGCTCTGTAGATGTCATTTGACTACTCCCCCTCCTTCTCTCATCTCTTTCAAACTGTGTATTTATTTACCATGATTGCTGGCTTGAAATGGTCATATGTATGGACTCCTGCATGAAGCACCCACATAAATGCCATTTTCACTGTTCTTTGTAAAAACTTCAATCTGTTAATGCCTTCTGATCCCAGGAAAAACGTGATTTCCTTTGTTTAAGGTATGGAGCTTTCTGATGGGTGTCAGGATTTTGGTTTTCAAGATCTCACCAGGACTCCTATGATACCTGCAGACAAAATTTGTAGTATCTAAAGACAGGAATTTTAAAAGACCCCATACAAGTCAGGTGTGAATACTAAACCTCAGTGAGTATTTATCTTTTTTTAGCACCTTTGAAAATATTAGCTACAGTTTAAGAAAAATTCTAAAATAAATTCCAGCAGAGAACCAGAGAAAAATGAAGTCTTTTCTAAATACATAAATGTAAAAGTACAAAATTCCTACTGGAATTTTCAAACTTAATGTCTTCAGTTTACTTAGCTGGGCTGTGTACAACCAGAATGTAATGATTATCATTCAGATAGGATTACTTTTTTAGCATTACTTCAAGAAATCCCAAAACAGATTAATTACATGTGTGCTTAGTTTAAGAAACAATTAAAATGCTGGATTTTGTAAGGCTTCCATTTTCCAAACAACCATACTGTAATAAATATTCAGAAAATAAATTAAATTCTTTTCAGCAGAATGGAGATTTGGACAGTCTTTTTACTTTTAAATTCAGACATTGTATCACAAGTTCTATTAGCTCACTAACTCTTTGTACTTACTGTCCTCTCATAAATCCATTTCTAACTTGTATCGCATGTTTTCAAGTCTAATTTTCTAAGTCAATGTTTTTCATCCCTGTAAGGGATTTCTGAAATATATTTACATCTACAGTGAGCACAATACACAAAGATTTTGTTCATTAAAAAAAGAAAACATTTGAAAACTGTGTGCTAACTAGCATGAGGTATCACAAGGTCCTAATTCAACAACTCTTTAGACAAAGGATTTTAAACACAAAATTTTGTTTCCAAAATATTGGTATGAGGATAATAACTACTTAAATCTTCCAGTCTACTAAACATCACTTTAAAGGCTCCTCCCTGGCACCTTGGAGAAACTCCAAATGAGATGCCCACATTGCATTAGAGATCTCACTTTAAAGGGGTTGGTACTTACCTGTCATTTCCCTCCTGCTAACAGTGTCTTTATGGAGTAGGCCACTGGAAATGTTATAAAACCCAGTGTTTTAATACTTTGAAAACTGTTGGAGTTTGTGAATTTTGAAAACCCTAGAAATGAGGAACAGGCACAGGCTGTGAACTGATGGCATAGATGCTTTCATAAAGTAGCACAACATCAAGTTCCACTGTTTTCATTCTCTGCTTAACCCTTCTAACTTTGTCATTCCACATTAAGCACTTCTGACAATTCTTAAATGTTAATATACCACAATGATCTATACACCATTACTTATTATTATATATTTCTTCTCTTTTTAGCACCTTCCTGAAAATCCTGCTGTTTTTCTTTTTAACCGCTCTGTTAATTGGTTTGTGAGCCTTAACAGAGTGTTTATCACTGTTTTGGGGTTGCGTGTCAAGGTGACAGATAAATGTTATAATTTGGCTTTCTGCAAATGTTAAACTGAATGATGTTGGAGTGGCTTTTGTAGTGGATGCATATCGTGTGGTGGCTTTCTGCAAATAGATGCTGTGTGTAAAAGTAGCTTTGTTGCAGATGGATGCTATATGTATAATGTTGCCTTGTTGTGAAGATGTAGTTTTGTAGCAATAACTATTGCCTTTATTTAACTAAAAACTTAGACATAATAGTGAAATAGCTCATATAGTTGTGCTTGTGAACTGTCTGCTTGGGTGGGTAACATCCAACCAACGTGTGTTGAGGACCCCTGCTACTGACATGCCAACTATCAGCAACTGCCATCTGCGGAGACCACGGACCAAAGCCCTCTCTGGGGGTGATAATAAAAACTGACTAAAACCACAGCCAAGAAATGCCCCTGCTCTAAAAAGGTGGACCCAAGGAGGAGTCATGCTGAGCAGTTCCTGGAACATGTAAACTACTTTGAGGAAAAGTTTTAATATGTAAAATTGGTTATGAATATGCAACAGGCTGATGTGTATTTAAAGGGGGTCTCCAAAATAGCAGGTGTGCTCTTGGCTGAGTGACAAAGCACCCAGCACTGTGAATTTTGCTTTATTATCTTTGTCCCTTTTTTGTCTTTTTATTAAACTTTTAAATCCTAACAGGAGAGTGAACCTCATTTTGCACACCATCCTTGTTTTCCAGAGAACAATGATCAAGCCCTCTCCAGCTCTTTCCTTGCTGTACACATAGTACCCATGGAGGCAGCTTCCCTGACATCTCAACTCCCACGTTCCTCAGTACAATATTGTGAGGCTCAGGAAAGTCAACGGCCTTATTTTTTCAAAAGCTCAGCAATGTGATGTGAGAAGAGGTAAAGAAGTTTTTGATGTTAGTTAGAAAGACATTTCTAAGGCTATAAGAAAATGCTTGTTTTCATTGCTGAAGAATTCTTTTTATTCTCCACCAAAGATGTTCCTTTTCTGGAAGTTACTTTGCAACTGCAGATATTTTTAGTCATTCTGTTGGCATTTACTTTTTCCTGCAGTTCTTTTATTTTAAATTTTTTCTCTGGATTACTGGATATTTTTAAATATTCCAAACCTCCACAGAAAACAGAATAATCGCAACTATTTTTCAAATAATGTATTTCACCAGTTCTTCAAGAATGACATGGAGTTATGACATACCTCACCAAGAAGTAATAACTTACTTAAAACATTCAATTGATGAAATGCATCTGTATTCTTTATGTATTGTACTAGCTGAAGTCCAAGTCTAGAGATTTTTATTTTTTTTTTTACGTTTGAATTTAAAATGAAGATTTTAGGTGTGTAATTCTGATGACACTAATTTCTCGTAATAGTCTGAGAGGGGCTCAGGTCTATTATGCTGCAAGGTGTGACTATTTTCATTCATCCCTTTTCTCAGTTACATGTCAAGAGAAAGGAGGGGGAGAAGGATTTTAAAGTTCTGGGTCATGTTATACCTCTGCTCTGAACATTAAAGGTTGTTGTTCACAGCAACAGCAGCCTTTGCATATGGCCACCTTTAATTCTTTCACACCATGTATAAATTTATTCAGATTTTACCATTAAGAACATAGGAAGCAAATAAATTATATGTAGGCATTCAATAAAGTATTTTTATTCTTTTGATCATATAAGTTACACAGATCCTATGTGTTGACATGTATTGAACAAGACTTTAAAACAATACCTTAAATAAGCTGTCAGCAAACAGTTACTATTTTGTCTGTTTTCACAAAAACATAACAAATTGCAGCAGAAAAAGAAGACACTCAAGCCATATACAAAAAAAAAAAAAAAAAAAAAATTATACACACCACAAATGCACTTTAAGTAAAATGTCATACCCAGAGCTAAAACAATATTTTCATTTTTTTTGATGGCTTGGTTATTGATTTCTGCGCTTTCATAAGCGTGTGCAGACCAACTTATACACATATAAAGGCAATGATTTGCTTTAAGGTGGCTCATCCTTAACGCTACACAAACATCCATAACTGGAACTCTCAAATGAAAAAAAATCAACTGGTTTGAAAGTTGTATGTCATGTCTTCTTTTTAAATTCATTTAAAGAAACCCCAAATACCAAAAAAACTATTCCAAGATACTTAGATGAAAACTGATATTCTATTAACTTACTCAAATACACAGTCACAGAATAATAAGAAAGTAACTTGAAATTGTACAAATGTAGTATGTGGTAGATTTTGGCACTTTTAGATAATCAGCTAATATTTTTACCTCAAAGTATTGTATATTTTCCTACTGGTGACAAGCTAATTAAGAACAAATGATACAATATGCTGTTAGGGATTAAATAAAGAAAATAATCAAATTGTTCTTGACAAAGTGCTGGTAGATGCAATGAAGAAACACCTTATGTATTATTAGTATAATTTTTTATTTCACCTTCTTCTCTTTGGTTTAACAGTGCATGAAGATATCTTGCTGACTTCAGGCAAAAAAATCTATTTCAGGGCCAAAAATGTGTTTGTTTTTTGAGTTTAATATGCATCAATTTTAAGTCAGAAAGATTGAGCAGCTATAAAACTGTAATAAACTTCTATAAAGCAGAAAAAAAGCCATTTTTTAAAAGTTATTGTTTGCCTAGGTAATTAATTGTAAAAAAATTTTATGCAACATATAATTGTACACTGTGCTGTAAAAAAACCCACAATACAGTTTGCCCAAATATATACATTTTAATCAGTTCAGAATTTAGACTTACTAATATCTCAAAAATTGTTGCAACTTTCTCAAGAACTTAGTCAGAAACACTATTTATTTTGGTCCTAAGGGGCCATAGTTTTTTACCGAATAATGCTGCCAGACATTATTATTCTTACTAATGCAATTTGGAACATCTGATATAAATCATCTCAGTTTGCCTGGTGTATAAATGCAAAACACTTAATTCCTCAGAGTATTAAATGATAATATATACCTCCTTTTTGGAGATAAGCAGATCATATTCAGCAAAAAAACAAAGTGAGCCTTAGACTTTCATGTTCCATTCCATAGAATGAGGTTATTTTAAATTATCTTTTGTGAATTTATAAAAAGTTTTGGAAAACTTCTTTTATCACCTTCATAGCTGGAAGCATGTGAGAAAATTCACTCTCTTTTGGTGGGCTATTCAAAATTTGAGATAAACATTGATAATAAACTGAATCCCCCTGGAATGGTTCAAGATGTTGTTCTCTTGTACCTTCTTCTTCTACAGTCCTGAGAGCTCCCCTCCCCTGTTTACTGTCACTTTTGGGTTCATGTTCCCCATTTCTAACTATCTGTTATCTGGGATCTTTTGTGGTAGCCACAGCAGGACTGGCACCCAGACACAGTGCTGGATGAAGATGCCTTACCCACTTGCTATGCTGATTCACTAAAGCAGCGAGTTGTCACTTGAATATCATCAGCAGAACAAAAAGACCAGGAATCTGGTCAGTTCTGAGTAAATTAGTCATCCTGTAACTAATTGCTAAATCCAGTGACTCCTGAGTAAATAGGAAATGTGAAGAGAATGATTTGGTAAGTATCCTATGAAGATAAATCCCATCTATTAGCTGTTGTTCTATTGCAATTATACAACAGTGGGGTCAGGGAAATTTTACTTCTAGTCAAAACATTCAAAAATATGGTGGTTTTGCCTTTACAACATAGCCAAAGCCCTTTTCCAGCTTAAGCTGCCCTTCTGAATGCAGTTATAGAGTCATAGAATTATACATCAAATAAATTGATCTGAATATAAAATACTCTGTATTGCAGCATCCCATATCACACCACAGCACATATCTTCTATAGAAAAACATCGTGTTTCTTTTTCTTTATTTTTTTTTTTCACTCTGCTAAATGTATTCTGGCTGGTTTTCTCACAGAACTAATTAACAGTTCAATGAACAAGCCAAGTGGGGTTGGATACTAAAAACCTAAGGAGTTTAGAGAAAACACATCTTATGGAAAATGCAAAACAGACAGAGGACTGTCAAGCCCAGGAGCCTTTTTTGAGCTTTAAGGTATTTAATAGCAGCTCTTGTTTCCTTAGTGGGTACTGGGAGATCTAACTCTTTGCTTTTCTCATGATCTAGTGCCAATTTATGGAATGCCTCTGGGTGAACTCTGTTTCAGATTATTATAAAATTAAAACCTCTATTTAAGCATTATTGTATTTTTTTCAAAAAACCTTCATTCTCTTTTTTCCTTCAGAATTCATTATGGTCATGTCATTATTATTTTTCTTGGCATTTGAATAGTTCCTAACTTGTAGATGTCTGGATATATATATATAATATTTTCTATAATCTGTAATATTCAAATAAAAATAAACTAATTGTCCTTATTCATATGCATCATTTTTTTGCATATTTGGGTCAAAACAGTTCATTTATGTCATGTTGATACCGGAACTGTTTCTGCAGCTCAGTAAATCCAAGTTAAGGATTGAGACCAAACAGCCTAACTTTAGCTGATATAAAGAGGGACGCTGACATGGTAAGATGACCTGTATTTTGAATGGATGGAAAGAAATGGGTTTTCTCATGCAAAAGTCAAGAAACAGCTTGCAGTCAAGACATAGTCAAGCCAGCTGCTTTGACAGTTTCATATAAACAAAAATATATTGCCCATGGCATAGTAGAGATTGTCTGAATCAGTTCTCATTGCTTCTCTCTGATATTCCAAAGGTTTATTCTCTCTTCATGGTTTACCTGAAGATCATAACTAAGATTTGCAATCTTAAAATGGGCTTCAAGATCACTGTGGACCTGTGTGAGAGATGTTTTGCTGCTTGTTTTGAGACTGGAAAATGAATCAGAGAGGAGCTTCAGTTTTCAAACGATGTGTACACCAGAGCAAAGCTTTCTGCTACACAGTTTGAATTGCTGATAATGCAACCAGACTAGAAGTAATCTCTACTTTAAATCTTGTGACGGGTCATGTCAACATTTAAGGAGAGGCAGGTTTTTCTCCAGAAATCTAGGTATTCAGCATGAAATCATCTTCCTTCCCTTATTCTATCAGAGAACTCCATTTTTATACTTTCCATGTTTCTTTACAAATTTAGACTCAATAAAAGAATCATGTTAGTAATCTTAATATATGGGTTATTTATCAATTCAGGGATCATCACTGTGCTTAAAGAAATGTAAATTGCCCTGGCAAATTTGACTTTGAGAGTCTCACCTAGCTAATGCTCTGCAGCCTGAAAAAAAGGGCAAGATTTCTCAACAGTATCCTTTAAAGATGTACCAAAGTAGCACTTGACTCAATGGAACTTGCTGGCACATTCTTCTGTATGCCTATTTAAAGAGTGGGAAGGTATCAAGGAAAGGTACTGGAGTTTAGCACAAGCCTATACAGAAGTCTGGAGGAGTAAAAATATGAAATAGTTGTTTCAATTACTGTCACTGTGATTGGGCTGGGTACAGGCCTTTAATGCACACAGAGTTTTCGTAGAACCATATAATCATAGAAAGGCTTTGGTTGTAAGGATTTTTAAACATCATCTACTCTGCCCCCCCTTCCATTAGACCAGGTTGCTCAAAGCCCCATCCAACCTGGACTTGACACCTCCAGATATGGGGTATCCACAACTGTTCTGGGCAACACATTCCCGTGTCTCACCACTCAAACCGTGAAATGTTTCCCCCTTCCTTAACCTAAATCTACTCTCTTCCAGTTTAAAAACATTGTCCCTCATTCTGACACCAGCCCCACCATGTCATTGAAGTTATTAAACAGCATTGGTCCCAGTATGGACCCATGAGGGACACCACTTGTTACTGGAGTTTTGAGAGTGCAAGCAGCATTCCTCATCTTGAGCCCAGGCATGAGCAGACTGTTCCCGTTCCAGTGAAACAACAGAAGAACACACCTATGAAGGAACTTTCCTGACACAAACCACTGTCTCTGGGAGAGGACCGGTGCTGCGCCTTCCCCGAGTGGCCACCGCAGATCTGGAGACCTCTAGAGTCCCTAGCCACAGCTGGCAACCCTCAGGAGGGGCTGAAAGCATGGAAGATTTTTGGTTATGCTTTGTAGTGATTTTTTTATGCCACCTCTGTAGACATTACAAATGGGAAGAGGGAAAGTGGTTGATGGTAATCAAAATAAATATTTTGATGGTAATAAAAATAAACAAGATTTGAAACTGAAGAAGTAAGATGAGGAAGAGAGGGACTCCAGAAAAAAAAAAAAAAAAACACAAACAAAACCAAAGTAAAAACCAAACAATAATTGTCAGAATTAAAAGGAAATATGGATTTTGTGATCAGTTTAGACACATTTCTGTGTAGAAATTAAATATTTAATATGAGGTCTGTGACAAAATAACTTAAAATTTTCTGAATATTTTTGTAGTGATCTTGTTAAAGTCCAGCTTTGCAGGAAGAAGAACAAGGAATAAAGTATGGATTTTAAAACATCATTTAAAGTGACAAAAAAGATTGCTGATATACATGTCTTTAAAGGGCCTGGAATTCTATTTTAGATTCAGATTGGAGACACTTAAAAACATAAATAGTTAAAGTAAGATGTAGAGTTTCAGATTTGGATAGCTTTTTCTAAAAAATACAACTCTGAAATGCTTGATAACTCCTCTGTCAAAGCAAACAAACTTGAACATTAAAAATGCTATTAAAGACTTTTTGTTCCTAAAAGAACACATGGGAATCATGTTATCTCACACAAAGTATTTAATTTCTTGTGTTCCAACAATTCAAGGAAAAAGAGAAGTAGAAACAGGGAGACAAGGTTCTTTCTTCACCTTTGGCAATGATGTTATTGTTGTAAGCCTGCAAATGTTCACAGCTCAAGTGAATTACTGTTCAGGAGTCCACAGGAATAATTCAAATTTTGAGAAGCTTTTCTCTAGCAAATATCTGAGGGACCTCAATCTTAATAATTTGTCAAAGAAAATTTTGATTGGACTTAGAGTAACTCTATAATACAATGCTTCTCAAATCTAGCAGGCAGAATGATAAAAGAAGATAACGAAAGCCAAAATTTGAACAAATCACACCACAGATAAAGACACAATTTTAGGACCATGAGTCCTTGGAACATCTTGTCAATTCAGTGTTAGATTTCTCATCAGTGAACACTTAAAATAAAGATTATATTAGTTCTATTTTGTCCTAAAGACCCATCCTCCAGCTTGCTTGCAGATATTTCATGACACAAAGTATTATAAATCACTTTACAGTAATGGAATTTGTATCTACTTCCATTCCCAAGTCAACCAGAAGTTAACAGCAAGTCCCAAATAGATGGGCATCTATTTCAACACCAAATGTTGGCAGAGTACGGAATTATTTCACCAAGGATCAAAGAATAAGATAAAAACAGCTGTACAGAATTTTAATGCGTCGAGTAAGATACTAATATCTGTAGAGTTTTCCTGATGCTTGAACCTGTCTATTCCCATACCTTGCACCGTCTATGACAAAGTTATTTCATAAAGGTTGAGAACAAGCAACCAGCAAACCTCTTAATAGTCATTTTTCATTGAAAAAGAGATAGAAAAAGAAAGTGACAAAAAGTGTTTTTCTCTAATTAGCCAACATCAACACCTTGTTTGTATACGGTATGTATATTTTTGCTGTTGTTTTTGCAATAACAGCATCATTGCAATTTAGGGAAAATTTATAAAAATACTGAAATAAAATTTCTGTTCCTGAGTACTCTTTAAAGTTGTTTTGGTAGAAGTTTTAAAAAAACCCCAACCTTTGTTTTTTTCCCCAAGTTACAAAATAGGAATGAAACAACTCATTCAGGTGAAACACGGATGTCTATATTTCAGAGGATTTTCAAGGGAAAGAACTGTGATTCTGGTAAAAAGTAAGACTTTGCAGAAAAGTGACGAAATACCCATAGGGAATGAAAAATGAATCCTCTACATGAGTTTTCACAACAAGCATTTATAACAAATGGTTCAGCTTTAAGCCAAGTACTGTTAATTGTTTTTCCTGAGATCACAATTGTACCCTGAGATCATAATTTTTACCTTACTCTCTGAGACCAAAAATTTGTCAGTTGCCAGATTTATTGTGAAAATGTTATCTCTCAAGTGAAATGTTAATGATTCAAAATGTCTCTTTCATATTAGACTTGTTTTGCCACTGCTATAAATATGTATTCCTGTGAGTGGACAAAAAATTATCTCAATGCTTAAAGCCAAATATGTTTTGTGATTGAAGGAGAAAAGAATCTGGAAGAATATTTCTGTCTGAAAGGGCAAAGCAGCTGATCATTAATTATTAGATTTTTCACTGCAAAGAAAAAAAGAAAGCCTTACTTTTGGCTGATAATATTTTTTCTTGGCAATGATTAACAATTCTCAATCCATAATAATTCTCAGTGTTATATTACTAAAGCCAGAAATGATTAGCACTTCCCAGTATCACCATACTATATTTTGAGACATACAGAGCTTTGAACAATATTGGAAATAACAATAATAATAGTCAATGATTTCAAAAAGAATTCATTTTTTATGTTAATTATATAAAGTTAAATAGGGGCCAGACGGCTTTTGGCAAATATAAGTGTTTTGAATTCCTAATTCCTAGTGAATGCATAACCACACATAAGCTTCATCTTTGTGGAGTAAACACAGCACAACTTACCACACAGAACAAGAAAATAAAGATGTTTCTCTTACTTGCAGCTTTTATCTAGCACTTCTAGGAGTTTCAAATCTGTTCCCTGGCAAACCTTTCAATATCATATTAGGCACATTGCTTAGGTCTGGACTCAAGCTCTTGAAGAAGATCTCAAACTGAAGTTAAATACTTAAAATCTAAACAATCACTGCAAATAACATGACAAGTCTAAGTGCATCAGACACTCATATTAATGTTGCCTTGGAACTCATTTTTGAGCATGCATAAAAGTCCCTCAGTATTAACAGCCCTAGCACACAGCTGACATATTTTCATGGCCAGAAAAATACATTCCTCTCCTTGCAGAGATAATTCCATAGGCATTCTCACTCCATCCTCTTGGCTGAGCAACAACACTGACCAAAAAACCCTCTAAATCCAAGTATCTTACTCACTACTACTTTCTTGTACAATCTTTTGTTCTTTTCTGCAGAGTTCAACAGCTTTAATGGAAAGGAAAGAGCAGAGCCTCATTTCTCCCTTTATAGTGGCTCATATTCTGGGGATTACAGCACTATGAGAGCAGGAAGAAGTGAATCTGTCATCCATCAGGCAGGATAACTAAAACCCAGTTTTCCACATCTCTCCTGTCCGCCTCATCATTCAATGGATTAATTACCATGTGCTTTCTGTTTCTTATCTTTTAGGGTTTATTTCCTTAATATTGTCTTTTCCATCCTACACTTAACTGCTCTGTTCTTACTGAGTAGAATATGAAATTATCAGCCAGCTACGTAACATGCAACTCTTCCCAGCCTTTGGATGGTGAACAAGGGTGTCAGACAGTGTTTTGGCCTCCTTTCTTCAGGCCTGACTAATGCACACAAGCTGGTGATGCCATTTGCAGTGAACCTCAATCTCCATTCCTTTTTTTTTGAACTGACTGAGCTTTGCTTCTTTTTCTAAAAATCTGAGGTAGTACAACAGCATGAATTTCAGAGGCTAAAAGTATCTAAGACTTTTCAATCTGGATCCTCATGATACTGGGTAGAGAGAACAATACAGATGGAATAATCAGAAAAATGAACAGGTTAGTTATGCTTTTACCTGAAGTCATAGTCATAGTTTAGTTACCAGATAGATAAACTGCTTTGTTATTCTCTAAATCAATTGAAGGAAAATTTTCAGATGCTACATTTAGATTTTTTTAAAATAGAAAAAAAAAAGTATAAATAATCAAATATCTAATTAAAATATGCTCAGACAAAAATATGGCAGAAGATTATGTTTACTGTTCATAGGTAACACTAAAAGTAGCAAAAATTCTTCTGGCGATTGCATCAAAAACAGACTCATTACTTGAAATATTAGTTATTGCTCACAGTTTGAATTAGGATAACTTATTAATTTATTTTTATATGGTGAACAAGCTTCTTTGAACTATTTTGCTTTATTTTAGAATTAATTTTACCTTTCTGTAGAATAGTTATAGGGAAATTTATTTAAAAGTTGTCCAAGTAAAATCATACTGATATTCACATTTAACCTGTAGTAAACTATGTTTGTTTGCTGCAATAATTACTTTTTCTTTTTGTTTTTATCTTGCATTTTGTCTTATATTTTGAAAGTCCCCTATACCTTCTGTGAGTCACTCTCCCTTTCTTTATCATTGGTGCCTTGAAACAATTTAAAAGTTGTGGTCATGAATCCATAAGTCTTTTCACTTCATGTCTGTATTGTGAAAATTTATCTTTTTTCAGTCATTTATAGAATGCTTGGTCATTTTGGTTAAGTTACATTCTTATATATTCAGGGTTTTTTTATTTCCTTCCTAGCTGTACCATATGTCTTTTTTTATCTGGCAAGATTTGTCCTGTTGAAACCTGTAAATCGAATGTTCTTTCACAAAGCTATAATTTGCTTTGTCCATCCTGAAAGGAAAGATTTAAATAGCAAAGCATAGAGTACATTTCAAAGCACTGTTTCCAAAAAAGCAGATATAAGTGCTTGACAAATGGTAGAAAGTGGAGTAGCATTTCTTGATTACAGCTGATCTCAACAATATCCCATTACTTCCATTGTGAGCTATAAAGGGTTTTTCTGACAAGGCATTGTGAGGACTATAATAAAAGAAAATTGCACAAGCAACTGTGTACCTTGTCTGTCTAAGGCAAGAAGGAGTTTTCTGCATCAGTTTAGTTTATTAGCAGAGACCAGCACAAGAGAACAATTCAGCTAACAGGATATCCCTGCTTCCCGTCGCACCAAAATTCTATCGGGGATCAAGAGGAGTATCTGTGGGGTTTCCCTAAACGAAATGCTTCATGCTGATTTCATGTTTTTCATTAAATGCTTTTCCAGCCTTTAAGACTGTGTATACCCTTTTCTTTATTTTATATCTGAACACACGATGCATAGGCCTTGTTACTATGTCCTAAAGCAGAAAACAAACCAAATCAAGTCAGAAATTGTTAACCTCAGTAGGTTGGAAAAAGTGCATTGTTGGGGAAGAAGTGTTCTAAAAAGATAATAAAAGATGGGAGAGGGAACAGAAAGAGAAAGTAAAGAAAGGTCAAGAAAAAGGAAAGTCTAAAGTTATAGAGGAAAAGCTGTTTCACAGACGCATTAACAAGGACTCTGTGTCACTTTAAAGCTCTTCCCATCTTCTGTGGTATCACTTGAGAGCATCCTGTGCTGGACTTGTGCACAGAGACTCCAGCTGCCCATGCTGACAGCGGCTGCCCAGCATCCTGCACACTTGCACCAAGCACAGCAGCAGCTCCTGGGCTGTCCTGACAAGCATTGTCAAGTCCTAAGAGGAAAAGGCTAGATAGGGAGGTAAAAGATGATTTGAAAAACTTGGCCAGATCAAACTCTAGGTAGCATCAGTAAAACTCTGCACGATGACAAAAAAAGGATTCTGCACAATATTTCACAGTTATAAAAAAGGAACTGTTCTGAGTTCAAATCCTTTCCTTGTTTGCTAGAATTCTGCTTTCCCATGACTCTGGACCCAGGCCAACTTTAAGAGACAGTGCAGATTTCATTATTTTCTGACCTTTCAGGGGAGAGAGGCTGATGATGAGATTTTTTACCCATGGGAAGACTGAGTGTATTTTCCTGTGTCCTTTTTCTCCCTGGTTGATTTCGGATATGTGGATGAAAGTAGATTGGTGGAGTCATTGGTGTTTGGGGGAGGTGGTTTTTTTATTCTTTGTTTTCTTTTTATTTTTCTGTGGTTGTCAAAATCAAATAAGGCAATATGTAGGTGCTATTTCCAACTCCTTATAAATAATAATAAAAAATAATTAATCAGGTCATGGTGATACTTACTGCATGCTTTATAATATTAAGCATGATCTAATGATTTATTTGCTTCAAGGGGTAAGAGCTACACAAAGTAATTATTCTTAGAGAATCATCTCACAAAGTGTTTTTTCTCGAAGTCTAAAGACATCTATATCACAAGTAAAAAGTATTTCTCCAATTTCCTTATGCTGAATTTGATATTCAGATGACATGCAATATTAATCTTCCAGTTTTTTAATAAAAATATATTTTATTAAAAAAATAGAATAAAATTCAGAAACATTCATGATTACCATGTATGTGAAACTTTCTTACTCTCCAGTGTATCTATGAGACCTAATGCCAAATCAGCCAAAAGTAGTCTATGGCTTAAGAAAAAGTGATGCATGTTTAAAAGACCTTGTAAGATCCTTGTCTGGAATAAAATGTTAAACATTTTCTCCATTCAGTGGAGAATTTTCAAATATCAAAAATTTCAAATACAAGAAATCTGAATTGAAATATTGGGGCCTACCTCTCAACAAAGAGCTAAGGTTTTTTTTAAAAAAGGTATGATGCATCTTTATATTTTTTTAATTAATATTTAAGCCTGTAACAGGACACTACTCAAAATTTTGGGTTTTTTTGCTTAAAACAAGAGAATTTGAAGAATACCATAACTAAAACAAAACAAAACTGAACCAAAATGAACAAAACCAAGTGAAAACAGAATAAAAACCCAAATAAGGTAAAAGTCACGTGTAATCGCTGCTCTTTGAGAACTGGATCTTGAAACCTCCATAACTAGGTTACCTTGTTATATAATCATTATGTGACAATTCTTATGGAATCATTAGCACTGTATTCTTTTCATTCTATGGACACTTCTCCTCTATGCTACAAAATACATCTCTCTATTTATATGCATTCCATCTAACTGCTGTAAAATCAGTGCAGTTCCCATACTTCTCTTCACCCCACTGAGAGGCGTGTGAGCAAGTCCCCCACAGGGGCTGACCCGTGACCTGTCAGGAGGGCCATGACCATCTGTGTTTTCCTGTGCATTTCTTCACTCTCTGATCTCTTTTCAAGGACCTTGTTCAAAGTAACAGAGACATCAGACATCTTCTGCTTGATTTCTTATAAACTTTAACACACTGAAATACTGTCAAGGAAAAACATTGAATGAAGAGATGACTTTATATATCATATACTTTTTTCCATCACACCAATTAAGCAAAATTTTAATGAAGGCTAGACCCTTGGTCCCAGCTCCTTCATGACCTGTACTTCATCTGGTATCTTTCTTGGATGTAATGTGTGTACATTTACAGCTCTCTTCTCCCTGGAGAAGAGACAGCTTGGGGGAACCTCATCAAAGCCTTTAAAGGTGAATACAGAAAGGTCAGAGGCTCTTTCTTCACAAGGAGTCACATGGAGAAAGCAAGGGGCAACACGTACAAGTTGCACAAGCAGAAGTTTTATCTCGACAGAAGAAAGAAATTTTTATGGTTGTTCACTGGAACAACACACCTGGGAATGTGATAAAGTTCCCCTCACTTGGAGCTTTCAAGATGCAGATGGACAGGATTCTAGATAATTTTGTCTAGAATCCCTGTCCCACAAAAATTTGGACTAGGTAATCTTTCAAGGTCCCAAGGTACTCTAGGAATCTGTAACTCTAAATATGTTTTTTCTATTAAATATATTCATTCTGTGGTACAGAAACAAGACACTAAAACTTAACTCTTTCAAACCTAACAAACCTAGAAGTTTGTCATATTTAAAATATTGTTTGAGGATAAGATTATCATTGATTGAACAGACAATGGCATTTCCAAATTACTCTTCTGAATAGTCATATTCTTAAATTTATTTCACTGTCAAGCAAAGACATATTCTTGTTTCTTTCCTTGGACAAAATTCTGCCAGATATTGAGTATTCTTAGATGGTACCTAGAATTTTCACTTCTTACCAAGTGTCCTCTTCATTTCACAGGTTTAGATGTTATGTGAATTAGTCGTATTCCTTCTTAGTTTTCACTCTCTCTCTTTCCTTGTTTTTTTATGGTATCAGATTAAGGCACATCAGTCAATTGCACAAGTCATACAAATTGAAAATTTTATTCAGTAGCAGAGTTAATCATTCATAAGGGCATTGTTTGTCTTTTCTCTTACAGCTACCACAGGTCAGCATTTCACCTGAAAAAAATTGATTTTTTTTTTTTGTCAATGAAAATTTATGATGAATACAGATAATTTTAGAGATATTCATAGAAAAATTCTCAGTTGCTATGTGACAGACATTTTCCTAATCTCATCACATTTAGATGGCTCATGGCTGACACAGAAACCTAAGTGATATGTCAGAAGTTTACTACTTTGGAGATAGTACACAGTAGTACTTTTCAATGACAGGTGAATAAAAATAAGACATTGCTCCACTGTTTTTGGGAAAATACACTTTTTCTGAACAATGAGCAGAGCTGAAAGAAGAAAGAAGATTTGTTACAGCTATGCTAAAACTTCCTTTATTAGAAACATGAATTCTAATAAACCTGAAAGAAGCAAGTTCCTACTTGACAAGTAACGTATTTTGTAACTTACTTCATCTAAGTATTCAGACAGTTTGTGGTCCAAAATCTGCAAATTTTACTCTTTCCAATCTCGTTTCTAAGAAAACCAACCAACCAACCTACCAAACAAAAAGAAAAAATATATTAATACATTTGATGGTCAGACCTCTGTTTTCCTGCATTTGAATATCAAGGCTTTGAATAATACCATAAAATTGGTACTTAGATACATATTAGCTACTTCTGAGCTCTACTTTAAGGTAAAAATCTAGAGGGTACAGAAAGAATTAGGTTTGCCATTATGTTAAACAACAGGTCTCTGAAAAGCCCTAAGGTGTGTTGGGATCTCTATGAAAGTGTTTGTGTGATTTCAGCATCATGTCTGTTTCTGTAGCTTTCGCTGAGCAATGCCAGGAAATAAGTACCCTGAAATTTACACTATGTGCCTAATGGTATGTTTAAAACTCTCTGTTCCAATGAAAATATGTAACAAATTCCAATTCTGCTTTTCTCTTTGTGAATCATGTGCAAGAGAATAGGTCCAACCTTCATAGATCTTTACCCTCTAACATTCCATGCACCTTTGCCATAATTCTCCAAAGAAATTTCTAGCACTGGAACTTCAGAACTCCTGAAAACAACTAAAAACTCTTAAAATCATTGATATATGTAATCTCCAGAGGCAGAAGAGGCTTATTAAGAGTTAGAATGGAAGGAGAGAGAAGGAAAAACTAAATGAAGTTTTAGTGAACTGTAGATTGCCACTGGATTAGCTTTTGATAAGAAGCTATTCTTCCCCTCCATTGAAACTATTTTCCTATTTTCAGAGAATATGTCACAAGAAATTCAGCTAGCATATGAGCAGTTGTCTTTTTTAGAAACCAAAATTATGCTGTCTTTAATGGGAGGGGGCAGTGAAGTCTCAATGATCAAAGGAACCTCTACATTTTGTTGGACCAAGATCAAGTTTGGTGGAAAAGTTTAACCGGCAAGGTTACAGTTCTCAGTACGAAATTTCATTTCAGCTTGTTCTGTTCTGCTCACAGAGTTTATCTGGGGTTTCCTTGCTTAAACAGTTTCTCTAATGTATTATTTTTTGATCCAGTAAAATGTAGCCTTAAAGATGAGACTCTTCTGGCTTAGTGTGCTCCCTTACCAAA
>VXAC01001096.1:91740-105299 GCA_013399225.1 Rhipidura dahli | reverse complement strand
AAAAAAAAAAAAAAGAAAAAGAAACAAAGCAGTTCCAAAACTTTGGATATCACTGGTGCATAATAAGGTAAAGCTTGAGCTACTGTACTTAAATTGTACTGAATGGTGATTAGAAATTAATAAACAAAGAAATAAACAAACAAACAAGAACAAAACAAAACCCCAACCAAACAAAGAACAAAACAAAACAAAAAACCAAACAAACCAACAAAACCCAAACAGATAGCCCCCCCCAAAAATCCTAACACAATCCTCCCCCCAAAAAAACCCCAAAAATCTTTATTAATTTATTCCAATGAAAAACACACAAAATAATTGTTTAACATGCACTTATTTAGAATGCCAAAGTTGATTATGAAAATGTTTTTTCTTCACCATAATACTATATTCCCTCAAATATCCTTGGAACTTGGGTGTACTGTGAACTGCATGTGTCAGACTTTTTTCCTTTGGTGTCTCTGAGGATTCAAAAATGGAAATTAATTGAAGCTTACACACAACGTTTTCTGTCGAGCTACTCAATATGTCTGAGTGGCATGGTGGGATAGTATCCACTTTTCTAAAGTTGTTCATTAAATAACTCAATTTTATTTGAACAGTGTAATTTTTTATAACTAATCATGATTTCTCTCCTTGACTATATACCCTTACTACATTAAGAGACTCTGCCTTGTGCAATTCAATTGTCTGTCTGCCTCCAGTAAGAGGACAACAATAAAACATGAATGTATTTTGATGTCAGGGTCCATGAACATAGAAAGTTACACTGTTTAGATATTTATCTCTAGGAAAACTGCCAACTTTATATATGGGATGAATTTCTATGCTGTTACTGCTCAAAGGAAAACAAACTATTTAAAAAGTTAAAATTTCCTGTCTTAGGAATTTTGCTATTTGCTTAACTTAAGGAAAAAGCATGTCATAAAAAGGGCAGATTAATCAATGTTTGAAAATGTAATACATTTTCAAACTTAGAGCCTTGATTAGGCATTTTTATGACTATTATCATGGATAGGCCACTGGTCAGTACTGTATCATAATTCACTTGATTCATAGTTTTACATGAAATATGTAAATTTTTATGCACAATACATGCTGGCTTAGGACTGTGTGTGTTCATGTGAATGTACTCATCAGAATATTTGCTAACCTTAGGTCTTGTTTCAGTAAAGATCTGGTTTTTCCCCCATTTCTGTAAATGTTCAGGACTGTGGCTTTCCATTCTTGCAAATGAGCTAAGCAATTTGCCTGTTTCTCTTCAACAGGACCATCTTCTGGACCATCAATTCTGGCAGAAGTATTGGACTGTCTCTTTCTAGAGGGATGTCCTTGAGTATCACATTGTTTTATAACACTATGAGCAGTTGCTAGAATGAAGGAGAGTGTGAAAGAAGAAATGTACAAACATAATGGGGGACCTCCACCTAAAAATATATATTCCAGCTCATCAATAGTAACAGTTAGAAGTTGTCTGCACTTTAGCTTTTGAAAATAGCTGTATGATTTTTTTTATTTCAATTGGACTATTGAAATCAGTTACTCCTCACAGTCTGGGCTTAGGCAGAGTGATATGCATTAAAATTTTGTAAAAAATATAATTTGTCATAGAAGACTCCATCACATCATACCTCAAAAAACCTGATATGTGGCAGGTATGATGCAGCAAGTTGTGACCATTTCAAGGATCCAAGCCTCACAATGCCTGAAAGAAGGTGTTTTGTTCAAACACAGCAGCTCAGAATGTAGATTTATGGTCTGGGATTGGTCAACAGAGAGGGAAGCACATGTGAGGAGCAATTCAGAGGTCCTAACTAAGCACCTCTCTCACTTACAGAATGCCTCCATAGGGCTACTTTTAGAAGCTCCTATATCTGTTTCACCCTCCATCTTTAGCCTAATAATTCTTATGTGCTTCAATTTTTGTTATCTTATAGGAGCTTTCTGGGTTTCAGGAAGGTTTAGTTTAGGTGTGCTGCCTATTTTTTTTTTCTTTTCACTTCATTTTGAGGGAAAAGTCTTGCTTTGTAACGTGTTTAAAAATTATTTCCTTTTAGAGTTGCCAATCAAATCTTAGTTGAGATGAAGGTGAGATCTATCTAGGAAAAAAACAGCAACAAAAAACAGTGACATTTTCTGCTACGTTCTGCCTTCAAGAGGACTTGAATCTGTAACAGCTTTAGAATACGTAAATATTCTCTAAAAGCTTTAGAACATATGAATGAAACAAGGCATCAGGTCACGTATTCACTGGAACAGGTATTTTTTCCTCTCTTTAATAGTGTGGAATTTTTCCAACAATAAAATCTTAACAATTCTGGAAATAATGTTTAATACATAAAATTGTGAAATACAAATTCTATGCTGCTATCCCAGAGAAAGGCAGATCACTTCATAAATATTAAAAACTAAATGGCAGTATCCAGTTTAAACTAAACTGAACAAAGACATAGGCCTATCCTTGAAATGAGATAAAAAAGCAGTATTGCAGGAAATATATGCTGTATCAATAAATCTTTTCTTGTAATCTTGACTTTACTGCAGAGTAGAGTTTACCTGAAAATCAGTCTGTTTGGCATTTTTATTACTGTTGTGCAAATGGAAAAAGAGCAAATGAACCATTTTCTGCCTTTACTTTCTGTGTAGAGTAATGTTTCATTTTTCCATTTGGCTGTTTTTGTTGTTTTGTTTTTTTTTTAATCTCACAGATGCTTACCCCTTGGTATCTTTGAGACTGCAAGTATTAGTTATGGCAGATTTCTGTTCTACATCCATGGAAACTTTCCTACTATAGTATAAAAACCACAACAAGCTGAGGTGATGTAAATAAAATTTGGTTTAAATGCTTACTGAACACACTGTAATGAAACAACGTGTGGCATTTCAGGAAGCTCGAGTTACAGGATGTGCCTACCTGGTAGAAGGCATAAATAATCACTATATTGCCCATCGTTTCCCCTGCAACTATTGGACAGAAGATTAAGAGATCTAAAAGGAAAAAAAGGAAAGAAAAAATTACACATAATATGATCGAGTACTTTTCTGTACATATTTAATGTTAAAGCAGCATCTATATTTAGTTGTTGTGATCTATTTTGGGAGGTATTACTTTTAAATGGAGTTTTTGCGAACATGAAATCATAATGCATCCTTTGTGCACCATGTCTGAAGCAGACAGCAAGGTTAATTGGGTGTAGTAAAATTGTTCAAATCCACCTGGACAAACTAAATGAATATTTTCCTTCTGGACATATTAAGAGATATAAGCTAATAATATTTATCCTTTAGTGCAGAAGAAAATTGTAAGCTGATGGAATTTTGTTCACAAAACCAATTTGTATTAAAATACACGTATTTTTGCCTCAAAAACATTGGCTTTTACTTGATTTGGTAAACCGGGTTCTCTGAAAGAAATAATCCTTGGTAGTTTTTAGTAATACATTTCTTCATAATTTTAACTCTTGTCTCCAGAATTATGGAATTAAAAAGACAATATTTTAAAGCTGAGAGGGAAAATACATATTCTCTCAGGATAGGCTTAGACCTTCTCTAAATGATAAAATTTAAATTAAATTTAAATCCTGTACATTAAAAAAGATATTTTGCCAGGCTCAGCCCGTGTACTTGAAGAAAGAATCTCTTAAGCAGTGTGTAAGAGAAGAACTAAATTTCCTAATGGTCAACAAAAAGCTACAGGTAGTCAAGTCAAATTATATGAAAGAACAATTACTTGATGCATAATCAATATAGTTAAATCCCATGCCTGAATAAGGCACTTAGCTGAACATGAGCTATGAAAATGTTTTAAAATGTTTTCTCTTTTAGTTTTTGCTAATTTTCCATAAGATGTATTCTATTTATTTCTTAGAATCTACATTTATGCCTCTTTTTATAAGGAAAACTGTTAATTCGTATTCAGAAAAAGGCATGTGGTCATTTGTGATTTGCATTAACACATGCAGCAGATGTACCAAAAATTATGCAAAAATAGCCAAAGCACCATTCAGCATGTTTCTTCCTGTGGTTTAAAGGTAACCAGTACAACACTCAGTGCCGATAAATAATAACACAGGGTTTGCTAAATCCAGTTCATGTTAATGAGTTGCATCACACATGATGTGCATGCAGTAATGTCACAAAACTATACAATGAATGGTAGCTAAAGGCCTGAAAGATAAGGATGTATCTTTATTAAGAGTGGGATTATGGTTTCTCACAGAAGTCAAGGACTGATTCCTGTTTTAGCTCTGATGATCATATCCTCCCCCTCTTCCTCTGCCCTCCATGCTCACTGTGAAGCGGTTTTCAAGAATGTCAAGAACAGTACATTTTGCTATACAGGTGTTACTGTTCTTAGGGTGAAACTAATTTCTATTTGAAATATAAATTCAGTTCAGTCTCTGTCTATTGTTGATGAGATATTCTGGGAACATTTATTTATGGTAATATCAATTACTTTTAATTAAAATGTATAAATCAATTGTATAATTTAGGACCAGTATATAACTGAATGTAATATACCTGGCTATTAATTTTAAGATGCTTCACTTTCCTCAAAATCTCCTCTCCCGTCTTTGAATATTTCCATATGATTAGGAGCTGAGTAGGAAATCTACAGAGACAAGGCCTGATAGATCTGATAGATTTGACAAGAAATGAGATATGGTCAGTTGTCACCTGACAGAGGTGATGGTGGCGGGGGGAGTATGTGTGTGTATCTGTACTTCTGAGTTTCATTTATATGTTTTTCTTTTTATACATTTTTACAATTTTAAATATTAACTTAAAAATTTGAGCCAGAGAAACATTTGTGACAGGATCACAGCTTTCCCCTTGTCCTGCTGCCTGTGCAGCATAGCAATCCAGTATCCTTTGCCACGGGGATTCAGAGAAGACTGTACATGAGATACATTTCTTCATCCAAGCAGACAGACAAGCAGGATGAACTGGCATTATTTTGACTTTTCTTTTTTGCCTCAGGACTCCTTTTTCTGGTAGATCCAGCCTGGGAACACAGAGCCTGCCAGGTGCCCTGGGAACAGCAGCAGTGGGAGGAACTCTCTTCCAGCTCATGGCAGAGGCACAGCTCCCTGCAGCAGCTGGGAGAAGTCATCACACAGACACCACCAGGAACGATGCTTAGGGACGGTTCCCAGGCATGAGAGGAGGAAGGTATCAGTCCAGTCTACCTGGTTACAAACAGCTGCCTGAATGGCCTTCTGACTTCTTTGTCCCCACTTATAACTATGTAAAATAGAGGAGGACTTGCCCCTGAACTCACATTGGTTTGGGAGCTGTCAGCAGTCACTGTGGGATGCTTCCAGAGTAATTCTCTGAAGTACCTCCACCCTGTTTCCTATGCAGAAAGAGCCACAGTGTGCTCCACTCATGCTCCTGCCACATCAAACATTTCTCTACTCTCTTCTGGTTCTCTTTTCTTCCAAATAATGTATCTTTGGTTTGTTTTTAACTTGCATGAAGGTCTGGTACATATTGTTGCTATTGATCCTGTTTTGTTGGAACTTCCAAAAATTAGAAGTTCGAGGAAATTGAGGAAAAATATTGAATTACCTTTCAATTCTTCAGGTCTGCAGGAGATGGAAGTGTAACAAATGCAAAAATTGTATATTTGTTAAACCCTTTTCAAACAGATGTTAAAGTGAAGCTGCTGGATGACTTTCTTCAATTGCTATAGTTAAAACTTGAGAGTCAAAAGTGAACACACTGCCTAAATATTGCTACTATTATCCAACAATGCTGTTGGAAGACATGGCAGGAAGTCAGATTTCCTGATTCCAATTCCGGTATTGTATGTACCAAAACTCCGTGAAACAAAGAGCTCACATCCCAATGTATTGGATCCATGAAACTCCTTGAAGAACAATGACTTTCATAAATAGTATCTTTAATTCTATTTCACATAGTCTGCTGCTATCAGTGTTGTACTTAATTATGTCAAAGTTGTAGCATATTATGTTTTTGTATTCTGGATTTCTGTGTCTAGACATGCTACACTGCATTGCATTTTATATTAAGAAGATTTACTATGACAAAGCTCTTTATGAAGCAATTAAGCATAGTGCTGTGTATCATAAATATGAATTGAAAAGTCAGAAAAGTGGCATGTCACATCACAAATATGTACATGCACTTGCCAAACAACCAGTCTGGCTGAGAGAAGATAGATCCTTTAAAACATTTTTCTATCTGTTGTTTCTCAGGCATTGAAAATTCAGTATCAGAAACGACCTATGATCTAGCTAAGTCACCATCATTTCTGGCCATCAAAAGGAATGGTGATTATGATGAGAAATTTTGAATAAGAAATTATAAATGAGCATTATTCAGAATAACCCCTCTTAAACACATCCCGATGTCTCAATATGTGTCTGGCCATAGGCAGTGCTTAGAAGTTCAGAGTAAAAATGGTAAAAGAGAATTTTTTTTCCTTTTTTTTAAAATTTGGAGCAAATACATGAAGCCAGCTGTGAAGCAACATCAGATGTATACCTATCACCATATGTACCAACAGCACATTGATGTGAATTTTCACCCACATATATAAACAGACACATCATGGAGACCAGTGCATGAGTCTTTCAAACAGCCAGAGAAGCAAATCCAGCAGATAACTGCATTTATAGTTTAGCAAATAGACTTTCATGAATAAAAAACATACATACTTGAGTTTGAGAGCAAGCAAAATAATTGAACCTGTTCATTTTTGGCCATATTTGATTGTGTTTTATATTTATAATATTGTGTTCACATTAATGTTTTTTTTTTTTTTTATTCTGGGCAGAAAATAAGTCATCCTTTCCTCCTGGTTGCCCTGAAATATTTCTTTCCTCTGCACACTTCTGTCTGTGGGTCTGGATCTTCCCAGCTTCATTTAGTCATCAGCCCTGAATATTAACAGTGGCTATTAGTGCACTTCAGACAAAGAATAAAAAGATGGTAGATTTCATTTGCTCTTAAAAATAGTTGTTGTGTCCCATAAGAGGAAAATCTTTGGTAGAAGGCAACTTATATTTCCTTATGGCATCTGTAATAGTTTACAGCTATGATAATTTTGCTTTCACCTGGTGAAAAAGCCTACTTGGTGAACAGAATTTTGTAATGAAATAATGTGCCAATAAACAAAAGTTGCATTTGAGGGAAAATAAAAACAAACATAAAAAACCAACACCACCAAAATAAAAAATCAGAAAAAAAATGACTCAAAAAAACCCCCTAAAACCCAACAAACCAGAAACCACCAAATGAAAACCAACCAAAAAATCCCCACAAAACAAAGAAAAAACCAAACCAACAAAGGGAAAAAAAAACCACAAAAAAACCAAACCAAACCAAAACCAAAACAAAACAAAAAAGCCAACACCTCCCTCCTCATCGCCCTGAAAATAAAACTCACCCCCCACAAGGAAACCAAAGCCCCCACACAACCTTAGCAATCTAGGTATTTTATAATAGGCAGCCTTTTCATGGCAGATGGAAAAGCTGTTCCAGAGAAACAAAATCAGCAGTATGGACTCTAAAAGCTTAAAATAAAGGAATTGATTTCTGAAAAGAAAAAGATTTTTTACAAAGATTAGTTCTTTCTGAAAAATGCTTACTTCCTGCCTTAGAAAGAACAGCAGTCTGGGAAGCTCTACATACTTGAGCCTTGAAAAACCAAATAAAGATTTTAAACCCGTTTTTTTTTTTTTTTTTTAATTTGTGGTTATCACTTCTCATATGATTGCTTTGAACCAGTAATGTAATTTTATGTAAAGAACAGAGTTTACCAAGTGTTTCAGGAATACAAGAAATCCTTCCCAAGATGCCAGATACCTATAACAGCTAGAGTTATTAAGAAAGCAAAAGGGCATCTAATATGACTGATGAAAATGCCTTCACTCCCATGAGCAGCAGGAAGGTACATGCAAGGACTACGCTGCCAATGTGCTGTTGACTCCCAGCAGACAATACAGTAACAAGGGAAATGAAATATAACTAACCTACCTGGACTTCACAAAATTACCTGAATATGGCTCCTCATGGGATATTATTTTCCAAATTAGGGGTTATAAAAAGAGTTCTAAAATACAAAAGTAGCTAGGGAGTCAGATTGGGGTGATAAAACAGCTGGCTGGCTGACAGGAGGTGACCAGGACAGTTTCTTAAGTTTGAGGCTTGAAATTAATCATTTTTAGTATTTTTATTATTGGCCATGACACAGAAGAAGAATCAGACTAGTAACATGTGCTGACAACATAAGGCTGTAATGTCCTCTCCAGTGAGAAAGGGGATGAGAAAACCACACAGACAGAACTAGGTGACCTTGAAGACTGAAGTAATATAGACGGGATGAGGTTCAGGGAATAATAGAATCCTTTAGGTTAGAAAAGACCTTTAAGATCATCCACTCCAACCATTAACCCTGCACTGCCAAATGCAGCAAAATTCAATATTATTGTGTGGAAGGTTGTGCACATGTGGACAAACAAGAAACATTGTTAAGCTCATCAATTGCAAGTGTCAGTGAATGAGGAAAATCCATTAAAAATTCCTTAGCAATAGGATAATTATAAATCTGAAATAGTGAAAATGTCATTATATATAAAACATATATATGTGTGCTTATTTCTATTTTACTTATATATATATATTATGTATGTAAAACTATATACAGTTGTGAATCAGGTGTTGTGTTTCAAGCCTAACAGGAGACTGTGCCACTTGTTGTGGCAACCTGGCTCAGGCCCGGCACGGCAGCCCTACCCCCGGGCTACTCGGTCCATGTGCTCCTGGACACCAATGTGGTGGACAGCAATGGCATTTATTGAGGGTTCACAAGGGGTTTTTATGGCTTGGGCAGTCGGTGTCATTTCCTCCTGCTCACGTCTGGCTGGGTGTGGCCGGACAGGGGTCGAGAGGGGAGGGGCCCCTGGCTGACTGTTACAGCCCGATATCTTCCGCATGCATGACCCTACCTATCCACAGCCACTGTTCAAGATAATGTTAAAAATTAATATTAGCTGGTGTATATATCCAAAATCCAAATTTTTGTGCATTGACACACTATCTGTAGCTCTTAAAATATTTTCTGTATTATCAGTATAACCACATACAGAGCTGAATTCTCATGTAACTGTTCAAATTAGGACTGCTAATGAGCACTGTTCTGTGTGCCACCTGCAGACCTCTGAATACAGGCTGATATGGTTTTTGTATATAGTGATGATCATTTGTTAGCAAAAAATAATATATATATCAAACCTTTGTAAGGATACAGAGAAAAGCTAGTAAGATCATCAGGGAATAAGGAAGCTATAGTAATGAAAATTAGCAAACAACACAAAGACTAAAGAGACTAAATCTAATAAATAGATTGGGGCAATAAAACTCCAGGGAGAGAGAACTATTTAAGCTAAAGAACAACATTGGTACAGCTCAAATGGGAATAAAATGGCCATGAGGAATTTAGGCTGATAATTGGAACATGATTTAAAGCCACAAGAGTAATAAATTCCTGTAAAAGTGTTCCATCAGGAGAAATGGGAGTAAAAAACTGCAAAGCACTTCAAAGTTGCAGTTTCACCAATGTATGGCAGAAATTATGTGAGGGCAATGTTTGGGTAGCAAGAGACTGAGCCTGACCCAACACACTCTTCATTTTAGGTTGTTTGGAGTTCAAATCTCAAGGCTTAAGTGCTTACCTGACTTTACCTGAACTGTGAATAGTAGGATCCAGGTCTCTTGACTTTGCTTTTCCAAACTGTTTTGCTTAGCAGAACAAGACTCCAATGAATCCTTTTGGGTCCAGGCTGTAATCAATGGGCATAGGCTTTGCAAATGAGTCCAAGGGATTCGTTTTCTGGTGCTGTTCAGAGGTAATGCTGCTAGGAGTCAGCAGTTTGCCACCCATCTACCTTCTCTTTTAGATACTGCCAGACTTACTACAATAATTTACTCATCTGACACTTCATCAGTTGTCAAATAATTATTTAAGCAGGAGAAAAACAACCCCCATCTTTAAATTAACTACTAGCCAGAAATTAGAAGGATGCTGCCTGCCCATGCTTGTGTAAGGACTATGATAATTAATATGTACTAATTTGTAAGAAATGTTAGTTACTGCTACAGGAACAGTAGTTTCACTAAATGGAGCATGGCTGGAAATACTGGCTAAAGGAGCAATTGACCAAACTGGTCCTTTTGCCTTTGCAGCACATTCCATCTTTGACATAGGTGTGCCCATTTTGTGAATCTCTGCCCTCAGTCAGCTCTTTGCTAAAAAAAAAAAATTATTTGCCAACCACTGATCAACATCTGGAACATGCATCAAATTTTGAGAGTACATTAATGGCATTTATCATATTTATGAGGTATTGTAAATGAGTTACAACTCATAGGGGTTTTGCCACATGCCTTTTGTTTCTTAGTATGCAGAAAACATTACAAATGCAGCCTTGGGTACTGACTGAGGTCATGCATGCAATGTGAACATTGTTCCAAGAAGCTTGTTCCAGCTCAGACATATTGTTTCCTTTGGTATATATTGCAAATATTACCATACAAGTATGTTTAAAGTTGCAATGAAAAGTGTTTAAAAACTAGAAAACAAAGACTTGATTTGGGCTCACTCTTTATTTGTGCAGTATGACAACGTATTCAGCAACAGGTTCACATACATTTCCTGCATCTTTGTGCTTCATTTAACTTTCAGGGTACTCTGTACTCTGAAGATGAAATAAATATATTTGGTCAGACCCTAAATACCCAGACTAATCCTATCTTTCCTTTCAAAAAATGCTTAGCTGTGATAGAAAAAGATGCAAAAACCTCTACTTTTCTGCTTGTGTAATTCTCCCCTCCAGTATAATTTAATAGTTGTTCTTTAAAATAATTAAATTATGTAGGAATTCAAGTCAGGTAGAGTGTGGTAAAACAAGCTACTTACATGCTTAGAAACACACATGCTGGTAAAATTTGCTGAGCTGAGGACCTAAAGCAATTTATCTACTTTGTTCAATGAGGCTGAAGCACACATGTGAAATAAGATTCAGGTTGTATAACAGAAGCAGATTTCAGGATCATATTTTTCCTTTGTTTTCTTTTATTCTATTTCAACATTTAATTTTAACTTTTATGTAATTTGCTTGGTGTTCAAATAGCAAACTGAATTACAGGTTTGTAAGCAATCAGATTTCTTATGAGATTAAGTCACAAGCTATACCAGTTCAAAACGTATCTGAAAAGAAATGTTTGTTGTTCATTTTTTGATAGAAAATTTGTATAGGAATTAAATTAGACTATAAAATTAAGTTACACCGTAATTTTCCTTATGCTTTTAATTTTAAGTATTTCATAAAAAGAACACATTTACAATATGACCTAATTAATTTAGAAGCTTTCTTGAAAAATGTCTATAACAGCAACAGATGGCAAGAAGAAAAAGAACAACAAAATCCTGTTTTGAATATCATCCAATTTGACAAAGAACCAGCTGCTATAATAAATGGTGTCAACATCTAAAATGTACTTTGAAATGAAATTTGCTTAGATCCATTAAATGTAGAATGCTTTAAGGAATAAAAGTTCATGTTTTGTACTTGTTTATGTTACCTACTATTTTCTGCATTTTCTGATGACTGTCAGCACTTGTCATGTTAGCAAGGACAGACAGATGGAAGAGTAACCATACCTACTTTTACAAACAACAAAAAAAAGTTGTGTGTACTGTATGTGATATAGACCAACATAACCAAAGCTATATCCTAATTTCATCTCGACTCCCTTTATGAGCTGATTAGAAAACATGTTTCATCTGCTTTTAAAATGTGATAGCATTTATTTTCTTTGTAGAAAAGGATCTTTTAAAAGTAGGCATTCAAAACATTGGTTTAAATTTTTCCAGTTGTTATTTCTATTGTATTATCTGATACAATTCTTATTAAGATAGGTGAATGCTTAGTACTTTGGTTTTGGCTTTACACTAGAGCCTGCTTGTCTGAGTAAAGCAGTTCACTCTCCTTCTGTTATGTTTTAACATCCTTGGCTCTGTCAGGATGTTGAAAAGTTTGACTAGAGGGAAATCACTTTTTTTTTTTAAATCAAGAATTCTGTCTTCACCTTTAAAGTACAGCCCTGTATTGGGGATTGTGTCCCAGAGGAATCTTCGAAGCCATAAAAGCCCTCTAATCAAAAAGCAAAGGGGAAAACTCTGCCTAAGCCTGGGAAAAATCTGTCATTGCAATGTGTAGCTGCCCATGGCTGGGCAGAAGCAGGAGCTGCTGACAAATGCACAAAGGTAGTCAAACTCCAAACATGCTGGATGTCCTTTATGGAAAGGATCGTCAATTCCCACTGCAGGTCAGTGACAGTGCTGGAAATTCAAGGCACATATTTTGATTCTCATCATTAGGAGTGATGCAACATTGACTTTCCTTCTTTGCCTGTTTTACAGAAGATGATAGAATGGGGGTTGCATAGGGACAAAAAAATGCTCTGTTTCCCTCACATATGTGCAGCAGAACATGGCTTTGCCTTTGTTTTTCTACAAACTAACAACAGGAATCATGGAAGGACAAAGCTGCTTTCAGATCTTATTAGCAGTCCAAATTCCAAAATCAAATTCTGCATCTAAGGGTTTCACATCAAAATGTGAAACAAAACTAGCTTGGATCTCCACCAAAAATTCAGAAAGAAATCAGAAAGAGCTAATAATTTTCTGGGAATTGTACTAAAGATGAAAAGAAAGAAAATTCAAACCAGAACAAACAGGAGATGTTTCTCTTTCCCCCAGTCATAGAAAACAGCCTCTGACAGCCTCTCTGTAGCAGCTCTTCACAATTTCTTCTTTCTCTGTCAGCTACTGAATGACTGCACTGTACCATCTGATCCCTGCATTACTGATTGTCTCCACAGATGTAAAATTAGCTGGCAACTTTCAGGAAAAAAAATTGCTATGAAATATGTCACTTTATTAAAAGACAAAGATGTAGCATTTGAAATATCTCCAATTTAAATTGTGCTAGCAGCATGGACATCATTAATTTCTGGGAAGATCTTTGGTCATGCTTCCTTTGGGTAGAGAGACCTTTCCTTTTATCTTAGAGGAACCACCATACAGACCCAATGCCACCAGGCAAGGAGCACACACAGCAGTACTGTTTCTCAGCCTTGCTGCACGTTGGAAGCACCTACAGAGTCACAAGAGCCAAAGGTATCAGGCTGTTCAGGCTCTTTGCTAGAGAAACTGGGAGCTCAATCCTCAAAAACCTGTGTTAGGCTTAAGGTCTGGGAATCACTCCACATATCCTTCCAGACAGACTTTCCCAGGCAAGTTTTGGTAGCCTAGTTAGTCATTCACCTCACATCAATAAAACAAACACCACAAAAAAATTAAACAAAAAACCAAAAACCCACCCCCAAAAACTCAATCGAGTTTTTTTCTATAAACTGGAGGCAGGAATTTTGTTGCCAATCTGTTTTCCACAATTTCATTTAACAAAGAATTTTTAAAATATTGTGTTTCAAGTAGATTAAATCATCACCACTATTTCCTGGGGGGGGGG
>VXAC01001096.1:80386-91697 GCA_013399225.1 Rhipidura dahli | reverse complement strand
AGAATCTAGTGATCTGTAAAGAAATGTTTGTTTTCTTCAATCTAACATACTGCTTTATATACTTACAGATACATACCCTTGGGATTTATACTGAACTGAGTAATGGAGAAGCTTAAAACACTTGCATATCTGATCTTTTAAATTTATGGAGAAGATTTTTCTTGAAGACAAGAAAAAAGTATCAATATTCAATGTAAAAAAGGGAACAAAGAATCTGGAAAAAGTGCATCATGGATAATGAAAAGAAGTTGTATACTATTTTGTAAGACACTGCTCTACAGATAGACTGGGGAACTCAGAATTTCCTGGGCTAATGCTTCCTCAATAAAGTCCACATAATGCCTTTTCAAGATCCGTATCTAATCACACCAGATTTGATCTGCTTGGAAGGCTCACACATGAAAATGGTGTGGTCATTGCAAAATTTGTGTCACTTTATAGAGATTATTGCCATTTACTGTGAGCAGCTGTCTGGCACAAGGAGGCAGAGATCAAGCTAAAGAACAAGTGAACTGATCTTTAACTTCATTACCAAAACTTGTGGCATGATTTTGATAACTTTCTTGATTGTGTTTCCTTATTTTTGCTGGATGGAATAACCATTCAAATGATGTCTAATAAAAATATTTCACCAAATCCAGGTACAGGCAACCAAAGTATTTTGTACTTAGGTGAAGTTATCAGAAAAGAAAGGATTACTGCAGAGCAAGAATAAGTGGTGAAAACTCAGCCTTAGTGGAAAAACATACATATTTTTTCCCTGCTCCATTCCTTTCAGTTGCAGACACAGCATCCCCCTCTAACTCAAATCCCAAACTCCCTTAGAGAAGTTAGTGACTTCTTCTGACAAGAACAAGTGAGAGAGCACCAGTGGGATTCTTTGCAAGATGTGTAATCTCTTTACTACAGGTGCTTGGGGGAATTCATTATCAGCATCGTGCCTTTCCTCTAACAAAAGTCTTCTTTCAGAGGAGGGAATCTTCAATATATTGTTGAAATTGTGGTAGGTCCCTCAGTGACTGAGTACCATACACTCTGACCCACTAATTGAAATATTATTTAAACCAATCCTACCAGAGGTGCTTTGGTTCTCAAGTTGATACCTCATAAAACTGGTTTCAGTATCTTATGTAAATAAACCCCTTTCTTAATACTTTTATGTGTCTCAGTTCATTGTTTCTGTTTATCTTCTTTTTCCTTCATCTCTGTGTTTGCTTTGATATAGAATTATCTGATACATGCAAAACTGGAAAAGGCAATATTTAAGAAGGTCAAGCATTATAGAGTATACATAAATCCTGTTTCTTTATTGTATTAAAATGATAGCAGAAAACATTTTCTTTTAGAATCCTGTTAATCTTAACATGCAAATCTCAAATGACCTGATCAAGACTGAAAAACTGATGTAGAATTCCTTTAATAGCTTGTCAAATAGGTAGCCAGTAAAATATCTATAGCTGGGACCAGAAACTACAAAAAAAGACTCTGCGTGTCCAACCTATGGGAGCTGATGACCATGTTCTGTTTCCCAGTTTACCACCAGAACCCAGATAATCTCTAGTGCCTGTGGCCTTTAATTACACTTGGCCCTCATCCAGTCCTGGCCACTGTGTGGCTCTGTGCTTCCAACAACAGAAGTCTTGAAAATAAGAAAGAGCTACAAATACATTGTAGAGATTAAATAGTTGCACACCATTATTTAGTAACTTTGGTGGGGAGGTGGGTGCAAGGAGGGAGGAGAGGAATGGTGTAAAGGGCATCTGTGACAACATTTCAATAGATCTGATGATTAAATGTTTGTTTGTTTGTTTTTTTGTTTTATTTTGGTTTGTTTTTGTTTTGTTTTCTGAACTGCCTTTTTACAAGTAGAGTGTGCTCATCAGAGCCTGGTGACATCAGGGCCTATGATAACCTTGCTCATCTAAATTGTGGGAGGAAATATGTAGAATAGTATCTTTTTGGTCAGAAAAAGTCCTTTATTTCCAGGTACTTCCCTTGCACATGCAGGGTTGCAAGACAAACAGGAACCTTTTTTACAGTCTCCTCCTCTTTGCACACCACCTAGTGCAGTGCTGAGAATTAATTGTGTCTATACAAAGAATCATCCATTTTGATTGCAATGCTAAAAAGCATAAGTACAACAACCTTTAACCACCTGTTTTCGCAAAAGTAAATGACTATTTATTATAGTCTTTATAATTAATGAAGACCAAAGTACTTACTATGATGAATGCCAATAAATACCCTCTAATATGCAAAAAAATTTTCTCATTTACATTTTAATGAGATTTGAAATGTTAATGAAGGGAGTCTAGTAATTAATTTGGTGAGTGTCTCAAATAAAAGTGAACTTTGTTAGATGAATTAATATTAGTTCCTCATTAGGATGCTCTAATAGGTGAAAATAATTAATGTTTTAGCAAATATTCTGAAAATAAATAAGTATTTGTTCCCAGTTTGTCAAATATTTCTTAATTATAAACAATGAGCTCATCAGTAACACGTGACCTTTCAAATGTGTTCCACATGTAACACAAATAACAATATTTATAACACACCCTTTTTTAGTATAGAGAAGAATTTTAAGTATTTAAAAAAAAACAACCCAATGACACAAAAAAATCTTTGTATTCATTTGTTTCCCATCTGCTTGACAGATGCTGAAATAAGGCTCTGCTGAAACTCTATTATTTTTATTAAGATGTCTAATGTAAGGTCACTAAAGATAAATATGAGCCCAATTATCTTTCTGTGACAGATTTATGGTATACAGTAAGGAAATTAATGTCCAGCCCAGTTACCTATTTTCATCAGTAAATATTCTGTGCAAAGAGCACTTTCTGAGTGTTTTCATGTGGGGACATGTAAAAGGCCCTGGATTTGCTCCAAACACACCCACCAATGGAAGACAAACAAAAGAGGACTCAATCATTTGCACATCTGAACAGTTCACTGCCAATTTGACTTGGAACAGGAAAAAAGGGAAAAAAGTCAGGTTTTTTGTTGGGTTTACCTCTTACTCTCTCCCAAATATTTTTTTTTTTTTTTTATTTTAAGTTGAGCACTGACAGAAAATTTCGAGGGATTTCTAGCATTGCACAAACTACTGGATGAAATATTAGAGGACAGATGTCACAGACCTCACTTATTCACATCTCAGTAAGGACTTAGTGAAATGCAAACATATTCCAGGAGGACTATTTCCTAAAGAAAGTTTAAAATATAAAGGTCACATTATGAATACATAAAAATGCTAATTCACATATACATCCAGGAAGGAATATACACAATTTACTGCAATGTCAAAACAAAATTTGTAGCCACTGTTTAACCATTTATCTTGGCATAATAGTATATTTATAGCCAAGCTGTTTAAAATATAAATTGTCCTCACTTCTACCCAAAATGAATAAATAAATGAAACATTCAACCTTATATTGCTACAATAGTTTGTTACAACACCCTGTACACATCGTTCCCATAACTTCTTACTTAACAAGGTTGCTGATCCTGAAAATACAGAAACACATGTAGCTCCAAGGAATACATTGATAGGCATATTTGTCATGTTCAGCCTCTGATCCACGGAGGTGAATCCAGTGGGCTGGCAAGGCTTAACACACTCTGGAGCACTCAATCCCAGTGGCAGTTAACAAATAGTTCCTTGTGAAACAGTTGTATTGAAAGGTCACAGTATACCTTTTGTGCTTGTTACGTTAACCTCATAACTTAGTTTGCTTCTGGGTAAGGGAACAAGGAATGTATATCACTGTACCTGGCCATTTTTCACAGGCCAGCATGATTAGATACCTGTGTACACACTGTACACATCCTGCACCCTGTTTGGTTATCACATCTCTGAAGTCATATGGAGTGCTTTCAGATGCTGTCTCCGTGCCCCCTGAAAAGGTTCACAAATCACCAATACGTTATTAATAGGCACTTTCTCTAATGGGTGTTGTCTCCAGCTGAGTTTATAAAATTAGTCATACTGTGTTTACTGGATGCAAATTACTGTTTAAATTTGCAAGACTGCACTGAAACTCTAGCACCTGTTTCAGAAGGAAGCACACAGACTGCTTCTACTGACAGAAAAACAGTATTTGAAACTCACTCCGTTCTCAATTTCTTGTTTCTTTCTTCTATTCCTGCTATATGGCTAAGAGAGTGCTTCTGAAATGCCACATCTGCTCTCTTCTTTCTAAACAGCTGAAACTACTCTGGACTAAATGCAATGTGCAGTAAAAGCCTGTAGTAATAGAAATTATCATCAAGTTGCTCACGAAAGTGGGGTTTTTACCATCCTGAAGACACCAGGGAGTTGTGACATTGGACCAGCAGATGTGGCCCTACATGGCTATCAGGATTCCTATGTAGTTTTAACATGGCAGATATTTTCCCTTCCAGGTGCAGTGCTCTTGGGCAACACAGCAAGTGTGGCAATGAAACCAGCACTGGGATTGCTCACTCTTCCTCATTGATGAGGGGTGTCATGAGAAGCTCTGAGTAAATCAGCAAGTGCCTGCTGCAATGGGAGAGCACTCCTTGTGCTGTTGAAACATCAGCAGGGAGCACACAGTGGTTGCTGTAGGAATGCATGTTCTGAAAATATCAGTGACAATTGGCATTTTCAAATCTTATGAGTCTGCTGAGTAATTACATGGTATTACTCTCTTGTGGTACTAAACCTCTTGCTTAAGTTCTGTATGGGATGCTTTGAAACTTCAAAATAATAATAATAAAAAAAATGTTAATGCTAATTAAACCCTCCTACTACCAAAGCTTTTTGACCATGGAGGAACTTAACCCTAAAGGTGAAAGTAGCCTGAGGGAAATCACCTCCTATTCCAGCAGCAAACCATAAGCACACATTCCATAGGCAACGTGCTGAAATGAGTTTAAGGTATTTAAACTGAATTAAACACAGATGTAAGTCAACATTCACCATAATGTGGCAGCAAAAAACCCCATGAAACATTGTAAGAAATGGAGATACAGCAATTGTGACAATAGTGACCAGACTGCATAAAAAATTACAGTTTTTATCAAACAATAACTCGTGTCATATTGGGTGAAGATACTTTTCTTTCTTGCTTGACTTTTAGAAATATTAATGTATTACTATTGATAAGGAAAGGTTACCTAATACTTCAATTAGACATTTCCAACTTCTTTGTCTCTACACACATAAAAGTAAAAATAATTGGAAAACAATAAAAGTGACTTACACATTACAGGATTAGTCTTGACAGATCCCCATGCTTAGCAGGCCAGTTTTGCTATGAATGCAAATAGCTAATACAAAGCATCTAAGGTTTGCTTACTGATCTGGCAACACAACAGTGATATGGCTTTGAAAAAAAATCAATCCTATCAGCTGAAAGGGAGCAGGAATTAGCAGTCTTGAACAAACAGTCACTCCTGCAGCAATGCATATCATTTCCTTCATGACCAGAATAGGACTCCTTTCTTTTTTATTTGTCTCCTCTCAGTTAATAGCGGATGCATCCTTCCTTTTTTCTTCCAGCTTCCCAGCTCTCTGCTTTTCCCCTGAGTGATGAAAAATGCAACAAAAGCAAGAAAAACAACAGCTGGAAAAGTGTGACTAGGAAATGTATAGTTCTTCAAATTTTTCTTCCCAGTCCTTGGGTTAACATTATCCTCTGAGTAGAATGAAAAATGTCCAAAATATACTGCCACTATTTGGCTTTATTTATTTTTTTATTTTCTCTCATCTGGCAGGGGACACAAAAAGACCAGGAGAGAAAAGAGGTGAGACCCACCCTCTACTTTCTCATGAGGGAAGAGAAACCATCAGTGGGATTGGCTCTTCTGCAGGAAGGAGAGCTGCTTCCTCCTCCTCCTTTTCCTTACCAGGAGGCAAAGGAGACTTTGTTACAGGCTTCCACAGGTTTTCCAGAGCACAGCAGAAAAAATGAGCTTAGCAATATTTTCTCCTATGCAAATAGTCAGGCATTTAGGTGTGGTAAGTCAGGTAGCACAGTTCAGAACTTCAAGGCATATCTTGCTGTGTGATTTTGGATGTGACACTTACTAAAAGAATATTGTAATTTGGAAGGAACACATCATTCCTTTTTCTTCTCCAGGAGCAATCATGTCACACCTTCATAATTTAATATTGCAATGACAACTGGTGACTTCTCCATTAATCTTTATCTCTACTAATATGGTAGAGTAGGTAATACATCACCTCACCAAAACCTTGATGTAAGAAAGTAAGGTACTACATGAAATATGGTTCATATGATTGATACTTTGCCTAGTAGTGATCTCTCTTAATGTATTAGTAAAAATATGGAGAAATCAAACTAAAGAAATTTAAATCAGTAGAGAGATAGAGTTGAATAAAAGGGTATGAAACCACTTTGCTGAGAAAAAAAATACTTTGAGGCTATGAATTAGTGCAGCATGCATAAAGCCAACTTTTGTATCCCTAAATTTAAAACCAGTCAAGTTCTAAGAATTTGCTCTGAAAATAAATTATAATTTTCATTGTTTGAGCCCTTTGAAATGTCTTTTTCTTTCATTTTTTTCTTAATCTTTATCTTTAAATTTCATGTATTCATTATACAGATCAGATGGCATAGTAATAATTTATAATATTCTCTTCCAGAAAGATCAGTGAAGCACATGAAAAAGTCTTCAGAAAAACTAGCACCAAGTACTTGTAGGTTCTGTTGGCAGTTCACCATTCTTGCTTACAGAAATCACTCCAACTCCGATTCATTGGACACCTTTCACGTTCTCCACTTCTAATAAAGCAAAAGAAGAGTGGAAATGGAGGACAACATGTTGAGATTTACCGTGTTTACACAAAGCATTTTTCCTCATTGATTTGCAGTGACTGGTACAACTGTGAGTGTAATTCCATTCCCAGTATTTATGTGGTTAGCATAGGAGTTCCTCTATCAAATATACTTTGCCAGAGTGAGTAGGAAGATTGGAAGAGACAATAAATTGTCTTGATCACTTTGGCTTTTGAGTCGTTTTCAAAGCTAAAGCAGTTGTTTCTTTCAACAACAATTGCTACTTTAGGAACTAAGAAATGTAGTATTTCTCGTCTTGCCTATTTGTGGGAAAACTTGGCATGTCTTCTTTCTCTAATTCCTAATATAACTGGGCATTTCTTACAGATAAAAGGGGCATACACGTGTATGTAACTATATGTAATACACACAGACATAAACAAACCCCTGACCATGAGAATGTGGTGATGATAAAGTGTTGGAGCCCAGAGTGCAGAGAATATTTCTCTGCCTGTTTTGATGGATTTTACCCCCCCCAAGACAACACTGTTTTTGACCTTAGTCCGTGGAGAAAATTGCCAACCCTCTGGGAAGAATTAGAATCTACACTGGTTTGAACCAGGTGATAGAATATTATGTGAGATTGTCACAGGGTGAAAATTTCAGAGGTTTTGGGTTTGTTAATGTAGTAAACAGATAAAAGGTAGAAAATCCAAGATGGAGGGTAGTTGTCGTTTTTAGACTTTCTTTTTTCTTCTTCTGTCCCTCCATATTCTGCAGTAAAGTTGGTTTAGGGTGATTGGATAAAAAATTCCACATTTCCTGTCTACGTGACAGAGTGATTTACTGAATATTGGTGGAAAATTAAAAATATTTTTCATTTAAAGTTTTGATTGGGTAGTTTACCTTTAAGAAGGCCATATAATCTTGGTAAGTTGGTCTTTCCTGCACTCTCTGCTTGCTGCTGTGTCTGAGTCATGTCAATGGCTCTATTTCTCTGATAAAGACTTAATAAACATCTATCTGGAGCATAGCCTAGAAGTCCCTGTTTGTCTCCTTCTCCCCCATCTGGGGAGTTTTAATTAAGGCATGGACATAATTACAGCACCAAAAAGTGTCAATAAAGTAGCATTCATTGTTCTCACTTATGTTGTTTTTTCCATGTTTAAGGTTTGTCAAATTTAAGATTTTATGGTTCAACATGAGACCAGCCCAGGAAAGGCTAGTTTTACCTGTCTGAATAGTTTCATTGAAGATGATGGGATTACCCACAGTAGTAAGGAATGGCCTACTTTGTGTTTCTGTGGTATATTTCAGTCAAGATTATGGAAGGTTTTAAAAGTGGGGTGTGAAATACTAAGCCGAATACTAAGCTGTGCTGTACAGAGCTATGAGATACTGCATTGTCCATATGCTAGAATAAAAAGAACCTTAAAGTTATCCATGTAAACAGCTCAGAATTAAATCCTAAATAAACATGGCAAATACAAGGAATTTCAAGCACAGTAGTCTTTTGTGTAAATGTAGAGTACTGCAGAATATACAGCAAACCCTAAATGAACTGTGGCTGTGCCCTCCAAAGTGCTTCCTCTAGTACACTAAATGCTAATATATTATCAGCTAGACATACTGGTCTCCAGCACATATATAGTGATTCTTTTAATCTTTGATGACCCTAACCTAAGGCAGTTTAGGAAATCTTCCCTGTCCAACCATCCAGGAGACAATCTGACAGTCACACCTTCACTGCCTGGGCTGGGACCACAGCCCTTTCACAGTGGGTGGCTTCAGTGAGCTGACAGGTGCCCTGCTTCGCTCCCTACACACCCAACACTCACAGGCAGACCAGGTTACCTTAGACCCTAGATTTCCCATAGCAGAGTCTCAGATATCTTGATCCTTAATTTTGGTGCACTAACAATAAGAAAATATCAGCTCAAGATGGTGCCTCTGAGGAGGACCCTAAACAAAGGAAACCCTGGGCTTTTATACCCTCCCAGTCTAAGCACAGGAAGGTCCAGAGACCTCAGTTCCTGCTGTGTCTCCGAGTGCCCAATCCCCTCTCTGGGCCTCAGGTCCCTAGGCCTTTTGTTCTGCAGAGGGCAGGCATTTCATGGCCTCTTGCCTGTGGCTCCCACCCAGAGCTGAGCCCGAAGCTGCACCTTGAGATACCTGCCCTGAATATATTCCTCAACAGCAGCAAACCTCTTTATATTTCATTGCACAACAAAAGTCTAAAGGGTCATTTGTGAAAAAAAAAAGTCTTCAGGACACCAGTGATAGACAACACAGTAGGAGAAGAATTGGCAAGACTGAGCATTAATTCCTTAATCATAAATATGGTGAACCTACCAGTGCTTTTTCTGATACTGTGATTTCACCTGTATGTGAATTTTTAGTGATGTAAATTCTTTACAAAGAGGAACTGCATCTTAGAAAAGTTATTTCTCCAAGGGTTTTGCATTGGTTTACATTCAAGTAGAGGCACGAGCAATTTAACAGAAAATAAATATCAAAATAATGTAATTTTATTTATTTTGCAAAGTGGGGGACTTATTCTACATACCCACTCTTGCTGTTCTCCAAATGACTAAAACTCCTTGCTGTCAGAAAGACACTACCCTGGATACTGCAACATATCAGGACAGTCTTATTTATTGCTCTTTTGGATACTACTTTAGACACTTATATTATAACTACAAGAATTTTGTTTAGCTGGTATTACAGCTATGTAATCTGAATGTTTTAGTCGTATCTGTGACGTCTTCTCTGTATGCAGCTGGTGACTGATTAGCTTTGTCATTTTTCTCCCGTGCAGTATGAGGACCTATCCTGGCTGATCATATGATGCCAGACAGACTATAATTATTTTAAGACTTGACTTGAAAATTCTATGCTTTCAAAATTGTTGCAAATCAACTCTATTTTTATTTGGAATATAATAATAATAATAAAATTCCATCTTATTCTAACCTTCATTTGCACAGAGTATTTTTTGTAACATATTTACATGATATGGCCTTCTTCAAATACTGCAATAGAAAATATCACAACAATAGCAACAAATTTAAAAGAATGTTCAAGTATAAAGTCTATATAATTATTTTCTACATCCTCCTGGAATCACAGTCAACTCCTTGTACTTGAAAAAATCAGGAATGCCGTCATGGAGAATTTCATTTCAAACATTGCAGATGCTCATAAACAGTGGCATTTGTTTATACTTCTCTCAATATAGGAATGAAATTCTTAATGATGCATTTTGTTGAAAATCAGTGGTACTGCTAACACATCAACCATGGTAATGGATATGCAGATAAGTGCCCATGTTCTACCCTTTATGAATCTTTGTGGATTCCTATGATTATCTTTACAACAAGCTTCACTACTTCGTGCTACACTTGTTGGTACATATTATAAAATCACAACTTTGCAATTGTATAGGTGGAATTGAAGTCTCAAACTACAGTCAAAAGATGTGTACACTGTTACAACACCGTGCTGCATTGTAAATCATAAATATTAGTAAAGAAATAGTGTTGTCTTGTCATAGGACTTCCCTTTAAATAAAACCTTCCAGGCACTGCAATTTGTTCATATGAAGGAATTCTAGTCATTCCACTGGAGACAGTATGAGATATGATATGAAATATTTTGTGATTATTTAATATATATCCTAGATTTGGTTTTACTTTGTTAGTCTTAGTTATAATCCAGCTGGGGCCAATATAAATAAACTCAATTTATTTGTGATAATAATTTTAATATGTAAATACAGGCAGAAAAAAATGCACTAAAAAGAATTGTACACAGCTGTATATCTGTAATCAAAAAACCTACACACCTTAAGACTTCTTAGACAATCCATACTTCCAGACAATATCCACAGATGTTGACAGGATAACAAAATCAGTGATAGAGAGCTTTTGGATTTAGAACAATGAGTCTATAAAGGATTTATACCTCATCACTACTGGGAAGTAAGGAGTACCGAAATGAATACCTCTTTATGATCTGAAAATATTTACAGCTTCCAAAGCTTCTGAATTTCAAAAGGACTGTTCATTTTTGAAAGTCAGCTTTAGGGGTCACAGGTGAAAAATTGTGTTGCCCGGTATTTTGGCATAGAATAAAAAAAAAAAAAAAAAACAAAACCCAAACCAGCCAAACATTTTCAGGACAGTGTTGACTATTTTGTTCTGGTTTATAATGTTTCTTAAATGGAATGATATTTCAAGCTCCATCCCTCTTATTTGGTCTGCAGATAAAAAAAAAAAAAAATTAAGAAATTATTCCTAAATAATTTGATAATCTCATTAAATTGGTAAAATTATAAAGTCATAATAAAAATGAGCAACAGTGCCACGTAATAATTAAAGTTTATAATTCCAGATCTAGTGATGGGACAATCTCCATAAACAGAGAAATGTGGTTTGTACTTTTACAGGCAGCCATTCTGGAAGTTTTCCTTTCTCTTTTCTTTCTTTCCATTTTAGGTTTTTTTTTGTTTGTTTTTTTGGTTTTTTTTTTTTTTTTTTTTTTTT
>VXAC01001096.1:0-77155 GCA_013399225.1 Rhipidura dahli | reverse complement strand
CTGGTGACCGAACACCAGACAGATGTGGCTTCATTCACCACAGCCCTCTGAGCTCTGCCATTCAGCCAGTTCTTCACCCAGAGCATCACGAATCCTCAGCAGGATGCTGTGAGGGACAGTATCAAACACCTTCCTAGCATGCAAAAAACTGCAAACATTGCCTTTCCTTCATGCATGAAGTGGGTGACCCTGTAATAGACATAGGTCAAATATTTAAAGAGGACTTGCCTTTTATGAACTCATATTTTCTCCATAATTTTTCCAGGAGATGAGGTTAGACTATAGTTCTCTGGCTCTTCCCTCATGCCCTTTTTGTAGATTGTATTAACATTTGCCAGCTTCCAGTCAGCAGGGATCTCCCCAGATTCCCAAGACTTTCATAGATGAATGAGAGCAGTCCTGCCAGGACATTTATTAGCTGCTTCAGAACTCTGGGATGAATCACATCCTACCCCAAAGACTTGTGAACTTTCAGCTGATACTGCTGGTCCATTACAATTTCAGTGTCCACAAATGGAGAATCACTGTTCCCAGAGTCCTGGTCCTCTGACTCTGGGGTTCAGGAAGCCCAGGGTCTGTCTACTTTATTAAAGATGGAGGTAAAAAATTGCATTGAATGCCTCTGCTTTTCATTCATCCATATTATTTAGATGACCATCTTCAACCACTGTCAATCCAATGGGCTTTGTATAGACTTCTTCTTGCTATTAACATAATTCAAAAAGATTTTCTTGTTACTTGAAACAAGACCGGGCAGCTTTGACTTCAACTGCTCTTCAGCCTTTCAAGTTTTCTCCCTGCATATACAAACCACAGCTACAATAACCTCCTTTTGCATAACTGATTAAAGGATTAAAAAATCCTGAGCACAAATCAAGGAAAATAGGGACACCCATGGAGTTACCTGATAGAGAACCTAAACCCATGTCATTTATCTCAGGGAAGTGTGCCTGATACTAGCCATAGCTATTCTTACCTGGGGGAACTAAGGGCTTGTCCTTTCCAGACAGTATTTGCTTAATTTGTTAGTTCTAAAGAACAGGGCTCTCAAATGACATGGGGAAGCCCTGAGTTTCTTTCCGACATATTCCAGTCACTGTTACAATGTTCTTGTTGGCATGGTACATCTTACAGTACAGTGCTCTTTATAGTTTGTAGGTAAATAATTCTTCTGTATCTTTCCTCCCAAATGGCTACTGCCTGCTTGCTCAGTCTTTGGTACCTAATATTTTATTTGCATTGCAATAAAAAATACTATATCTTCATTTTGAAATAAAATTCAATAACTAAATGCTTTTATTATTTGTTTTGATATTCATCAGCCCCTCAAATAGACTAGCATTTTGTGTCAATAGAGTACTATCAGTATAATGACAAATTTATATCTTGAACTATTCAGAGAACAGAAAAATGCAAGATACAGGAAAAAATCGAGTATTGAAAATTACTTACTACTAAACAGGACCACTTGAGGATCAAGCAGATTGCATTAAAAGCATTTAAAAAGATTTGGTTTATATGCAGCTATTTTCTTTTTTTTTAATTTCCTATAAAAAGGGAAGTACATCATGCCAACAGCAGGCCAATTGCTCAGTTTCCAAAGAAAAATGAATACAAATAGGTTCTATTTATTCCTGAGTGCATAGCAGGCAGAGCAAGAATAAGGGAAAGTGAGTTAGCAGAGGAAGAAAGATTAGGCAGGGTTTGTTTTTTTCCTCAAATCAATACCTTATAATTCTTCATTAGCACACAGAAATATGATCCCTTTCCCATGACATAAAAGATGCACACAAGCTTTTTTACATGATGTAATAAATCCCTTGTTGATTTAAAATGATCAAAGGACTAAGATGAAAGCTTTAAACTCCATGGTAAAACATGGATAATTGTGCTGTAATATTTAATATTGTGACCCAAATAAATTAGTTTTGAAACTTCAAAGCTTTATAAAAGCTGTATATAATATTTTTAAATTTTATTGTATCTACAGTTCTATAACTACCAATTATCTACACAACATTTTGTATTAAATCTGCCAATAAAACCTGCAATTCAAGTTGCAGTAAAGTATTCCCTTTAGATTAAGTAACAGGTATAATTGGGTAAATCAATATGAATTCTTTTAAGCTGTTCATAAATGCTTAAGAAGCTTGTGTTAGCATTGTCCAGGGCTTTTTCCATATTTTCATTTTGAGTCTAATTTATGTAATGTCTCAGTACATTTAGGAAATTCATTAAAATGCCTATAATGTGAACTTATGGACAAACTTCAAGAAAGGTCTGTTATATAATTACTTGTTAATATTGGAAGCTTTTAATTGCTTACTCAATTTTCTTAATTAGCTGGTTTAATTAATGTAAATACCACATTGCTTAAACACTTAAGATTAATTTCAATGGCTTTATGCCATTCAACAGTATGTGCTGGATCAGTTCAATCAGAGAACCATGATACTCCAAGTGTAGTGACATTTTTTGATATTTCAATTTTACCTACAGTACTGAAATGTATTTTATGCTAAACAGAGCTAATCAATCATTTTAATTAACAACCAGAGGTGGGCTAGGTCTCCTGCTGAACTGAAGAGTGACTGCTAAGTTTTGTGTCATATGCTTCAGGGCAGATTCAGCTTATTGAGTTTGTCTGGTTGTTGAGAAAGAGTCTCAGACATGAAAGTAGCCCCCTTTCTTTCTAAAGCAGGTCTTTACGAAAAGTGGCATTTTGTTTTGTGAAAAGATATAAAACTGTTTAATGTTTGTTTTTAAACTCTGCTTTTGTCACTGTGGGTACCTTTTTGTTTAGACTTCAGGGTATTTTCAAAGCTGTGTGTAGGAGTTGAGAAATTATACATCTGAATCCCATTATTTTCTAACAGGATTTGAATGCAATATTTGCCCTAAGATTTAATTATATGTCTTTGCAAACCTAGATCAATTAGGCAACTTAAAAACCTGCTCTTTGGGGAAATAGCTGTCAGTTTCCCTTTTTCTTTGAGTGTCATAATTACACCAGAAATTTGCGCTAACATTTCTTTCCTTATGGTAATTTTAATAATAAAAAATATATGAAAAATATTATAAACTCTCAGTTTTTAAATTAGTCAGTACAGAATTATAGAACTGAGCTGGAAGGGATCTCAGAAGTCCTTGGTCCACCTCCTTGTTTCAACATATAAAAAAATATAGTAATGTGCAAGCTGTTTTCCAGTTCTGAAAGATTTTCTAAAGTAGAGACTTCACAGATTCTGAAACTGGCCTGTATAAATATATCATTATATTTATTATTTCAGTGTGAAAATTAAAATGTTATTTAAACCTAGTAATTACCTATTGTCCCTGTTATCACTTACACAGAGAACTGGCAGCTATTTTTCACTTTCAATCAGTATTTTATGTATTTATTTATTCTTAATTCTTTAGTATTCATTCAGACAATCACTCCCAAACTGTAGCATTTCCCCTCTCTACAAAAACTGTCTATATCTCTGATTATACTAATTTTCCTCCTCTGAACTCTTTGCAGTGCTGGTGTGTAGCTTTCTTGATGGCTCTAAAGGCTCCTCAGAGCAGGTAACTATACTCCAGCTAAGGTTTCATGTATGAGGGCAAAGCAGAAGAATTACCTAGCATCTCTTGTGAGCTCTACTTCATTTACATATCCCAGCATGATGTGCAATGCTCTCCTTTAGAGCAGCATGACACCACTGATTGATGTGTGGCTCATGATCTGCTGAGAATTATCCTCAGATCCTTTGATACAGAGTTGCTATTTAATCAACTCATGTAGAACTGCTATCTCTGTATTCATGTACCTGAAATTACAATCCAAAAGAAGAAGACTGTAATTGCCTTTATTGAATTGAATCATTCATTTAAAAATATTTTTTCCCCATTGTTGAAATTATTTTGAAATTCTCAGTATTCTTGCACTTTATACCAGGACAACACAATAAGCATCCTTGCTCTTCCATCACCCAGGATATGAATGAAGAATAAACTAGAATTCAAGCAGGATCCCCTGAAAAACTTTAAGTAAATCTCCTTCCATTGACACTTTCTCTAACAATACCATCCTGTGACCAGTTTCACTGTAACACTGGTAGTCTCATCTATACCACACCTGTGAAGGTTAATTATAAAAATATGTGACACTGTGTCAGGGGTCTTACTACGGCCACAATATAGTATGTCTTGATTTCCTACTACACAAAAATCATTAAATCCAAATTAGCTGTTACTTTGTTATCTTTTGAAATCTTACAAATAATGTGATCATCAGTCAGCAAGTTGTGAACAATTAGACTGTGCATCACTTATTTTATGTATTCTAATTGCTATTATTATTATTATTATTATTATTATTATTATTATTATTATTATTATTATTATTATTATTATTATTATTATTATTATTATCCTCCTTTTCTCTCCCATTAAAATGTCTTTATCTCAACCCACAAGTTTGCTCACTTTTACTCTTCCAGGTCTCTCTCCCAGTTTACTGTGAAGTGGGGGAGTGAACAAGCAGCTCTGTGGTGCTTTGTTGTCAGCTGTATTTAAACCACGACAATCCTTTTTGTTGCCCAATGTCAGGTATGATGGGTTGAAATAATAAGAAATCTGACTAGAAGGCATTTAGAATAAATTTGTTTTAAACACTCATTGCATTAGTTAAAAAGTTGATGGTCACAATGTTAATTTATTTACTCTCAAATTTGGTGCGCTTGTACTTTCACTTGCCTTGTGTAACACCTTCCTTGCAGTATGTGTCCCCATTGTGCTGTTGTCACCCATGAGAGCTGGGCAAAGGTTATCATGTTGTTCTACTTTGTAGCACTGGCTTATGGTATGATAGAATTGCTGGTGGTGAAACTGATGTGGTAGTTGTACTCAGCATAGCCATCATCTCTGTACTTTGGGAGCCATCTATTGGAAACTATTTATAATTATATCTTTTAGCTTTTCTCCTTGGAGATGCAATCCATGCAGGAAACACTTCCATCTTCCCCTCCTTCTCCTCCAGGCTAATTGCTCTTGAGAATTTTTATTCTCCTTGGGATGTTCAAACCATGATGTTCCTATTGCTACCTGTCCTGAATGTGTTCCAGGTCTTGTTTAACATTAAACAACTATTTAAGAATACTCCCAGTCATCTGCCCTGAGGCTGGATAATTATGAGAAGCAGGGTGTGTGGGATACTATAGGCAAGTACCTAGAAGAGTGGGCACTTCCAATGTTCTGGAACCTCACCCCTGAAAAAATGCAGAATCTGGAAAAACCGGTAAAATATGTGGGAAAAGTATGCTATCACCCTGGCAATTACAGAGAAACACAAATCACTGCAAGATGCTGGGGCCTGGCCCAGGCCTACCAAGTCATGTTCAACACTTCTCAGCACCTCAAGGTGAAGAAATGGTCTCTGGATGTGACAGCAAAATGACAAATTCTGCAGATACTTCAACTGAGATGACAGGTACTGCAGCTCATTTAGTAAGGGGTGAAGAAGCAGGCCCATCATGAGAAGAGGACCAAAAATGGGCAGAACCCAAAAATGAGACAAAAACAGCTAATCCTTATTCCTCAGTGACCTGCTATTAAGGAAGATGTTATAATTCACCCAGATAAGTGAGAAAGAGAGAAACTATCAAGCTAATACAATGAATACTTATAACAAATTTCTTGTGTTTTGGCTTTAATAAGAGAATAGTGCTGGTAATACAGTAATGTTTTTGTTGTTGCTAAGTAGTGTTTGTACTAAGTTAAGAACTTTTCATCTTCTCATGGCCTGCTAGCTAGAAGGTGGGAGGGCCACAAGAATTTGGGAGAGGACACAGCCAGGACAGCTGACCCAAACTGGCCAAAGGGATATTCCATACTGTATGGTGTCATGCTCAGTATATAAACTCAGGGGAAAGTTGGCTGGAGGCCACTGTTTGGGACTGGCTGGCATCTCCTGGACAGTGTGAAATTGCATTGTGCATCACTTGTTTTGTATATTCTAATTATTTTATCATCATTATTATCATCATTACATTCCTTCTTTTCTGTCCTATTAAGCTGCCTTTAACTCAACCTACAAGTTTTACCATTCTTTCTCTTTGGATTGTCTCCCCCATCACACTGTAGGGAAGGAGGTGGGAGTGAGCGAGCAGCTGTGTGGTGCTTATTTGCCATTGGGGGTTAAACCACAGCACTCTGAAAAACTTTGTTATATTTTTCATTTTCCAGTCTTCTGAAATCTCATTAATTTTTCATGCACTCACAGAAATAACGACAAAAAATTCTGACATTACTTTTATTGGTTCTTAAAGACATTTAAAGGATATATTATCGGGGACAAAATATTTTAGCAGATTCATATTTTTCATATATTCTCCAGCTTAGTATTTCCCTGTTTGACAGTAAGAACTTGTCAGTGACATCAGCTATGCCTCTAGTTGAGTATTTCAGGGAATGCTGATGGAAAGACAGGGTAATTTTCCCCTGTTGATAGATCATTTCCACCCCTGGCTTTCTTTTTCCTTAAATATACTTGCAGAATTACTTCTCAACACTCTTGCATGGTACTTCCTGGTTGTATTTTAAGATATATATATTCTGGTGTTGTTGCTATCTATGTGAGCTACTTGTCTTATCTTTACAAGTTTCTGTCTGCCCTAGTTTCCATAGTCTGCATGATCTCTTTCATGGTTAATGTCATTTGATGTCTCCATATTCTTCCTATTCTTCCTCTGTAATTGGATAATCTGCACTTCAGCACTTAATAGTATCTCTTTAGGAATCAACTGTCCCTCCTTATACGAATTTGTCACTAATTTTGTCTCTAAGTGTCTTGAGTTTATTGAAGTCCACCTTTTTGAAGTCTATTATTTTTATTCTGACTTTTTTCAAGGATTGTGAACTATCACTTCCTTCCTAACAGTTAATATCTAATCTAAAAGAGCTTCACTTTTTATTCTTTTCTTTTTCCTTTCCTTGTGTAAAAACATTGTCATTCAAGCATTCCAGGAACTAATGAATGAGGAAATTGATTATTCAGACAAAAACACAGGTTTTGTTAGAAAATTATAGGCTAATCACAGTAATCTATCTGGCTTTTGCATATTTTCATATCAGTGATTTAAAAAGCTAGAGCTTGTAAAAGAATTCCTATTTCATAATTTCTTCTATAAGTATGTCCATTTTTTAATTATTTTAAACTATCCATGGCAATTGAATATGAATTTTCTAAGCCCTAAGTAATTCAGTATTCTTGAGAAAATAGAAAGAACTTCTTAGTCTGTGCGTGGTCTGTAAGAAACCCTTTGCAAAGACCATGCAAGTGCACAAAATTGGATGCCTGAAAATATAAATATAAGTAAAGCCTTTTTTTAATCGTTACTGTTATGGACATTGGGCCTACAATGTTTTACACCCATGTAAGGTAAGCATGTAATGCTCTCAGATCAGAGTATTCACCAATTATTAACATAATATCGCTGCTCATTTCGAAGAAGGTGGTGATTTAAGGCTCAAGATCTAATACTACAGGAATCTCCTGAAGCAACTTAGTCATAAGCATACTGCCTATATCAAATTGTAAGTTTCATGCACTGGCTACAGGAACATTCCTGAGATATCATTTTATGTCATTGGTAGCATGTCTAGTGTTGCTTTCCATAATAGGACTTCTAAACATAAAGAAAATGTTCCTTACTCCACTTTGAAATCTCAAAAGGCTATGGTTATGATGTCATTCCATTTAATGACCTTCCACTGATTCAGGTAGTAAAGAGCAGGACTCTTGTAAAAATATGTCCATCTGAAAATGAAGAGCAACCAAAAAACCTCACAATAAGAGCATTGTCTGTAATCAAGTCCAAGTTTGATTTCAGTGATAAGCACATGAAAAATAATAATAACCCACTTGAAAATTTTTATTCTGTGGAGGGCTGACAATTCAATGACTTTGAGATGCCTCTATCAACCTGAATTATATTATCATTGCTCTTGAAAATTAGACTCAGGGAAAGTAATTTCTTTTACTTTCTCTGCATAAACCAATCAAGTTCCATTAAACTAAACTGCCATTATGCAGGTTTATGAACTACAAATAAAATACTTTATTTCTTATCAAGATTCCTCCCAAGTATTCTAAAATGGCATTGTTTCCTTTTATCACTGCCTTTGCTGTGTTTGCCAAGAACGTGGGAAAATATTTTCCATCTAAGGAAGTTTGAACACATACAACCCCTGTAGGGCATCTTCTCAGCATCTGACTATATTGTACTCTAAAATATGTGCTTGTGAAGATGGGCCAGATACCCTTTGGGTTGGCTTTGGTTTTGTTAATCTTCCACCAAACCCAGGCACTCCTACTTTATGTGAATGTCATATCCATCATCCTGGAGGGTTTTTGAATGTTTTATGCAAAAATATTTCCTGCTCCTCAAGGAAGGTTTAGAAGGACTCAATGACTCTTTTTCACATATCAGTCATGTGGCTCAACAGGAATGTATGATGCAGTTGTTCAGATACCTCTGAAAGAATGGAACCAGGATCTAACAACTTTAAGTTGTGGATGTTGAGCATGAAAGCACCGAGCTTTGAACAAATTCTCAAATCCTGCTACTAAGTTTTGTCTGAATACATAAAGCACTCCTACTCAGTTCTTCATCTCTGAATTCTGTATGCTTGGAGCTTGGATTTGTGCCAACACTGGTGTGTTGATTCAATTAGGTGCACCCATTTGAATAAATGTCCTAGACAGGCTTAGCTTGTTCCATTTGGAATTAAGGCATAGTTAATCTGTTAATTAATATTAATTATTGAAACAGATTTGAAGTTTAAAACTGCAGTCAGATTTATTTTAAACACTCCTTGGCTTTTAGCTAGAATGCGGTTTAGGTTTGTGTTGTATTTATTGTCTAACTTAGTATTAGGTCAATAAATTTGATTGGATGCAGCTTAAACCATATTGTGAGCTTGAAAATGCATCCTGTTCCTGGTGCTGCTGTGGTCTTTATGCATAGCTTTTGACAATTCACTGAGCATACACTTCTCTCTGAGCAAAATAGAAATAGAAATGAAACCTGTGATGAAGGTTTGTTATATATCAGGTATCAGAGTCATGAAATGTAAACATAATTATTATTTTTTCCTTTTGAACATAGAAATATTGAATTATTCAGTGATGGCTTTACAAGTTAATGTACCATAATGTGATAAAGAAAAGACACTTTTTGTTTCCTTTGATTTTGTGGAATTCTAGTGCTTTATGTACAGCAGTCTTGCTTGGTCAGTGACTGGTTGATACTGATTCAGTCTTACTATACATATTGTAATTAATTACTTCCTTTCAGCCTTTTATCTTTTTGTGAAATACATATATGAGCAAACAATATAGGCACCACATTTTCTCATATTCTGCTGCATTTATCAAAATTTCTAAATTGTGTCCTCAGGTGAAATAATGGCAATGTTTTATTAGCAATCCCTCCTATTTTGTCAGTAATTACAGAATCATTATTTTTAAAAGCCAAGATCTACTACTTTTATCTATCCAGCAGAATCTAACAAAACACACTACTACCTCCTGTATTTTGAAAAGTGGAATAAAACTAGATGTAATAATTATATAAGCTCCTGACCATTGGTATAGTATCTTTGGGTAAATGCTGCCAGCAATATTTAGGCTGTGAGTTAGCTAGAAAGAGGGTACAGGATATATTTGTCTATAATTTGACTGGGGACTCTGTCATTTCCAAATAAGGCTTCAAGACAGGCTATTATTGCTATTGGTCTTTAACCTCAACAAAAAAAAAAAACCCTCTGTTCTAAATAATGAATGAAAACTTCAGGAGATAAAAATACTATCTTTAAAACATGCTAATCAAGTAAAAAAAACAAGAAAAGACCACAATGTATTACCAACTAAAATTATTAGGGAAGATATTTTTAAGTAAACTTGGTAAACAAGATTCTCATGGTTTATTATGTGTCAGCTGTAGCTAAGTATTTAAATAGTTTAGATTATTTAAAAATACCAGTACAAGAAAAATTACAAAGACATATTTAGGTGGAATTTCATGGAATCATAGAATGGTTTGTATTGGAAGAGAACTTAAAGATTATATAGTTCAACCTCCCTCCCATCCCCATCCCTTCTACTAGCCCTGGTTGCTCAAAGCCTTTAACACTTCCAGGCATGGGGCATTCACATCTAATCGGGGCATCCTGTTACAGAGCCTCACCACCCTCAGAGTAAAGAATTTCTTCCAAATAGAAAATCTAAACCCACCTTTTTGTTAAAGTCATTAACCTTTCAGTTAACCCCACAGGCCAGGTTGGAGGGAGATCACTGCAGAAGCTGATAAAAGTGGTCACTGAGTCACTTTCAGTCATTTTCCAGCAGCCCTGGCTAACTGGAGAGGTCCCAGATATCTGGAAGTTAGCAAATGTGATGCCCACCTACAAGAAGAGTCAGAAGGAGGATCCAGGGAACTACAGGCTTGTCAGCCTGACCTTGGTGCCAGGGAAAGCCATGGGTCTGATCATTTTGAGTGCCATTACAGGAAATGTACAACACACCAGGGGATCAGGCCTAGCCAGCACAGGTTTATCCAAGGCAGGTCCTGCTTGACTAAACTTGTCTCCTTCTATTACAGGATGACCCACTTAGGGGAGGAAAGAAAGACTGAGATCATGATATCTACCTAGGATTTAATGAAGCCTTTGACACCATTTCCCATAGTCTTCTCTCAGAGAAACTGGTTGCTCAGGTCTTGGACAGGAACATTCTTTACTGGGTGAAAATCTGGCTGGATGGTTTTGTCCAGTAAGTTGTGGTGAATGGAGTTAAATCCAGTTGGTGACTGGTCACACGTAGTGCTCCCCAGGGCTCAGTACTGGGCCCAGTCCTATTTAATGCTTTTATGGTATGGATGAGGGGACTGAGTGCACCCTCAGTCAGTCTGACACTAGGTTGGGTAGGAGTGTTGGTCTGTTGGTGGGTAGGAAGGCTCTACAGAGATGTCAGCATGCAGTGATGGGCTGAGGCCAACTGTATGAGGTTGAGCAAGGCAAAGTGCTGTGTCCTGCATTTGGGCCACGATGACTCCATGCAGTACTGCAGGCTTGGGAAAGAGTGGCTAGAAAGCTGCCCAGTGGAGAAGGACCTGGGCTTGCTGGTAGACAGAAGGCTGAACATGAGCCAGCATGTGACTGGGTGATTCAAGAAGACTAATGTCATCCTGATTTGTATCAAAAATAATGCAGCCAGCAGCACTAGGGAAGTGATTGTCCTTCTGTATTCAGCACTGGTGAGGCCTCAACTCAAGTACTGTGTCCAGGTTTGGGCCCCTCACTACAAGAAAGACTCTGAGTTACTGGAGTATGTCCACACAAGGACAAAAAACTTGTGGAAGGGTCTGGAGCACAAGTCTGATGATAAGTGGCTGAGGAATCTAGAAGTATTTAACCTGGCGAAAAGGAGGTTGAGGGGAGACCTTCTTAAAACTACCCAAAAGGATGCTGTAGGAAGGTGGGGGTCTATCTCTTCTCCCAAGGAGCAGGTAATAGGACAAGAGGAAATGACCTAAAGTTGCATCAAAGCAAGGTTTAGGTTGGCTGCTTGAACTAAATTCTGCACTTTAAGGACTATCAAGCATTGGAAGAAAATATTTGGGCAAGTGTCTGAGTCACCATAGCTGGAAACATTTTAGCAGTTATAGATGTGACACTTAGGGATATGGTTTAGTGATGGACATGACAGTATTAGGCTAATGGTTACACTTAGTAGTCCAAATGGTCTTTTCCAGCCTAAGTTATTGTACGATTCTACAACTCAGCTGTGATTCCATGGTGACTTTATGTTGAAAATTGTTTGTCTTAAATTATCAGTATCAAAGACAATCTTTGTAAGAATTATCAGTTTCTCTAGAACCATTTATACTTAGATTTTTCAAGACTGAAGATATTGATATAAGCTGCATAGGAAATGACTACCTTTTAAAGAAGTTGAACCGTGCAACTTGAGAAGGAAAAACAATAAAGAAATCTCACGATAAATCTTAAACAGGGCATTATGATATGTGTGTATTTCTAAAGCACGAGGAAAGATCAACATTTTCATGTTTGACCCAAGTTTTAATGAGCATCAGTTTGTAAAACATATCAAGAACTTCAAGGTTGTCTTATTTATTTATTACACATACTCTGTGAATATCTAAACTGCATTTTCCTGTTTGCATGACACCTCTGTGCATTGTCTAGCTGCATAAAGTAAAATCATATTCACTTGCATGCCAGAGGAGTTGAAAGTGTTCAAAAAAAGCAAAACAAGATAAGAATATGCAAGATGAGAACTGAGTGTCCAATCTGAATGTGTTATGATAAAGGTGAATTCCATAATCTCATCATCGTCAAAACATATTTTCTGTATCTTGTCTCCAGAGTAATAAACGCCATTGGTGGAAAAACACTGCTTTCTATCTCATGATTAATATAATGTCATTCAGTAACTACAGATACTACATTCATCTTCAAACAGAAGCATGGTTTACAATATTTAATCAGAGGAGCCATGAACAGGTTACACTTACTTAAGGATGGACAACAAAAATATCACTTTTAAGGTTTTTTATTTACTTTTTTAAGATAATGAAATGCTATAGATGTATTTAAAGATTAAAATTTAATTATTTTTAAGCTATTTGGACTTATTAAAAATGCTTCAGTCACTTAATGAAACTTGAAACCCCTTGAAATGGCACCAAATAGCAGACTGAACAACATTTTTATGTATGCTTGTGGACTTTTTCTCCAACTTGAAATTTATCAAAATAACTTTTGGAAAGAATAGTTTTCACATATTTGGTTTTGTAAAGAGAAAAAAAATTGTAAAGAGAAAAAATTTGTCTGGGAATTTCCTAGTGTGATCTACAGAAATATGTCAATTATTTTGAAAAAAAATGCAGTTCGTATTTTTTCATTCTGTCAACTCATGACCATCACCTTCACATAAAAGAAGCCCCTGAGTACTGGTAGCAACCAGGGTGTGGCAAGTCAGAAAGGGTGTGGCAGGCATGGAAGGGCACAAAGAAAGGGCACACAGAAAGGGCGCTGAAGCTCTGAAGAGGTTGGATCAATGGGCCAAGGCCAGTCATCTGTGGTTCAACAAGGCCAAGTGCCAGGCCCTGCACTTGGGTCACAACAGCCCCATGCAGTGCTACAGGCTGGAGACGAGTGACTGGAAAGCTGCCCAGCAGAGAAGGATTGTTGACCAACAGCCAGCTAACCACGAGCCAGTGTGTGTGCTGAGGTGGCCAAGAAACACAAGGGCATCCCAGTTTGAACCAGAAACAACATGGCCAGCATGACCAGGGCAGTGATTGTCCCCCTGTACCTGTCACTGGTGAGGTCACAACTCAAACCTTGTGCTCAGTTTGAGGCTACTCTCTACAAGAAGGACTTTGAGGTGCCGGTGTGTGTCCAGAGAACGTCAGTGGAGCTGGTGAAGGGTCTGCAGCACAAGTCTGATAAGAAGCAGCTTAGAGCGCTGGAGCTGTTTAGCCTGGAGAAAAGGAGGCTGAGGGGACATCAAACCACTCTCTACAACCACCTGAAAGGTGATAGTAACAACATGGATATTGATCTCTTCTTGAAAGGAACAGCTGGCAGGACAAGTGGAAATGGCCTCATGTTTGTGCCAGGGAAGGTGTAGATTGGATATTAAGAAAAATTTCCTCACCAAAAAGATTGCCAAGCACTGGAACACATTGCCCAGGAAAGTGGTGGAGTCAGCATCCCTGGAGACATTTAGAATACGTGTAGACATGGCACTTCAGAACATGGTTTAGTGGTGGACTTGGCAGTGTTAGTTTAATGGTTGAATTCAATGGTCTTAATGGTCTTGTGCAACTTAGATTATTCTATGATTCTATGATTCATTTATTTTTATCTTTTATCCAATGAGGAAAATTCAACACAGATGAAAGTTAATGTTGCCCTTTGTTAGTGAATATATAGTCAGAAAATTAAGACATGTAATATATTTTTCCAATCTTCAAATACACACTTTATCAAGCTTGAAAAGAAAATCCCTTTCACTTGCCACTAAAGTTATTTGACTGAATATTCTTTTAGTGGCTAAGTTAATTTCTTGAGTGTATATTTTTACATGTCTATTTCTCCAATTTAAGAGGACAATGACATATTTGAATCTGCAGAAAACTGAAAACTGGTGCCTGTAGCTGAAAAAAAAGGGGTTTACATCACTACCTACTTTATACCAAATTGGAATAGCAGGAACTCTGGAGAAAAAACAGAAGAATGATAGAGACAGCAATATCCTAACCTTTCTTTAACCATTTATTCATGAAACGCACTTCACTGTCAAGTTTATAATTCTGTGTTGATACTACTTTTGGAATTTGCATCAAATGACATTTTGATTATAGTATTCAAATGCCTGTGCCCTTAAAACTTTGCCATTTATTTTGTATGCAAAAAATCTTTCAGCTAAATGTCCCCATTTCCATTTTGCTCTGGATTCCACTGAGACCATATGGGAAAGAACAGCTAAGGTTCTCCTCCCCAAAAAAAGTCTTGTCAGGTAAAAGAAATTAAAATTATAACATAATTTGCACCAGCTATTTGATTCTTAGCTCTAGATTATAATTTTGAGCAAATAAGAGGGTTTTGTTTTGTTAAAAGTAGACACCTTTTTGTTTTGCTTGGTTTTAAATCTTTGTTGCTAATAATGCAGGACATACTTAGACAAAGCAAGACTGTGTAGTTATTATGTAAATTCTCTGACCATGCCTTTGAGCCATAACCTTTTGAAACCATTGGGAGTTTCAACCCAAACAATTAGATACATTCAGTGAGGGAAAAAAATTACTAATGATATTAAAACAGCAACAGGGATATGACCTCAGGAAGTTCTTAAGTCAGAAAGTGCTTGCATCTGCACAACTGGGACTTGGGAAACTATTACTATGGAATTGCCCAGTCTTCTCTTTTCTTTGGCATCCATCACTGACTAGTGTCAGTGCTAAAAATGGTAGCATGATCATCAGTGTGAGCAGAATTAAACATGTTATATTAAGCCGTACTACCTATTATATTTTTTCTTTGAGCCAGATGGAACACAGTTTGCTTCCACTAAATTTTTTTCCTTTAGAAAACAGGATCAGATCAAAATATCTGATATTTTGTAAAATGCTTTGTACCTGCCATGAACTGGCATCTATCAGATTGCATTCTTCAGTCAGCCACATATTTTCCTAAAAGTTCACTGCAGCAAACAAAAGCAAAATGCAAACCAGAATGTTTGCCAGAGTCATGGGGAGCCCATGAGGAACAGATGATGAAAATTAAAATTTAAAAGCATACCCAAGATGCCCATTAACTTTTAACATATATCCTTTTCCTCACTTGAAACTAAAAGTAGTGTTTCAAAAGCACATGGTTAATACTCTATTTAAAAATGAAATCATTTTCTTTGGCAACAAACTGCTTACTTAAGGAGAGAGTATTAAAGGGTTTATGAGTCTTCAGTTTTGAGAATTTTCGAACTGCTGGTACTCAAAGCAACACAGAATGTAAGCATATGCTTGAAAAATGAGCAAAGCTATAATCTTAATATATGCCTTAACACTTGTTTAGACACAGGTTAGACTGTACACTGTCACTCAAACTAGAGTTCAGCACAGGATTAGGACATGATTCTCTGATGAATTGTGCTAAGACGTGCCCCTCTGTGCCCTCTCATGGATTAGAAAAGGAGAAATTAATTTACCCTGTGTGTACCACACATAGTTGTACAAAATAGGGAGATAATCATGAAAGAAAGATACTACTATCATATAGTAGTACAATTTTATGCATTTTTTCAGACCATCTAATAAAATCTGCAATACTACTTTGAACATACTTTGACAGGATAATATAAAAACCCAACACAATTGGGCATTAGTGTTTGTTGACTCTAATGAAAATGAAGTTAAAATATCAGTGTTTTGTAATGTATTTTAATTTTACAGGGAAGAAATAGTTTAACATTTTATTTCATACAACCTCAGAAGTGCTCAGATGAAGAAGTTTTGTTTTTCTGAATAATAACTTTGGAAAATTTTAAGACAAACCTTTCAGTACTAACTGCAGTTTTTCAAGTTTTTAACACACATTTTATTGCTAATATTTTAAGTAGAACTAATTTGGAGTGTTTTCTTTGCTTAAAAGAAAAGAAAACATGAAAGTCCCGATTGACATGATAATAAGTTTGCTATTAAAATGTGCACTGAAAATCAACTGAATTACTCCAGAGCTGAACATTTCTGCTGAAAGATGAAAGCTAAGCATATTTCACTTAAAGCTGTAATTTTTCAAAGCTCTAATTAAAGCTTAAAATATTTTTTCAAGAGTTCTACATTAACATTGCTAAAGAACTTCCTTTTATAAATGTGTTGTGCTAGAAAGAAGCTGTAGAATTCAAAATAGAATTATTATACAAATTTTTTATAAGCTTAAATATCTTTATTAACATTGACCTCTAGGAACATTAACTGAATTGTGTGTGTTTCCACAATCACAGCCATCAAGAGCACTGAAAAAAAACCAAGGTAGCTAAGTCATAAACTGTTGGGTAGAAGGAGGCTGTTGTGTGTGTTAAGGGGTGTAGCACAGTACATTTGAGTTTCCCTCCAGTAGTGTAAGGTTACAGGGCATTCATTCTACTAACCTGACAGCTTAAGGTCTTGGGACCTGTCAAGGCTGTGTCTCCCCACATCACCCCCTTCTGAAAGCTGAAATAAGTACAGATGTTTTCCGTAAACTCTGCTGGCCTTCTGATATATTTGTCACCATTCCCTCACACATTTTTTTCTTCGTTCTCATTTGCACATAAAAGCTTTCTAGAAAAACACTATGCCACAGGATGATACAGCACCTCCTCATTTATGGTAACTGTCAGTCAGGGATAGGCCTCAAATAACCTCTCAACCCTAGGACTAGAAAAAGTGGAATGTAACTTCTCAAACCCTTAAAAATTTCATTCCACCACGAGGTTGTCAAAACCTACTAAAATAAACATGCATAGAAAAACAGTGGCACAAGAAATACCCAGACATCCTAACATGTCAACAGTGGTTTGAGCAGGGGTCACAAGAGCAGATCAATAGCTTGCTGCTTCGCCAACAGCAACCCCGTGCGTATTGTTGCACCGCAAAGCACTGGCAGCAGAATAAGCAGGTTCTCACAGCTCTGAAATAGGCAGTGTAGTCAAGCTTTCATGTTGGAGAAAATGTTCAAGGACCCCAGCCCTAAGAATGAGGGATCACCTTTTGCGTGATCAGCGAGTTAATCAGGATGGAAAAGTTCATCAGCGGTTGAGATAAACAGACAGATATCACTTATCTGTTACAGTCTGGGGTGAAATGAGTTGTGGAAACATTCATTTATTGCCAATTGAATTAGAGATTGATACTGTGAAAAAAGGAACTAAAACATATCCTTCTCCTCTTCTTCCCCGAGTTCATCTTCACTCCCTCATCCCTAACTCCTCTACCTCCTCTGCCCCAGCTGTGCAGTCCATAGAAGCTCTTCTCTCTCTCTCCCCCGCTCCAGCTCACACTTCTCCCTGCTCCAGTCTGCAGCTTTCACACAGACTGAAGTCCTTCAGGGTAAATGTGAATCTGCATGAGCTTTCCAGGAGCCATAGTTCCTAAAGGGCACGTCCCTATGCCCCGCTGGGGTCTTGCCCAGGGTTGCAGGAGCCTCTCTGCCGGGTCTCTCCCTGCCCCAGGTCCATCCCTGCCGGGTCTCTCCGCCTCCGTCCCCGCTCCCGCTGTCCCCTGAGGCTGGCAGGGCTGTTTCCCGCACGGTTCCCCTCTTTGCTCAGCCCTGGCTGCCGGGCAGCGTTTTGCCCTCCCTTGGCCAGGCTTTCCCCGGGGCTGAGGGGCTCAGCCGTGCCCTGCGCTGGGGCTGGAACCGGCCGTGCTTGGCATGGGGCCGCTGGGGACCTTTAGGTTAATTGTTGCTGAATCCTCCGACTTAGTCTCAGGAAATTCAGCACACCCACTCTGTAGGACCACAACCATCTCTGAGATCTAATGCAATTAATATTGCACATAGAGTAAAAGTAATGTTTGGTAACTGCCAGTAATCATATAAGTGCTTGAAAATTAAAAGATTTAATTTAATCTTCTTACAGAATCATGACTAAACAAGTCTAATTCATCATGTATTATGAGAGAATACACCAATTAATAATAATTAAACTATGTAATGGACTTGAAATAGTACTTTAAACATAAGCATTCGTACTTAAAGCCCTCATACAGGAGCATTGACTCCTATATATAAAAATGTTATAAGGAGAGCTGTTACTAAAAGATTTTTTATTTTTGTTTTAATTTAAGAGCCAAAATAGAAAATGAGTTTTCCTGTTTTATATATATATATATTCAGAGTCCTCATTATAGGCATACTGGAATTTATTCTGGTGACTGACAACAATGAAATTTTAAGTGACACTCTGAGAACTCTGTCATTTATTTTCCTGCTGTCCAGCTGCATTTAAAGAACTGTCCTTCAATGTCTTGATATGAATACATTTAGACATTAGCTAATGTATCATTCTTGACATCTATTCACCTTCAGCAGTGCATTAAAAAAGACAATAAATGTAAAGCAAAGTCAAGGGATGGTCTGATGCACAATGAAATACTCTCTCTAAATCCAACTACATGAAGTGCATGTAAAGGTGAAAGTTATACCGTGCTTCCAAGTATTTACTCCTGTATTTGAAGCTGTAATGTTAAATTCTGCCAAGGTTTATTCTTAATTTTAAGGAAAGCTGTTGCAGTACATTACAAGTCCATGCATCATAATGTACCCCAAAGATTCTGTACACATCCAGCATTCCTTTGGACTAGACTTGACTCTCAGTTCAGCCGTAAAAACTGTTGTCACCGCCTGCTTTAAATATTATAAGCTTCACAGTCTGGTCCTAAGTGCCTAAACTGCCTCCATTTTGTACATTTTTCTGCTTATCCTACTTTAAAATGCTAAGTTCATCACACAGTCTCAGTGGCTGAGGTGAGAATATCTGTTGTGAATATGCTTGCACAAGATTGATAAGTCATAGAAATGAAATCATTGTATGGAAATGTTTGCTTTATGCAAGTGTTACACTTTATCAGATGTGTGCCATAAGGTATCACTCCAGAAACTAAAAATAAATTGCACATAAAATGAAGACAAATTTAAGAGAGACATCTATAGCAAAGCTGGTATTATTCTTAAGTAACATACAAAAATTAAACTTGAGCTGCTGCTACGGCCTAGTCAAACCATCCTGATCTCTATTCTAAACTTCTGGTCCCAGGTGTTGTGTTCTTCTTTCCTATTGGCAAATCTTCCCTTCCTACCTGTGTAATAAGTGAGTCACACCTTCAGGTGTACTGGGAATGCGCAAGAACCTCCCCTGTGGATGGGGGGAGTTTTTCAATGTCTTTTGCAACACTGTGGATCCTGTGCAGTCCTATATAGAAATGCAAAACTAATCTAAATTGGAATGATTTACTCAGAAACATGTGAGTATCTGCACATTAAGCTTTAACACTGGCAAGAGAGAAAACAAACCTAAAGGCAGTATAAAAAAACATTCTGAGACTACAATGAATTTTCTAAATGTTTCTTTACCCTTATTGTTATTAAAAACAATTTATTTCCTCAACCTATAAAATTAGTATTTATTTTTAATGTTTCCGCTGAGTTTATGTTTAAAGAATTGCTTAGGGAAGAGTAATTTTATATTTCTGATATATCACTAGTGGTTGATGCTATGTGGAAAGACATCCAAGTCATAATCAAAGCACAGTCAAGGAAAGAGTGCAGAGTAGGAAAGGCAGCTTAATAGCTTTAAGATTCCCTTGTTTACAGGGTTTTTTGAACATGCTGTTTTGATTTTTCACCGTCCCTGTGTTTTGGTGCAAAGGGAGGCATGAATACCTCACTGTCTTTACATTTAATACTGATATCTGGACAGGCTTTGAAAACTCTTGATATCATCTGCTCCACCTGGCAAGTAGTGCAGCACCAAATGTGCAACAGTTAGTATGTGCAAAGGGAAATGAGCTAGAGCATTCGTGGTGCACAGATTATCAGAAGAATGTGTTTTGGAGAGATTATATTGAACAATGAAGCCAATTTTTTCAGTTTGCACCTTCCAGTCTGACTAAGCTCTCAGTACTGTGGCTCACAGATTTCATGATTTGACAGAAAACTTCTCACAAAAAGGAAACTTTCCTCACATTGAGGATAGCCCTAGCATATTTCATGGTTTTTTTCCTTTCTATTTGAAAACAAAACAAACCAAAAAAACAGTCCTAGACATGGGGATTAAAAAAAAAAACCCAAAAAACTACCTCTGCGATTCTTTTGCAATCCTAATGTTAGAGGTAAGGCTAATCAAAACTTAACAAGGTGTTGGGCTATGCCAAAACAGACAAGCTATTAAGCATATTGTCTTATGAGGCAGTAGGAATTTTATCTCATGCTAGTTCAGTTGAAGCTTCAGTGTAACTGGTGGTATGTGGCACATTAATCAAATAAGAAGCATTTAGATGTCCTTTGCTTTGTAAATTATAATAAATAAATGGCATTTCTACTTGTTATTTATCTACCTTCAAACTTTAATGAATATTTCTAGTGCTAATTGCTGGTTTGCTATATTTAGAGGGAACAGGAACATATGGAGATAATAGCACAATGTGATATTTATAAGGTGCCAGTTCCCTTATAAGTATAGAAATTGAGTAATTAGCGTTAGAAATATTCATTGGAATTTCAATGCACACTTTGGGATTTGAAATTAAATTGAGCTAAAGCTGGTGATCCTTGTCATAAATTAATATTTGGGGATTTGAAATTTAATTCACTAGAGGTATGCCTTCAACTACTGAATAATTTAAATAAAAGTAACACTGGACATAGCAAGCACATTTAGTGAAAGGGGAGGCATCAAAGGTCAATTACAGGTCTTTGACAATGTAGAATTATTGTTATCACAGATTTTAACACATTTGTTATTTCCCACTATGTCAGTCTATTTCACTCCTTCACTGTCTCTAATAGAAGACAGGTAATTTAAAAGTGGTGGAACTTGAATGTTTTCCAGGTCAAGGCATTACCTACAAAGATATTAAATGATCATAACAGTTATAAATTACACTATATAAACTAAATGCTTCACTGATATAGATTGATTCTGGGCTATTTTTTAAACCATTGTTAATCTTTTAAACAATAATAATACCAAAATAAAGTTGCCTATGAAGATTTAAAATCAGTTTTGGTAACTTATGCCTTCTGAAACCATCACATACAACGATACCTAAACTGTAAATAATTCAATTATTATAATAAGCCACTTCAAATTTAAATGGTTGAAAATTTAGAAGAAAAACAAAATGCCTGCACAATATTGATTGATTGACTGATTGATTGATTGATTTTGGCAGAAGGCATAGAAAAACCCTCTGGATGCATCTTTTGGGGGTTGACACACCAAAGCAGGTCCCGTGAAGAACCACAAAGATGTTAAAATGATCTGATCATCTGATACGTGGCAAAATGCTAAAGAGAGCTTGAACTGTTTAATGTCAAGAAGAAAAGGATTGAGGGCATCTTACCAATTCAATTATATCAGATGGGGGGGAAGGAAACAAAACAGAGACAGACTCTTCTCAGTGATGTCTAGTGAAAGACCAAGGGGCAATGGGCAGATACTGAAAGACAGAAAAATCTCTAAACAGAAGTAACCATTCTTACCATGAAAGTGATCAAAACCAGGTTGACCGGAGAGGTTTGGAGGCTGTTATCAGGGAGATGCTAGAAACATGGTAGAGCACAAGCTACCACAAGCATAGTTTCTGGAGGTTGTGGATTTATCTGAGATATTTTGACTATTAAAGTAGAGGTTTTTGGTGAGGGTTTTTTTTAATGTGAAAATATTTACTTTGCAAAGAAATTAAAGTTAAGGACATAAATTAATCACTTCTTGATTTTCTTCCTTAACTTAGTAGTAGTAAATTACAATGTGATTATTGTGTTAAGTAGCTTGGGTTTTACAAGAAGCTGCCTCCTTATCTAAGTTAAATGTTTCGGATCTTTACTTTCATTAAATGTTATCTACATTCTCATAAGCAAATTCATACATAAATTCCTATTAATCAGTTTAAAATTGATTTTAATGAAAATACTTTACAATCTGAATGAGCAAAGGCTTTTAATATATACAGCAGATTTTTAACTGATTAATACTGCTGTCCCTAAGTGATAATGGATTTATAAGCTTTAAATCTAAATTCATCTGACTACTGAATAAGTAAAACCAAATGAATGGAAGCTTTGAAGGCTTCTTGTCATTAAAACAGGACATGAACATTAAGGTGATTTTCTAATTAAAGTTAAATTAACAGCCTTTAATTCTAACATGATACTTCTGGATCTAAGCTGAGGGCTCATGTGATTCTGAAAGAGAATCATATGCTTCTAATATAATTTGGAAAACTTCATTACCAGAAGGGCATGTCATATCTTAGTTGTGGAGATTTTGACTGCAATTTAAAGCAGCAACACATGTTTTCAGAATGAAGATCTCAAAATCTGACACATTTATATGCCTTTCCTTTCATGGTTAGTTTCCATGTTTACAACCTTTCAATATTAATTGAATATGTGGTGACAGTATTCAAAAGCAGATGTGAAGTCCAAGTTTTCAGTGAATTATTACTATGGCATTATGCGCTACTTCCTAATTTCACAATTATGTGCAAAGAGCTCATCTAGATGTAATTCAAAGTGATGACAGGGCAACATCCCATCATTTGAAATTGCACTGAAATTCTTCAATACAATTAGAAGAATTCACCTAATTCAATGACTACTTCTGCTGCAGTATGCTTTTAAGCAGATAAATAGCTCCCACAAACGCTGGCTAGACTTCTGAAGGAGTGGAAAATTATTTTATATTTCTCCTATGTTTTTAGAAAAAATTGACATAGAAAAAGCATAAAAAGCCCAAGGAGATCCTGTGCAAAATAGATACATTTACAGAAAGTCATTTTCCAAACACTGGAAAGAGGAAAGAGCCAGAACAAGATAGTCACCACTAATCCTTAAATTTATTGTCTTTGTGTGTATACAATGGAGACTTCCAAATCAGCTTCTGAATTTAATCTGACTGTTTCTTACCCTCTGTAAAGCAAAACCAAATAAATCCATCCAAAATACGTGAGAGTCAACTGTTGAATACATCACAGAACTGCGTGAGGAAATTAATACTTCATTACTGAAGCTGAGTCAGAAAAATATGAATTAATGCAGGAATAAAACCTGAGCAAGAGGGAAACAGAGTATGTCTACATGTATTGTTTGTTTATCCTGCAGTCAGTCAGGAATAACCGAAGTTCTTAATTTGACATTCTGCGTGCTTCACATGCAGATTTTAATCAGAGTATTAATCTTGAAAAATTACTTCCCTATTTTGATGCCTTTTAAATATTTTTAATAAGATATTTATTTTTAAAATTATTGGCATAAATGTTTCTGACAATTTTTTTCAGTTATACTGACTCTCAGGAAGAACTGATCATCAGGAAGCTAGGAAATTTTAGATACTCAGAACTTAATCCTCTGAGCAAACAGAGTAGATGATAAGCAAAGAGTCTCACAGTTTAAAAGAACTACATGAAATCTAGGAATGTTTTCCATTAACTATTAAACTATTTCTGATATCAAGGAAATGCTGAGGCACTGGAGTAAGCACTTCTTATGCCTTCTTCAGTAGCCCTTTGCTCCAGCCTGTCTTCCACTCTAGATGTTACCTCTCATTTTGCATCTCATTTCTTCCCATTCCAGCATCTCATACCCATTATTATTCCACTTACTTTCTTCTCCCAGATCCTCCCAGGCTGTACTCACAGGATCACACAGCAACAAAAGCAGCAATCTTAACACCTCCTTCCCTTTCCCTGGCTCTCATTTTCACCCCCACTATGTCTTGTGCTGGTTTAAAACAGAACATGGTTTTGGCAAGGTGAAGGACTGAGAGCAGGAAGAGCGTGTGAAGACTAGCAGACGATGATGGAAGTAGAGTGAATGATTTTTTAGGAACAGCAGCAATTTATTGCCCATTTTGAAATTACTTCTTGCCTTCACAAAGCTCTAGTATATCTCCCATCAGTGCAGACCTCTGTGTCAGACTCATTTTCCTGAAATATCTCACTTCCTAGCTCCAGAGTCTCTTCTGTTCCTTAAAGTGCTTCTCCTCTCGTGGCTCTAGTTACTCTGTTTCTTCTTTTCCTCCTTACAGTGTTTTTTGAGAAGGCCATTAGGGAGAAAAAAATGCTGCCTCTGCCATAATACCTATAACAACACCTTGTCTCCTTAACTTCTGTCATCTTCAGCCCAAGTTTCTGGCCAGCACAGATTGAAACCTGAAAATATTTGATTGTCAGTTTTAACTCCCTGTGTGCAGCAGGTTTTCATATGCTTACATATTAAATGAATTTTATTGTGTTTACACTTGAAATAGAGAGAAAAAGGAAAAAAAGTCAAAGTTGATACCAAGATGAATATATTTTAAGTCTTTGTTTCTGGATGTAAAAGTCTTGCAATTTTGTGCAAGATTAATTTCTGGCAGAGCCTCTCCTACTTTTCACTTTTCTCTTTATCAGAAACCAAAAGTCACCATGAAGAGGTCATCTTATCCAAACAGCTCCATACCAAATTATTACAGTTAGATATGTCAAGAACACACAAGAAAACTAAGATTCACAGTGCTACTTTGGGTGACTGTAGACATTACCTGTCAGCTATTTGGTTTTTTTTTTTAAAACATATTTACATAATAAACACAGACATGTGAAATATAACACTTTAGGTCAACACAATAAATGTTTTAGATAGAAGTGCTAATCTCAAAGTCCCAAATAGACCCCAACTCTGTATAAAGACAAAATCAATGCTAAGAATTTTTGATGTCCTTGAGAGAACAAGGTTAGACCTCATCATCTTTTCCCAGTACCACAAGGCTCCTCCTACTCTGTCCATGGCCCAGGACCCCATTTCAGCCCCATGGGCCATCAGCCCCTGCCCCAGTGATGCCACAGCAGGGCCCACTTCCAGCTTTCCACAGCCCTGCCCTGCCCACATCCTGACCCTGCCTCAAGCCATTTTCATCTCCAGTGAGTTGTTGGATGCCAGGGCTTGGGGCTGCTCCTGTGCCCTCAGCTGCCCTGCTCCTGGCTGGGGCAGTGAGCTGGGGTCTGGCTGCAGGATTTGCCTTGACTCCTGTGGTGGAATCCTTGGCACTCACTCAGGACCACAGGGAGCTGCTGATCCCACTGCTGCCTTGGCAGGATTTTAGTGTATGGCCACATGAAAATTAAATTGCCATAATTTACATTTTGCTATTGTTTAGGCAAAAATAATTTTCCTTACCAACTCTGGTGAGGCCACACCTGGAATCCTGTGTCTAGGTCTGGACTTTTCAGTACAAGAGAGACATGGACATACCAGAAAGAATAAAGAGACAGGCCGTGAAGATGGTGAAGGAATTGGAGTATCTCACCAATGAGGAAAGGCTGAGAGAGCTCAGGCTGGTCAGATTGGAAAAGACAAGGTTCAGAGAGGATGTCACCAATATGCACAAATACCTGATGGAAGGGTGCAAAGAGGACGGAGCCAGACTATTCTCAGCTGTGACCAGTGACAGCCCAGAGGCAATGGGTACAAACTGGAACAGAGAAGGTTCCACCTGAACATCAGAGAGAGTGTGACTGAGTACTGCAGAGCCTGCCCAGAGAGGGTGTGGATTGTCCCTTCTGGAAGATATTGAAAAGTCAGGTGGGCAACGAGCTTTAGTGGTCCCTTCTGACCTCAACTATACTGTGTTCTGTGACACAAAGGAATTATGCTGCTGAAATTAATCTTAGTGTATGGCCTATTTGGCCATATTTCTCCAGAAGACTGTATACTGGAGAAAGAGCAAAAAAAGGGAACTTCCTCCATTGCCTCTATTGACAAGCAAAAGTTAAAGCTCCTTGTGTTGACTGTCAGAACAATAGAACAAGACTACATAGTCTTAGGTTCTGTCTGGCAGATAATCAAACTTCCAGCATGCCTTACTCACTTGAAAAAAAAACCCCGAAAAAAAAAAAAAAAAAAAACAAAAAAACAACAAAACCCACAAAATCAGAACAACAACAACAAAACATCCCCAAAACAAGCAACTGAACACCACAAAACAAAGACCCAAACAAACACCAAAAAATAGGCACCCTCCTTCCCCACAACCCCATGTAATAAAATCCCAATCCATACACAGGCTGAGCCCACCAAGGAGGGCAGGAAATCTCTGCCATTGTGAACATCTCCAGTTCTTGTCACTACCAAAAGTTATATCAACATCTAATTAAATTGCTGTCAGTATGTCTTTCCTCATGAACAGTGAAAAAGATGAAAAAACTAATTAGGTCATGTTTCCTAGCTATACATGAGGCAAGCTGAGAAATTTAAATGCTTAAAGCTCTCTAGCAGGTATCATGAGCACTGCACTGCTCAGGCATTCCTGATGGCTTGGAGCAGCTGGAGCTCAAGGGAATTGATCTCCTGTTAATAATTGTCTCCACTCATCTGTTCTTGAAATAGAAGCTACTGGAAACCTAAACTATGCACCCAGTGGTCAAACTTTATTCAAGGTCACAAAATCTATTCTGCTCACCAGAAAACACAAAGGTAGCAGCTCCTGACACATTTTGCACAAGAAGGCAGCTTTATGCTTAACAAATTAAAAGCAGTTATAATATAGAAAATCTTAATGTAACTCTCAATTTCTTGTTTGAGCTAAGACAAAAACATATCACTGCTTTAGTAGAAATTGATTCTCACCTAAAGGACTAAGGCTTGCTAAGAGCCTCTCAGAGGGATTCACCTAACTTCAATCAAGACAAAATTAATGAAGAAGCAGACATCTCCTGGTATGTCTTGGCATATTACCCCAACAGGAACTGCTCTGTCTCAACATTTTCACTGAAATTAATTTAATTAACTCATCCATTAATAATGAATGATCTACAAGCCTGAAAATAACCATAGATAATTGGTTTTGACTAGAATTTTCCAGTAATATGCCACAGAAATTGATATTTTCACTCCAGGGCAGCTTTATGATATTAAAACAATATCAGCTGGGGCATACATAGTCTGCTGCAGTTCATAAACATCTTAGGTATTTAAAAACAAAGTAGAAAAATACTTGTTTGCTCTTCCAGGCATGAAAATAGAAACTGATATTATAATGCATCTATCAGGTCATAAAATTATAACTTTCAATTTACCTTGTCACAGGATGAGAGATTATGAATTGTGTTAGATCTGCTACAACTTGTCAGAAACTAAGATGCTCTCATGATAACCAAATCAAAACCTCAAATCTCTTGCTTGACCTAAGCTTAATCTTAGTGACCCTGAAAGATTTTAATGGAAATAAAGATATTAAAGAGCATTTATGGCTATGTTAATTTTAAAGAGCATATGTGAAAGGAAGGTTAACAATCAAATTCATGCCACTCTTGAACTGAAACCATATTATTTGTGGCTAATTTTTCATAAGAGATATGTCAACAACCTCATTTCATGTCAAGACAACAAACAACTTTAATAACACTCTAAATGTGGAAATAAATATTTTAATTACTAATTTAGTGCTCATTCATCTCCCTCTAAGTTTCGCATTACTGGTGTCAAGATAATTTACTCTTCACTGTTACAGTGTATTCTGAGTATTGCCATGCATTCACCCTGGAAAAGAGAAGGCTTCAGGGTGACCTAATTTTGGCCTTCCAGTACCTGAAGGGAGGCTACAAGAAGGATTGAGAGATACTACTTCTATTTACAAAAGCATGACAGGACAAGGGGGAATGGTTTCAAACTGAAAGAGAATAGGTTTAGATTCGATGTTAGGAAGAAATTCTTTACTGCCACGCTGGTGAGACCCTGGAACAGGCTGCCCTCAGAAGTTGTGCATGCCCTATCCCTGTAAGTGTTCAAGGCCAGGCTGGAGGAGGACTGAGCAACCTGGTTTAGTGGGAGATGCCCTTGGACACAGCAGGCGGTTTGGAACTCGGTGATCTTTAAGGTTCCTTCCAATCCAAACCATTCTACATTTCCATGACTGATTTAATTTTAACTCATCCAGGAATTATGATGGAAGTTGACTAATTGACGCTGTCTTTGCATCTGACTGCATTAATTGTTGTGATAAATTGTTTCCATCCTGTAACATGCTGGGAACATTCTTTTGTCCTAAACCGTCCATTTTGGACTTCATGCTGATTAAGTATTGACATGTAAAGTCCACAGATTTATGTTGCACACTTGGTGTTGATAACCCCTTGTGCACTGTTCTCTGGGAAAATGCCAACTCATCTATTGCTTCAGTTACTTTTCTTGACTATAAACCCAGTCACAGAGCCCCATGGACATTTGCATACTGCTGACATGTTGACATTAATTAAGTGAAATGGATAAATGATAATATGCTTCTTTTGTTAAATTGTATCCCTGTTTTCTGCCACGTGTACCTCGGGATTAAAGGAGAAGTCTGGAGTACTTAGACATTGTTGGTGGGATGGTGGGAAAAACAGTGGTGAATTACTGGAGAGAAGGAAAGAAAGCCAGAGGCTTTTGTGTTCTGGGAATTGAGATGGCTGAATGTCTCATCCCAAGAAAAGGCATTGCTTTACATTGAATCTGACAGTATGTCCTAAGTCCTGGAAGGAGATAGGCAGGTGATTTAGAAACTTGTGAAATGAAAATGTTTTATTTTATTGTGGAGCAAGATGAGGAATGCTTGAATAAGATTGGTCAGATGCACAGTTTAAACTCAGCTAGGTTTTCAGACAAAAATAAAAGGAATATAAATTTATTTTAAAATCCAACCAATACTGTCTTGAGATCTGAAATAGATGTTCACAATGTTCTAGGACCAGACATAAAATACCAACTTCTTCACTACTGCTCCTGAGCATTTTCTGTGAAGCACAAAGCTTGTTCAGTGCCTAGCATGTTAGTTTACTTTTTGAGAGAAGAGGAAGAGACCACACAGAAATACACCAACATGAACCCATATCCAACCCAAAAGAGGTCTAATTGAAATAAATAGGTGAATAGAGACATCAGGAGGAATTAATACCATCACTGTTATGGTTCAGGTGTTTGTTAAATTCTTTTGGTACAAAATTTTATAAAAAGCTACAAACAAAGTCACTATGAATCTCAGTCAGATAATCTCCTTTTGAATTCCCTTACTTACTTTATTCTTGTAAATTAAAGCAATATTGAATTTTCATTAATTAAAAATATCTAATGTTTTTACTTTCATCCCCTCTCTCTCCATAATTTTATTTTTTCTCATTTATGTCCAATGTACAACTCTGTGGCAGCTCAGTGGTTTTGTCTTGATTTTATTAAAGCCTGTTTGACCCAGGAAGCTGTATTTTAAGAACTTGAAACTTTTGCTTATTACTTGCATTAAAACATTCTTCAAAAGAGAGTGGAAGGAGAATATGACTTGTTCATAATTCATAATGCTGTCAAGTAGTAGAATTATTGGTATCTTAAAATTTTATGACATTTGCAAAAGGACTTTATAAAAATACTTAGAAAATCTGACTATATTGCATTTTACAAACTCAGCTTATATTTGGACTTAAGTAATAATTAGCATTTTACTAGCATTGAGATACTGGAATTATATATCAGATAAAGTAATTTCAAAAGTTCAGCAGCAGTCAAAATTTTAATTTAAACTTTAGGTAAGTATTAAAGCTGTGCAAACCAGTGGAGCAGTATGCTAAAGCATCATTCTGTTAACTAAATTAAACCAGTTACCCACTGCATTGAAAAGACATAACATGAGCAAGTGCAATTGCCCCAAGAGAGTATTTGCATACTCAAGTGTCCAAACTTTTCCCGTTTTGAGTTTTCAATTCAACAATTATCCAGGCAAGACTGCAGGTACATCCTCTCAAAGAAAAATACTAATTTTGCAATTAATACTTCTTCCCCCACCTCTCACCCCCAGCTTATTTTTCCCATATTTTTTTTATTTTCATAATATTTGATACATTTATATTTCTATCTTTTTACAGGTATATATATTGTTGCAGTTTTTGAGGAGATTTCCTTACTTATTTCAAAGACCCTTGCTGGTTATATATCAAAAGAAAAGTACATCTTTGGAGTTTTTTGGTGATTTTTTTTAAGGTTCTGTAAGACAAATTTTGCTAGGAATTCAAATGCCTAAAACCACAAGTAAATATCAGGTAGAGTTTTTAAAAGCCCTCCTACTTCCCATTCATTTTGGTAGAAATTAAGTAACAAGGTCATGTTCATAGGATATGAGCCTACTATCAGAGGGTTGTAGCATCTCTCCTATGAAGACAGAGCTGGGGTTTTTCAGGCTGGAGTAGGTTCCGGGGAACAACCTTCCACTACCTGAAGGGGGCCTAGAAGTCAGGTGGAGAAGGTCTTTTTACAAGGACATGGGGGGATAGCATAGGGGATAATGGTGTTAAACTAAAAAGAAGGTTTGGATTAGCAGATAGGAAAAAATTCTTTACTGTGAGGGTGGTGAGACACTGGAACAGGTTGCTCTGAAAAGTTGTGAATGCCCTATCCCTGGAAATGTTCAAGGCCAGATTGAAGGGGGCTTTGAGCAACCTGATCTAGTGGAAGGTGTTCCTGCCCATGGCAGCAGGGTGAAACTAGATGGCTTTTAATGTTTCTTCCCACCCAAACTACTCTATGATCCTATGATTTCTTTCCATTGTTCCAAAATCTCTAAAGGGAGCACGATTCATCAGCATTTTTAACATAAACCAAGGACCTTAATGATTTACAGAAGATCCAGATATCTTACTCACCTCTCTGAGGTGGATTGACAGCAACTTGGATGAAGTTTAACATCTGCTAACAAAACAGTGACCTGAATCTTCACCCACAAGCTGAGGAAAACTTAAGCTAAACCTGCTAGCATTTGGTGTGCTAATTTTCTCTATTCATAAATACTAATCAACTAGTTTACCTAACAGCATTTTGCTAACAGAGAAAATAAGATAGGTAATTAAGTTGAAAAACAATACCATCCAATTCCTAATTCTTAAAATATAACTTTAATTACTGCACAGTTCTGTTTTTTATACACAAGGTAATTTGTTAGCTAGGCATGTGCTTCACTTTAGCTACACCTCACCGAACAGGAATTTTTAATGTTCTCTAGCAGCAAGGCTAGGTTTCGAGCTACTGCTCAGCCTGTGGTGCAAGTTGTGCCTGCTCCAGTTCTGAGTGGATCATCAGCATGCCCTGCTCCACACCCAAACTACAGTCTTACCTCTCCCCAGGGCTGGGCTCCAGCTATCCGAGCAAAGTGATTCAAAGATAAGAAAGCTGGGAGTCTAGCTTTGGCAACAGTACTAATAAATTACATTCTCTATGTGAATGAAACATGATAATTTAAAGCTGATGTGTTTTGCTATCTATTAGAGAATCTTTAAGAGATTTCTGTCTGGTTTTGGGTAGGATAGAGTTAATTTTCTTTTCCTGGTAGCTGGTACAGTGCTGTGTTTTGGATTCAGTATGAGAATAATCTTGATGAAACACTGATGTTTTGACCATGTGTGAGTAGTGCCTATAGTAAATCAAGGACATTTCAGTTTCCCATACTCTGAAGGGAGCAGGTGCATAAAAAATGCAGGTGCTCCCCTTTGAAGGAGACCTCACTGGAGTCATAGGAATCTCCAGCTCAGGACTGGAGTTCCAAGACTCTGTGTTTCAGGACTGGTATCTCTCTCATATATGAAATGAGGTGTAGCTATGGGATTTAGAATTTTGAGAATTGTGAATTCCACCATAAAATATGGAGAAACTAGGCAAGTTTCTGGTCAAAATCCATGGTTTAGATATGTCAGATCCATTTCTGGGGTTTTTTAAAATCTGTGAAAACAGAAGGCCATTCAGCAGCTTGGTAAATTTGTGAAAATGTATATACACTGTGACCTTTTACCTCCTTTCACTCTTAATATCTTTTTGTCAAAGGCTCAAATCTGTGCTGTTAAACTTGGGACACTCACAAAATCTCTTTTGGGGTTGGGAGGCACTACTGAAGATCCAGACACTGAATTGCAACCTCTATAAGCAAAGTAAAGTCACCTAGAAAAAGTTGTCTAGAACCATGTCCAGTCAGGTTTGAATGCCTCTGAGGACAGAAACTTCACAACCTCTCTAAGCATACTAGTTTTGGGTTTTTTTAAACACACTTACCATACCTGAAAAAAAAAAAAAAATAGAAGGTGTTATTTCTGTTTAAGTGGATTTTTTTTTTTTAATTTAACTTTATTTCCATTGGTTCTTCTCCTATCACTGGGCATCACTGAGAAAAATTTGGTTTCTGTTTTACCCATTGGTAACACACCCCTGAGATTTCTTCACTTTGAACTGCACCAGCTCTCTTATTCCATCACTTATCAGAGGTTCCAGACCCTTAATCATCTTTGCAGATCTTTGCTGGACTTATTTTAGAAGTCCATAGCTGTCTTTCACTTAAGAACCCAGGCCTGGACCCAGGATTGCAGATATGTCTCACCAGGTTAAGCAAATGAGGAAGATAATGCACCTCTGATGGCAGAAATGCTCTTTCTAATGCAGCCCAGGATGTTCTTGGTTTTCTTTGCTGTGAAAGCCTGAAACACTTGACCTGGGGCCCCTTAAGCTTTATTATTGGATTAGCCATTGATTATTTTGTCTTCACATCACTCTGCACACTTTGCTTGCCAACCTAGTTAGCCCTGTTTCACTTGACTGTGGGTCATCCTCTCCTCTACTGTTCCTTATTTAAAGTTCTTCTCACCACTTTGGCCTGCCAGGTAGCAGAAATGCTTCTTCCCCACCTAGAGGTGGACACTGTCTTTCTAGCAGTCCTTGATCCTCAAACAGATTTCCATGTAATAAACAAACTGATAACAGCAGCTGTGTAAAAGCTCTCATCCCCAGTGCTGTGTAGTCATGTTTGCTGTACTCTAGGTCCATGGCAGTTTCATTGGTACCAACATGGAAGAGCAGCAAGGCACAGTAGTCTGAGGGTCAGAGAAGCCATGGCAGTTGTTCCACAACATCCCAGATTCCAGGCCCTGGGAAGCAGCAAGCCTCTGACATGTCAGTCACTCATGACTGGTAAGTCAGTCATGTCAACTGATGGGGGCCTCCAGCCCCTGCAGCAGTTTCCCACTTGTGTCACTTGCCTTCCTCCTGCAGAGTCTGACTTTCAGCTTCAGCTCAATTACTTGCTGTATCCTACACAAGACACATCTCCTGCATACCAGACCATCTCCTACTGCCCCAGGCACCACTGCAGCCCTAGACCTCCAGATTTCTTTCAGGAGTCCAGTTTGAGTCAAGGCCTCTGATGTTACAAGGAATTATCACTTTTGGGGAACCAGAGGTTACCCGGTGTGTTGCAGCCTTCCTGGAGACAGTGTCCTTCCAGGGAACGGCTTCTCCGGGGGCTTTAGCAACTCCCCTAAGCCAGGGATGATTTCAGCAAGTGCAGCAGCTTCTCTGCTACGAGTGATATCATCTCTTGTGATTCAGCTCTTTGTGAAATCACCCAAGGCAACCTCGGGGACAGAGGGATGAGGGGGCTGTGTGGCAGTTCCACGGGGCAGCCTTCATTGTCCAGCTGCCCTTGTGAAGGGGAGGCCAAGGACGAAAACTCCCTATCAGCAGCAGAGACAGGGGTCTTTTATGGGAAAGGCAGGGGGTGGGTAGAAACCAATTAGCCAACTGGGTACAAGCTATTACCATAGAGAAGCAAGGTATGCTGGGGGTGTTTCATTTGGTCACTGTAACCCAGAAATGGTTTCTTATCTCTGAGTCTTTTTTGCCCTCAGGCCTCTCTCCTCCAAGGCAAAGGGCTTCTGCACCAAGGGCTCACAGCACTCCACAAGGAATGTTGCTCCACTTGGTGCTGGGGGTTGTGCCTTGGCACATCACCCCATTGTGGAGCCCAGCAATGCTGATTCCTGACCTCCTCCTCACATCGTTTTACACAAAATGCTGCACAGACTATTACATTGTGCCTGTGTTCTGCTAGCTGAACTCTAGGTAATTTGAAATAAGATGCCTAAGTAAGAAGTCTCGTTATCTCAGCCTACTTATACAAGTCATTCCAGGAACACACAACACTAACTGGCAATTTATCCAATGTAAGCTTCTGGCAGTCTTTCCATTTCCAAAATGGAGGTGGTGTCCTGAACTATAGGAAAAATTCTAGAGGAATTAGACCACTAACTTTGGATGAACAGTTTAATAAAATAAATGAGAACAAGTCCTGCATGTCTTGGAAGCATTCTTTTCATTCTTTGAAATGGAATTCTGCTCCATCTTACTGATGTGACAGGATGTTGTATTAGCGGTGTTGACTCGTACATCTGCAATTGGGATTCTTTGCACAGACGTAATATATTATGCCCATGAATAGATGTATATAGCTATAATCCAGTACACTCATTTCTCTGGGATAGATAGAATATTTTATATAGAGAATTTACATCCATATATATTATAAATAAAAAAGTAAATTAAATCTATTTCCCTGATCTGATGTAAGCTTCTGTAAACTTCCATAAATTTTGTCTGTGATTTTAAATTAGTCCCATAATTTTCTATTACTTTGAAATGTTGGGACAGCTTTATGATTGATCACTGTATGATAGGGCTTTTACTGTTTTCTGCTGCTCCCATTGTCTCTTTTTGAATTAAATATCCATCCTGACAGTTTTAAAGTAATCTCTTTTAAACTCATTTGCACACTGATTATCTGGTATGAACCGTCATGGTTCAGAGCAATGATAAACTGATTACTTGTAAGCAGGATGAAAACATTTTAAAAATATCTATCTATAAAACTAAAAATGTTTAATTCCAGGGATTTTAGAAGTGAACAAAGAAGTGGCTAAGCAGTTTCACCTCAGAATGACTGAAATACTTGTGAATTCCCCCTTCCCTCCACAACTACCAAACCCTTCAAAATCTGTCAGTCTGAGGATGGTTTATGTAACAAGATTAAACTGCATAAAACTTATTTAATTTCATTTGGTTTAATGTGAATGGGTTACTTATTTCTATCCCTGTTTTTAGGTTCAGGTACATATTCCCTTTGGCAATATGGATTCTGGGAGAAAGTCCAGAAGCCAAAGAGAACTCAGACCTAAAGCAAAACAGCCTAAAGGTAGGGCAGAGAGTGAGTAAACTGAAAATACAATTTTGTTCTGTGCTAATATGTGCAATACAATTCTGTCTACTTTAAGGAGTATTGGAATATTTCCCCCCACTGATGGGAAATGGGTGGAGATATCTGAATAGATAACCAAGCGGGGTTATATTACAAGTCACGAAATTACATCATATAGCACTTTTTATGTAATTAATTACAAACCCTAATGTGATGTATTGATTTCAAGACTTAATTAGAGTTATTTTTATCTTTAGTTATTAACCTTTGACATAAATCCAGGATATAACATGTTTCTGTAAAAGTCAATAAATGTTTATAAACAAATTCTGCTTATAAGACACTATTTTTCAAATTTTTGGCATTTTTTGAGTATTCATACACTTAAAGCTTGATTACTCAACTAGAGAGACTGAAATATTCAGTAAAATGAAGCACTATCATCCAAACTTGTACTAACTCAAACTATTATGCCCATTTTGTACAGTTTTGGAGCACAAACATGTATACTGATTCTGTATCCTGTCACCTAATATTTATCTCCTGGGCTTCAAATTTCAGGATTATTCTAAGCACAGTGATCTCAAGAGTCACAGGAAAATTTGCATTAATTCTTTATTTTGTGTAGAAACAACAGTCACTTGAAGAAAATAAATATTCTAAACAGTAATTGAAGTAATATTGATCAAAAGATTTATGACAGTTCTGAATTTTCTGATATCTTTCAGAATCTTTCAAGAATGGAGAAAAAAAAGAGTAAGATTTGAGAGACCACAAAATTGAAGCATCAAAGCAGAACTACAGCCCTTGAAGACTGACCTCCAAACCAGGAGTATGTTTCCTTGAACCTCTAAATCCTGCTTCACTTGTACCTTACAAGTAAATACAGTTCTCCAGATGAAGGATCACAGAAGCCTTGCAAGGTCTCCTTATTCTGCAGCCATGGAAACCTTTTACGTAGCCTTTCAACTGAGACATGAAGAGACTCAGCAGCTGCAGTGCTCTGAGTTCCTCAGGCTTCTTTGCTGTCTTCTGGAAGTTCACAGAAGTTCATATTTTCATGACATCCTACAGATCCCAAAAGGTCAATGAAACCCTTTTTTCAGTGAATTGCAAGTTGAGGAGTGAATCTTCATTTGAATACTATGTTAAAAACCTCTTTTAATCACTTTTTACCTTAAAGATGGGAGTTTTTAAATCCGAAGATCATTAACAATCTTTGTTTGTGGTATGAAAAGCCCTAGGACATAAAATAGTGTTAAAACCATAAAAGATGCCAATAAAAACTTGAAACAACATTGTTTCCCCCACTGGATATTTCATTCTCAAGATTTTGGATTTAGGGTATTTTTAAATCTGAGATCCTTATGAATAAATGAAACTTTACTTAAAAGTCTCTCTTTCAAGATTACTCAGAAAAATTGGAAACTATAAGGTCTAAAGATTAAAAATAGTTTCCAAAAATCAGTTTAAAATGGTTTTTAAAAATCCTTTTATGGAGTTTGATATAATAATTTTTAATTCTTTAATCTTTTAACATCAACCATTCTTAACTCACAATACTAGACTTTTAACCCTCAAAATAATAAAAGCTTGCTTTTTTTCACTTGAAAATTATATTTTTATTTACTCTTCATATTGAACTTTCTTTTGTTTCATTCTAATCTTAAAAGTTAGAAATTATATATATTTGGTTGATTTATTTTAAATATCTCTACAAAGTGGGTAGCATGGGAGTGCATTTTAATATACTGTGTAATAAGTAAACAGTTATTAAAAAATAAACTTTTGTTTAAAAACTGCTAACTATTTAATAACAAAATGCAAAGACAGAATATTTGCCACAGTACATCTCCTTCAATGGAACGTGAATAAAATTTGCCTTACCTTGTTTTCTAATTTAAACTACATCCTGAAGATTAAAGCAACTCAACTATTTCTAGGATGCTGTTTTTGCAGCACAGTCCCTGAAATCTTTATTTCCTGGCTCCACAGCAACCCACAGAACAGGATTGCTTGGATCTGAAGTATGTGGTAAACAATAATCTCTTTTCCCATTTCTTAAAAAAAAAAAATAAATCCAGAAGCTTTTCTATAGCAGGGCTAGGAGAACAGAAGAGGCCTTCTGAAGTTTATGAAGAACAAGAAATCCCTGCCTGTGATTCAGAACATGGATCTGAGCCTTCCAGAGATGTGGCAAGGCTCTCACCACCTATGATGCTGCTATGACTAAGACCTGTAGAAGCAGCTATACACCTACATGGAAGCTTCTGGTAATAATTGCAATTAAAAACCCAGCAGAAGAGCAGAACGGACATTGGATAGGTCTGATTTCTTAAGAAATCTGACTTTCACCAAACATGAAACTTCTTGATAATGTCAGCTGCTCAGTGGAAATTATTTCCTTTCTGATTTTCTGTGAACACCAAAAATAGTGAAGCACATGAAAGTGGTCAGCCCTGAAGAAAAGACCTGGGCACTGGAGAGCACATGGATGGCCATGACTCTAAGTCAGCTTCTTTGGCATTACCACCTGGACTTAATTAAAGGTCATTACACCAAAAATATTTCTGAGGATTTCTGAGATCACTGACGCTGATGTATTTTTCTGAAAAGGTGTTGTGCAGCAAATTTCACCCTGAAGTTTAAACCCTAGAGAAAAATCAGGGTTTTAAAAAACAATATGAAGGGGTTATCTTTCTGTTCCTTCCTCTGTCTGCAGCAGCAGAGATTACAAAATAGAGCAAGCTTCAGTTGAAAGGGGATCAAGTTGCAGTTAGATATACCTAAGCAGGGTATCACGATCAGATAGACATGATATTTTTACTGTACTATCTTTTTATAGTACAAAATTTGACACCATTGTAACAAAAAGAAGACGAAGCTGTACTTTGTAGGCAAGTGGCTTACTCAGTCCACACTTCTCTGGAAAAGCTCTTGCTTTTCAGTACAGAAGGTAATTTAAATACCTACCTCAATTTCTAATGCACTGTGGAGGAGCAGTACCTGGTGAGGATGCATATTCTCCAAAGAAGCATTTAATAAATCCATTTAATGAAGATTACCAATGAAAAATGTCTTACAAGCCAGTAAAATGTAATCAGAACTACACTTTAATTAAAGAATCAAAGTACTGGCACTGTCTCATGAAAGAAATTTAAAAATGTAAAAGATTTAGCCAAGTATCCCATGTATATGCTTTTGAGGAGGAAAAATTAAGCCAATTAAAATTCATCTCTACTACACAGAAACAAGTAATGTGAGTTCGTGATAAAATTACCATGTATCAGGTCAAAAGAAAAAAAAATAGTCATAGTTGTCATCACACTGACTGGCAGGGTTTCTGACTCTCAGTAATTTGGCTGCTTCTATCATACTGTCAGTATTGTTGAGGGTTGTTGGGTGGCTGTTTTTGATTCTCTTCTTGCTTATTTGAAAGCTAAGCTAGAACAAAAGTGGTCTTATTCTCTCCTTACACAATTACAACTCCACTAATTTCAGAGAAGATTGTTCCAAATTTACACCATAGAGAGACAAAGAAAGAACAAACTAAAAATAAAGAGGCTTGATTGAGTGCTGTCAAAATGATCAAAAAATGAAGTCTGACATGGAATAAGGTTATTAAAGCTCAATCTCGTGTCACTGTATCATCAGAAACATGCCACTGGTTTCACTGAGGCTTATTTGCTGGTATGGCACCAGTTACAAGTTTGGTGCAGTCATTAGTGAAAGAAAAGCATCACTTATTGATATGCTAACTGCAAACAGAGGAGATTTCAAGATATGTGTGTCCAAAGGAAAAGGAATTATGTGGACTTTTTTTTTATAATAAACCTGACAAACACACTTTTCATTAACATTGCAGTGGGAAGCAATATTTAAAGCTGTGGGTCTAACATTCCTCAAGACAATAATTTCCTTTAAAACACTTATGCACCTATACAGCAGGAGTTTCCTCACCAGTGTCAAACTGAGGGTAAGTACAGTTGGAAGTGACAGATTTGTTTCTAAACACAGCTTTATTTCCTTGGCTAAATATTCCTCTCAAAACTGAACAGAACATTTATTCAGTCCTTATGCCCAGGTTTCAAGATGACCATTAAATAGCCAAATCATCACAAATTGTCTGAAAAACTGGAAGCATAGGAGAAGACAGATAAAAATGAAAAAAAAAAAAAAAAATTAGCTGTCCACAGCTTAAAGTTATTTGCAGCAGTACCTGTACTCTCTCCCTCAGCTTTCCAAAAATGCTTGGTGGTGAGGTTACTCTAGAGTTCTGAATGACATGCATTTCCAGAATGTAATAGCATGTTTCCATTTACCAGGTTTGATTGCTTCCAGCTTTAATGTAATGAGAGAGTTAGATCTGCAGCTGATGCACAGACTGTAATCTCACTGAAGACAAAAAGCATCTTGTGGAAAAAGCTGCTAATCTAAGAAAGGATGATGAGTTACTTGGAAAGAGGAAGCAAATTAAAGTTAAATGGTAAGACGGATCAACACAGACCCATGGTAGAGGAAAATATGGGATATCTGTTCTGCTGTATGAAACAACTGTGATCTGTCATAGAAGGGCAGGGTGGTTAAGGAAACATTCATAAGATGAGGTCAGTTTGGAGACCATGCTGGTATCACTAGAGTTCTGATTTTGCCTGTGGTCCAGACTGTCAAAGGAGAAAGGACAGGTTTAACCCTGGAGTAGCAGACACTACTGGGACACAGGAGACTAAACAACCCAAGACATTTAATCCATCCTCCTTCTTCTAAACACCTCTCAAACAACCTGAGCAGATGCAACTGCCCAAAAGCAACATTAAGTTTGACCAGAATACTATGACACAGGCCACATTGTGTAAAATGACAGGTCAAAAATGTGAGAGATACTCAAAAGTAGTCAAAGATGGATATTCTTCAGGATGGTTATGGTTAGGTGAAATCTAATGACTAAATTCTACTACCAAATGTAACTTTTTTGCAAGGATTACTCTCTAGGGATGTAACTACTACTATTTTTCAGACCACTCTTTTGACTGGTGTGATATTTCCAAAAGCAGAGGTAATCAATAACTATATATATATATAATATATTTAAAATAGAAAATCAAAAAGTTACTACATAAAACATTACAACATAAAGATTTTTATATGCAGTAAAAAACCCCAAACAGAATATTTTCCCAAGATCTCGTCTCTTTTAAGATGTTCTGCAGCACTACAGAGCTGGTTTTATAGCTTATTCCAGTATGTGAACAGTCAGTTGAGGTGACAGCTGAAAGGAAAACAGTTTCAGTTGAAATCTTGTGCAATAAAACATGACTTTTTTTTTTTTTTTTAAATTCTGCTAATTGGAGCAATGTGTACCTTATAGATGAAATGACAGCCTTCCATCAACATCTCATTTCATATCCAGACTTAAGTACTTTTTAACTTTCTAACTTCTCAATTTCGGTCTTCTTTGGTTATTTTCCCCCTGAATTTGGTAAATGCATCATCTGGGGTTCGATTTGTATATAAAATTATGCGTAGAAAACCGAATTTTATCTAACTGAACCATTGTGAAAGAAGCCCTAAGTTCACCTTTAAAACAAACTAAGCATAAGGAGGCAAATATTTTGGGTATGGAAATCCCCTAATTTAGGAAAGTTCTGAATGCTTCAGCTATAGCCTGTTGATAGGTTGATAATAGGTTCTATCCTACTGGTCTAAAAGTGTTACAAAATTTAGGCCAGACTTAAATCACCTGAACAGCCAGAAAAAAAACCAAAAACAAACAAACAACAAACAAACAAACAAAAGCCAACCTAAATATATCTGTAAATTTTGAGGAGCAAAAAAAAATGCAATCTGATGCAACCTGACTTCAGGAATTGTCTTTTAGTAAAGCTTACTGGTGAAGAACAGGATCCAAAAACCTCTTCAGTGTTTCTAACTGCATGGGAATCCGCTGCAGCTGCAAAATTCCTGAGTTGCCGGTCTCATTAGCCAATTATAAATGACAATATTTTGTGCCTTCTCATGTTTTTCTTTCAATTCTCAGCTCAGTATTGCACAAAGTTGATTCAAGGTGCTGTATAATCCTGTTATAAATTCATTGCTTTTCATTTAAAGCCTTCAGTTTAATTCTTTCCTGCATGGATCTGTCAATTCATTCACTCTGAGTAGCCACACAAGGGCTTTATTTCTGGCTTTTTAATGTGCCAGTCACGGAGAGACATAATATCCAACTGCAGTATCTCAAGTGAGCTTCTACAGTACAAATGTTCACACAACTGCAAGAGAAAAACTTCATTTCATCTGGTGAGGCTTTGGTTGACACTGAGATTAAAGGCTTAACAAAAGCAATGGTCTGCTCTGTTACCATTCGAGAGTTCCTTGCTTCACCGTGCTCTGAAAGAGAAATAAAGGACTGGCTGACCTTAACTTTCCCCATCTCTAGAGGGTTGCATGTGATTAAAAGGAAGGCAGGATGAGGAGGTTTGGGATCAGTCACACAAAATATCCAAATCTGTAGCCATAGGAACCTTGCTTTCTGACCACTAAAGCATCTTCCTTTCAGACTGTGGCTTAAAATCAGCTGTTTAATCTGAACCTGATAGCAAACAGACAAAACGCTAGGTAAATGTAGCAGTAAATGACTGCATTTGAGTGTGCTACGAACTATTCTGCCTTTTTTTTTTTTTGGTCAGAATAAATTCATGCATCATAATTTATTTTATTTCTTGGTCTAGAATTTAGTACTCTTATACCTAATTTTATTTGTTTTCTGCCTTTTGGCAGAGCTTTCTTCTTTATTTTGTTACAATTGAATAACCCATTTCATATAGAAAAATAAAACCTTTGTCAATATTTTTTCTTCCACTTTAGGGAAAAATAAAAATCAATGTGGTTTTAAGCTGTTGATAAAGCTAAAATTATCACTGTGAAGTGCAATAATTGAAAGGACTAGATACAATGCTTTTTGAATAAGCTGAAAACAGCATCTCCATAGGAGTAAAAAAAATTTCTGGTTTTATATACCCGTGATTAGGATGGTTATTATTATCTGTCACATCACATCAATGAGTAAACAAGTAGCTATGCCTGGATCATATTAGCTATTGTGACAGCTGTAAATACCACAGTAATGACTCTCCTGCGGGCAATAGAACAGATAAGAAAATGATTGAAGCTCCATGGGCTTACTACACATTTGCAGGTGATCCTGCAACAAGCTATACAATCTCTTAAATAGGAACAGCCTGTTTGCCTCAGAGGTAATGCAGATTCTAAAGAGCAGACTGAACTGTCTGTTACTGAGCTTTCATCAGCAATATAACCTTTGATTTTAATCTTTTTTTTTTTTAATATAAAAGCAAATGAAGTAGTCAGAATTCAAGTGGTTTTTCAATTGTGCTCTGTAAAGGAAGAAGAACATCCATCTATGTCTTTACTTTGTTTTCAACACATAGTTTGAGGGATTTTTTTTACAGGGTAGGAGGTGGTTGCTTTGTTTAAGAAAAGGTTGCACGCCTCAAAAAAAAATCAGGAATACCAAATGCAGTTTTCCTCCCCTGCATACAACAGTGGAAAAAGTACAAAGACGTGACCCCATGCAATCAGTATTCATTCATGAGCCTTTCCAGTTCTGTGTCTTTCTGCTTGCTTGCTCAGCAAACACCATGCAAGAAGGAAATAACAGTATGTGCCCTATATTTAAATTACTAGGGGCAAAGATTTCTGAGAAAGCAATTAGAAGCTGTGTCCTGGAGAGCCCCGAGTAGATGAGGAGAACACAACTTCTTTATGCTTGCCAACCAATACTGCAAAACATAAAAGGTCAATAATATTCAAGCCTCAGAGTCTTAATTAGCTAATTGCATTCCCGCTTGCTTCAAGCAAAGATCCATAAAAAAGACAGAAAACAGAATAAGAAATAAAATGATATTATGGAGCAGAGGAATTAATTTGGTTTCTGAGGAGGTATTTTTAGGTTTTTTATTGCAGTTTTGATGTGTTTTGCAAATCTCTTTCTGAACTCAATGGGATTTAAATAATGTAACGGAAACATTAAAATTTCAGTATCACTGCTTTTAAAGCTTTATATCACACAAAGTAAACACCTGAACACATTATTTTTTTATTAAAAATATCAGGAGGATATTTTCTACACACTGTGGTTTGATGTATGGTTTCTGTTGAAAGATATTAGTATCCCCAGCAGTTCATAGAGACATTTTGACTGAGAGAAAATGAGATTGTGTCCATTTTTCTGCATTCAATGCCAATATATGGTACATCATGAAAGAGTGTTTATTGATGAATTCTGATTCTTGAGATCATTCTTATAAGAAGTTTAAGACTTTTAGACAATTTCATGGGGTAGATTATAAAAAAGGGATTATAAGTAACTACTCTTGAACAATGAAGAATCAGAATTTGTAAGAACAAACAAAGAAGTGTTTGCAAGGTAGTATTTTGTGGAAATGCTGTGATTTCCACAGCAAGAAAAGTTTTACGTAAGATGGTGATAAAACGAATTTTTTTTTAAGTATCTAATTATTTTTTTTTTGGCTTACCTATATTTTTATTAAATATAATGATTTCATTAACATGAAACATGCAGTTATTAAAGTACTGCCTTGATCTTGGAGCTACCAAGACATATTTTCAGCAATGTAGTACAAAAGGCAACCTGAAGCATTTAAACTATCCTGAACTGGAATATCTTCGAATTCCATTACAAAAAAAATGTTCAGTACAAAACTTAGAATTGTGATTTACAAGTGAAATCAGCACTTGGAATAATGAGAATTGGTGTCTTACACTATTTATATTATCAGATAAAGCCCAGCTGCATGCAGCTACATATACTTTGTCTCTCCATACGCACACATTTTGCAATAATTTCACAAAGCACTTGCACTGGAGAAGCTATATATGCTTCAGTAACAAAAGGCCTGTTTTCACAAGCCTTGCAGTAAGTAGCTTAAGTGCTTGTTCCAGTGTTAACTGAACACTACCACTTGCTTTTCCGTGCATAAATAGGGACCTGAATATGCAATTTATTTTCTAGTTTAAATCCTATACTTTCACTGACATGTCTCAGATAATATTCTACCAGTTCATACAGTCAACCTTTCCCATACAGAGACACCTATACCCCCTCCTCTTCTCAAGCCCTGCCTACAATAGGTGTACTAAGCTTGTTTCTGCAGTGCTCATCCTCTTTCCTCCACATTTCCTCTCATGCAGCACCAGTTCCTACCACTTGATACGTTTGCCTCTGCTGTTATAGCTAGTTTTGCTTGAATATACGAACTTCATTGTCTATGTAATTTCTTTTCTTTTTTTTCCCCTTCAGTTAAGAAGTAAGTAAAAGCATTAAGTCATGGGAATCAGGATGTACATGGAAGAGGAGCCAAAACACTGAGGTGATGGAAAGCCTCTGAACAACAGTCCATAACCTATGCAAAACCCAGAAAACATCATTGCGATTTTTTGTCACTGCTGTCATTTAGTAATCAATCCTAGAGGTCTCATTTTGTTATTTGATAGATTTGAGCAGACCAGTGAAATGACAACTGAAAACTGGAAACTCCAGGTTTTACCCCTGCATCTTTTCACTCCCATCACAATGTCCCAGCAGAAAACACATAAATCAATAGAGGAATGAAAGTTACTAATGAAGGATCTGAGCAATTGTGATGCTCACTCCTAGGACTCCAAAGACAAGGCCAGCTGCAGACTTTCAGTGGTCATGGCAATGTCAGGGCTGCTCAGAAATCCAGTGATGGGGAGGACCATCAATTAATATCCCACCACAATCAAGGGCTGGATTTCATTTAGATAAGCTGATATTAACTAAACATCTGTCTTCTCAGGGACCTGTTAAACCATAGTCTACACTGGCCTTGTAAAGTATGTGGTGTTTTGAAGTAAGATCCAATTAATCATCTATATTTGACAAAAGCCGGGATATCTCTTTCCATTAACTAGGCAGAAGTTAGGCCAGATGACCTCAGCAGAGGATGCCTCTGCTTATGTAAAAACTTCCTAGCCAATCTACCATTCTTATTGATGGTTTCTCTCACTGAAGGCACTTCAGTCCTGGATGAGTCCACCCATTCCTTCAGGCAGGTCTTACTCCCATGACAGAATGACTGCCCTAGCCTGCTGCTGCGGCTGGTGCTGCTCCACAGCGGGGAGACACACCCCTCCCAGCACACAATCCCAATCAGAAATTTGCCTGCTTCTCTGCTCTGGGTGCTGGGAAGGGGGCTGAAGGTGGTACATGGGACTTGGGTATTTCTCTGCCTCTTCATGGAGAGTGATTAGAAGGGGCAATCATCCAGTGCTGGTATGAGGGCTGGGGGCCTCTGGGCGAGGAGGGCAGCAGGGAGACAGGGTTCTGTGCAGGGCTGGGTGCTCCCCAGACACTGCTGCTGTGCTAGGCATCCATGGCCAGGAAACCCTCACAGAGACCCTGCATGGCACCAGCACTGGAGCTGCCCAGTGCTCCTTTGGGCACCACAGACAAGGTGCTGGTCTCCAGTGGTGGGAACCAGGGAATCCCAGCTGTGAGGAGCCTGCAGGAATGTGTGCCTTGATGTGGGCATGGGCACCCACAAAGGGTGGAGGGCTCATACACCCTCCTGGAGGATTTATGTGACTCCTCCTCCTCCCTGTTCTGTCAGGGTTGTTGCATCACTTTGGTTCCATGGGCAGCTTCTCTGCACACACCTCTTGGTGTCGAGTGCTTGCAGTACAAATGAGGGCCCGACGTTCCATCTCTTGAAATCTTCTCATCTATGTCTCCTTCTGTCTTTTCTCTTTTCAAACTCATGAAATCTCTCACTCTGGGGATGAAAATGCACAGAAATATTAACCTGGATCCTACTCAACTGTGCCAGACCAGTTGTAATTGGGATTTTTCCTTGGCACATGGAAAGTCTGTATGTAAAGGAGTTAAGTGTTTGTAAAGGAGTTACATATTTGTAAAGAAGTGAAATTCAAAATGTCTGTGAAGGAGTTAAATTCAAAATTTTACATGACCAGCAGAAAGATTTTGTCCCAGCATGGCCATCTCTGCATCTCTCGAGCATCTCTGCCCAAGATGCCTACAAGAATCAAATGGATTTCTGACTGTGAAGAAAGCGATCAGCCCCAGGACTGGTCACTGGTAAACTGTGCTTGGGAATGCTTCACGCTGACAGGAGAGAAGTGACTGGCAGCTGAATGTGATACAGTGCAGAGCACTTAGGAAAGGAGCTGTCAGAGGTGCTGTAAGGTTGTAGGATGCAAGAAATGCTAAAAGCTAAAAGCCTTGTGAGGCACTGAGCAAGAAAAGAAGAGCTCCAAGCCTCAGATTAGTTTAAAGTGGTGATGTTCCTCAGACTATACAATAGAGGTCCTTCAACAGGGCTTTTTCAGCATGCTTAATAACATCAGAAAGTGTATGAAAAACCTGAACTATGTTTTTTTACTGTATTAGTTAAGTGAGAAAGTAATGGACAACTACCCTGAAGCTGTGTAGATGGTAATGATCTTATGCAGAAGCAGTGATACATCTCAGAATTGAGAATATTTGCTTTCATGCCTGAGGATTTATTTAGGAAAGCAGCACTCTATAAATCTTTGCCTTCTGAAGAGGTGAAAGAAAGCTCATGAAGCTGATGCAATATAGGTATATTATTCATTATTTATTTCTAGGCCAGTATTCAGAAAGAAATGTGACTTTCATGCTACCAGAAATCTATAGAGAGAAGTAACTCTGCATTCTTATGGTGGAGATACTCATATATATATGTATAAATGATCATTTTCTCTTAAAGCTTTCCAAGGCTAAAGCAACAATAGTCCTGAGAAAGCAGGACTTACCTACTCAGTGTCCTCGTTACTAAACCACAAGGTACACCAATCTGAACCACAGGATTTCTCAACTACAGAAGCTAAATACAGTCTTTACTTGAAAAAAATAGAGTCACTTCAATGGCATTTTCAAGGAGCTCTACCTAAACAGCTTCCTATATGTATGCTTTAAATGTTCTCACTAGAAACTCTTAGTAGACTTTGGCTTCATTCCACGTGGTTCGTGAGAAGACATCTCTATGCTCATATCAAAGCAGTTCAGGGCAAGGAAAGAAAGTTGCTATCTTCCAGACAATACACAGAAGGTGAAAATTAGATGCTCACAAGTTTTTGGTGCTTTGAGGGCTATAGTGAAAGAATTGGTTTTTAGGTAGCTTTTTGGAGGTACGTACTTAAAGCCAATCTATGTTCTGTTTAAGAAATGCACATAATTCTTTTGACTGAGTCTTCTCCTTTCTGAAGCCATCTATAATTCTGTGCATTAAATATCTTATTCACTGATTTTCCATTGCATATACTTGGAAAAATGCATTTAGGAAGTGTGACTTTTGAATCTCTTTTTCATATTATAAAGAAAGCCTACAAATACTTTTGCATTACACCTGCTAGAAATTATTACAATAGCATATAGCAAATAAGTGCAATTTACCAAGAAAATAAAATGAAGGATTTACTAAGAGCCTCTTTTTAAATAAATATGGAAACTAAAAGTCTAGATTGTCCATTTGGCTTTACTATGTGACTGATTCTGTAACTAGAACAGAGTAACACCTTGCATGATGCAGAATAAATAAAACTATTTATACTCCCATCAGTAATGACAGATTTTGATGTGTGCAATTTTATAATACATAAATAATTTATTATTAGAATAGACATTAATAAATCACAATTGAGCAACTTTTAACATATTCTTATTTATAATAAATCAATGTAATCTGTGTAATTGATCTTTTGTCATACCATAACTGAACATTGGATTTTAGTCCTGATCTATTTTTACTACCTATGTGCAGGTCTTAACCAAAAGATACTAGTTGCTATCTCTGCCATCCAGCTGTACCTCTGTCAGTTTGCATATTTACTGTCCTTCTTGTTCAAGGAGATCAAACCCCTGTATTATCTGACTGTAGGTAGATGCTACTGTATGTTCACCCTGCTAAATTGACTCTACTCCTTCCTCCAAGTAATGGATTATTCTGACTTCTAATTGAGAGCATCCTCAAGTGTAAGCTTGAAGGTTTATCAGTATATGCAGGAGGTACATCAAGCATCCTGCTGAATTTTCTGGCTATGCTTAAAGTACATGAAGGCAAGCTACAGTAAAAGGTAGATCTTCTTTATGTGGGCTTGATTTACATAGAATGTTTTGCTACCCTGTAATGAAGTTGATTTGATTGGATCTTTTGCAATATTTAATAGCTTGGTGCTGAAACTAGAACCTAAACTGGATTTCTAAGTTTGGTTTTAAATGTTCATTTAATTGTTAAAAATTGTTTTTAAATTTTGTGAAGTTTTTGATTGTTTAAGTTCTGCACCAGGAACTGTCATTGAAGTCTAAGGCATACCTCCCAGCAACATCAATTCACCTCTCCTAGCTAAGGGATTTTCTCTGATTTTCTGGATGACACTCTAGTGTAGTTACTCTTAAACTGTGTAGCTGAGCTGCGTAAACCTAATCTATTTTTCAAATGGCAAAAACATGAAGATAAAAATCAAATTAACAAAAATGTACTTTTAACCTTCTGCCAGAAATGTTACTGAAACTGAATTTAAAGACCTTTAGTTTGATTTTTTTCTCTTTCTTCATATGAGTTTCTGCCTTCTGTGGTTCTTCACATGATTCAGATTAAGAAAACTTGCTCATAAGTTTGTAATGTGTTGCTGTCTTCACTCACACTCTACTGCTATCAGCTTTGAATTGCAGAATGAGACATGGAAATTCAAACACCTTTGCAGTCACAACTAGTATAAGATATATCAAATCAAGATGGCAGCCTAGAGAAGGTAAAAGAAGCACATTGCCACATTACCTTGAGCTTGGTACAGACTAGGTCTTAAAAATTAAACAGAAGTTGGCTCAAGTATCCTTATTTATATGTAGTAACTCTTTGGAACTATTCTAGATAAACATTTCTTCATTGTCCTGATCATTTATGAGACATACTTGGAGGTATAAGAACTCTTCATTTATACAAGGTGATGAGAAGATGACTCTGAAAGTGACTTTTTTTATCCACTGTACTTGGTTTGCATTGCAAGGTGTGGATTGGGAAGGGGCTACAGGGTGATTTCTGTGAGGTGGACCAAGATGGACCCACTGCTGGCTAGGGCCAAGATCTTCAGCAGCAGTGGGATAACACTTCTAAAAATGAGAAAAGTTGGTGCACAGGAATAATGGCATCCAGAGAGAGGAGTGAGAATATGTGAGGGAAAAAGCCCTGTAGACACTAAGGTCAGTGAATAAGGAGGGTAAGAAGGTGCTCCAGGAGCTGAGATTCCCCTGCAGTTTATAGTGAAGACCAGGGTGAAGCAGCTGTGCCATTACATGGAGATCCATGGTGGAGTGGAGATCCACCTGCAGCCTCTGAAGGACCCCACAGCAGAGCAGGTGGATGTCTAAAAGAAGCTGAGACCCTGTGGGAAGAGAGCTCTCAAGAAGGCTCCTGGCAGGACTTGTGACTCTGCAGAAGGGACACACACTGGAGAAGTTCGTGAAGAACTGCAGCCTCTGGGGAAGACTCACAGTGGAGAAGTTGGTGCAGAACTGTGTCCACTGGGAGGGATCCCGTGCTGGAGCAGGAGAGAGTCCTCCCTCTGAGAAGGGAGGAGTAGCAGAGACAATGTGCAACCAACCACAATCCCCCTATACCACTCAAGAGGAGCAGGTAGAGAAAATCAGAAGTAAAGTTGAGCCCAGGAAGAAGGGAGTTGTTAGGGGTGAATGTGTTTCAAGGATTTGGATATATCTCTTATTCTGCTCTGGTAATAGATTCAGCAAATTTCCCTGAGTCAAACCTGTTTTGCCAGTGACAGTAATCAGGGAGTGATCTCTTGCTGTCCTTATCTCAACCCAGAAGCTTTGTGTTATATTTTCTCTGTCCTGTCCAGAGAACACGGGAGTGACAGATCAGCTTTGGCAGGTACCTGGCATCCAGCCAGGGTCAACCCACTCCTTACACCTACATGACTTTATATATTCTATTCAGCTAATGCATAATACACACTCCTTTTTATTCTGTATTTTATAAAGGAGTTAATATCAAATTCACATAAAACAAGAAGTACCTATCATTGCCTAGAATGACAACATACAGCAAGTAATTTGTATTCCTGTAGCATTTGGGTGTGAGAATAATGAATACTGAAGCTGTCCTAAGACTGCTTTTAAGGTGATATAACTAAGTAGGTGGTAAGTCAAATGTGTATCTGCTATAAAGCTTCAAGTTTAGACAACTTTCTAGAATTCTGTCTCTGAACCCCTGTATCACCTCTGTATTGATTAGAGTTCCTGGAATGTTCCTCTGATCTAGGAATTATAATAAATACTTATAGTACAGAGGGTTATAGCTGGATGATAGATTGCAGTATTTATCCTGCATATTAAATTTACTGATTATCTATGATCCAATAAAATTCGGCTTCTGACCATCTGTTACAAAGAGCTTGGAAGCTTCATTATTAGGCAATTGTTTCATAATTATTCTGAGAAAATGTCCAGTGTAAATTTTCTCATTTAAATTATATTATAATTTATTGTGAAGTTTTTAATCTACTTGCTTTTTGCCTAATTATTTTCAGACAACATCTGCCATGTATGAAAAGCTAGAAATATAAAGTATCATATGCATCAAGGTTCTTCACAGTATTCAGTAAAACACAGCAAATGTCCAGTAAGAGTTGGTATCCACACAGAAAAAGGCACCAACCATATTGAATACCCTCTTCCAGCTGTTGAGGCAGAGATTTAAGCCTAGGGAGCTGTTTTCAAATGTATTTGGCTATTTTGCCATCTGGTATTTACTGACTCTGGGTGCAGTCCTGCTTCTAGTCATGTGATTTGTACAGATCAAGTCTATAGGAACTAATTCCAGAGGCATAGCTGAGATCAGTCATGTTAGTCAAATGGTAAGAATCTGAGGCTCTTTAAAGGAACCTGTAGATATGAACTGCTCAAATTTAGCAGAAAGATTCAGATTCCTTTGAGAACTATCTTTTCTGAAATTAAAATAATTTTTTTACTTCCCTTTGAGACATTTGGTCTTCTTACTTCAAAGAAAAACTTCTTATTCCTGAAAGCTTTCAACTTTGGCTAAAAATTTGCTCCGTAAATGGAACAGTTCACCTTTTATTTAAAAGGAGTTTGAAAATTTCTTCAAATAAAATCTCCCTGTCAAGAGTGAGAAGGTAGGAAGCAAACTGCTGAAGAATGTGAGGAAAGAATGCATATTTAATCTAACCTGACTACATATATGATGTTTTAGAAACCTTCAGTTTTCCTCTAAAACAGGCAGTGGCTTAAATTACTTAGAAAAAAAAGTAAAATTAAAAAAAAAAAAAAAAAGAAACCAGCTAAAAAATGAACAAATTAACCAACCAACCAAAAACCAAAACAATCCCCAAAAACCAAAACAAACAAAAAACCCCACCCCAACCAACCAAAGATATTAAAAGGACAAGAACTATGTAAAGGTATGTGAAATTCATTTCTCTCTATGTATAATGAGTACCTAAATACTTCAGCATTTTCATCTGCTGAAGTTATTTCGGTTATACAAGATGTAGCAAGAAGCACTGGAGGAAACAGATGAATGCTGGGATAAAATAAGAAAGGCTAATATATTCCTGTAAGTAGTGTGAGATGGATATAAGTAGTTGGCTTTGGAGTGCAAACAGTACTTATAAATAAAGTATTATATAACATTGAACTTAAAAAAGAAGTCTATTCAAAGCAATACTTAAGGTTGTATTTTTTGAAACCATCCAAGATAGGGAGCTGGCACATCTGTATGTATGTTAGTGAAGTTCATTAGAAAAGTGATAGAAAGCCAGTAAATACTAAAAGGAAGACTGGAAACTAGCAATTTTATAGTTTAGCAATAAGAAAAGAAATACCATTTTTTATTGTAAAATAAGGAAATAGGAATATTTGTAAGAAATTGTACTGTCAGGATTGTTTCTAAGCATAATTTGGCTAGTGCAAAATATTTTGTTAGTAATATCTTATGACTAGAGACTGTTAAGAACAGAAAGAATTATTCACTGTATTTTCCTGGCTCCAACCTGTAACACTAGTACCAAACTCAAAAATGACTGGGAGAAAAATTCTGAGAGGTTTTCAGGACAACTTAGAGCTGGGAACTGTGATAACTTCTGTGCATATGCATAGTTTAAGTCATAGCATCCCTTACAAATCTTGATACATGCAGGATAAAATGATGTCAAGTTTAGTTCTTCAGTTATACCACGTGCCAAATTTAGAAACATAAGGTGGGTTTGTGGGTTGTGTTTTTTAGATACCAGGGGGCAACAGGAGTGACTTTTGTGAGAAACTGCCAGAAGCTTCCGCCTTGTCCAACACAGCCAATAGGAGCTGTCTCTCAGAAGGACCTGCTGCTGGCCAAGGCCATGACAATGAGAGAAGGGAGTAATGCCTCTGTGATAACATATTTAAAAAGGAGAAAGAAGTCATTGTACTGATCTAATTGCAGACAGATAAGAGAGCAGAGAGAACATGTGAGACGAACAACTCTGCAGACACCAAGGTCAGTGGAGAAGGAGGAGCAGGAGGTGCTCCAGGCAGCCCCTGGTGCAGACCATGGTGAGGCAGCTGTGCCCCTGCAGCCCCTGGAAGTCAATGGAAGTGCAGAGACCCACCTGCAGCTCATGGAGGAGAGCCAGGGAGCAGGTGGATACCCAGAAGAGGGCTCTGAATCTGTGGGAAGCCTGTGCTGGTGCAGGCTCCTTGCAGGGACCTGTGGAGAGAGGAGACAACACAGGAACAGGTTTCCTGGTAGGATTTGTGATCCTGTGGAGGACCCACACTGGAGCAGGCTGTGCCTGAAGGACTTGCACCCTGTGGAAGAGTGACCCAGGCTGGAGCAGTTTGTGAAGAACTGTTGCCCATGGGATGGACTCACGCTGGAGAAGGTCATGGAGAACTGTCTCTCATGGGAGGAACCCCACACTGGAGCAGGACATGGACTCCTCTCCCTGAGCAGTGGAAGGAGCAATGTGTGAGGCACTGACCATAACCCCCATTCCCTGTCTCCCTGTGCCACTGCCGGGGAGGAGGTAGAGCTGGAAAGTAGGGAGGGATGTGAAGAAAGTTGGTTTTTAACATTTATTTTACTTATTATTATTATCCTGTTCCAATTTTGCTAGTAATAAATTCAATTAATACCCCCAAGGTGAGTCTGTTTTGTCCATGACAGTATTTCATGAGTGGTATCTCCCACATCTTAATCTCAACTCATGAATATTTTTTTATATTTTCTCTCCCCTGCCCACTTGTGATGGAGTGGCTTTGGTGGGTGCCTGGCATCCAGCCAGGGTCAACCCACTACAACTGTAATCAAGGCATAGACCTTGGTAATTTCTCTAAATTAAACTAAAGAGGCTAAATCTCTCAGTTAGTATGAAGATATTTTCCCCACAACCATGATTCCTCTGAAGTTGCCTTTAATTCTGCAGCCTGGACATGAGAGTCCACTGCATAATTCAGTGTCCCAGTAATGGCATTGATATTTTTTGGGGGAAAAATCCCTGCCAGCACCCTGCATCTATTATTTCTTTACTTCCAGCATTCAATTAGCTATCTGAACAAGAGCAAACAGCTGAGAAGATAACAGATGCAATAAACTATGCCAAGTAGACTCTCCCAGGCTGTACCAGATGAACGTGTGCTGGCTTGTTTTTCAGCCTTTTTTGGTAAAGCTTTCCCCAACAGACAAATTAAATGTTTACGCTTTCTACAGCAGTGCTTCTGATTTCTCTGGAAACCTAAGTATGCAGCCTTTATTAGTTCTGAAATATATGTTGAATCAATTTCTGAAGTAATGTTTAATCTGTCTAAGATAAACTAGTAATACAGATAATCTTTATTCTTAAAAAAATTAATGAAAATAATTGTATATGGGGTAGAAAATCCCATTACTTCTTGTAAGTTACCATCTGATTCTCTCACCTTAAGGGATAAATTATGGCCATTCCCTCAGCTATTGCCAAGGTAGGACCATATTTATAAATATGTATGGACGTGTCATTTATGTTCATGAGCATCTTAGCCTCTGAATAAAGAGTATTTTGTTATTTGCTACACAAGCACATTAGTTTGTACAGAACCACAAGTAAATCCTCACTATACCTATATAAGCACCTTCAAAACAAACTTCAACTGGAAATTTTATCTTCAAGAAGGAAAACCATTTGCTGAAACTAAAGACAGGACAGAGTGAATCATAAACTAATAAATTTCCTACAAATGAAATAATATTTTTCCATTCAGATGTCTAGCAATCCTGGAGGTTCCTACTGAGGGATTTTTATGACAACAGAAAGATTTTAATTAGAATTAAATCAGAGTTAGGACTATGTAAATAATTTGGACAAAACCAAGGGTATTAGGTTTAAAAAAACCCAACTTTCTACATGGGTCATTAATATAATCTCAAGGCAAGGTTCTTACTAGAACTGACTATAGCCTCTCTCGTTGCAGAGTTTCTACGGATGACTGATTGAAATATCTTTTCTATCACTCTATCTGACTTATCTATTATTAATTAGGCATGAAGGGAATAGTGCCAGTTTATCAGTGATAACACTTATAAAAATCCCGTCCTGGCAGAAAATGAGAAGGAAATATGTACTGGTAAAGTACTGGATTTAGGATCCTATATACAGCTCAAATTCAGCTGAAAAATTTGACACAAAACATTATGGGTTTCTAGCTCTCTTTAATAATAAAGTTAATGGTATTTATCCTTGAAGCTTGGAGGTCTCATGAGGTCTCTGTAATGTTTTAAGGATTAAGTAAAAATATGTGCTAAGACATTGTTTTTATTTCAGACTGGTTGGAGGACTATTTTTTTTTTGGCCACCATAACATCTTTTTAGTATGAGGATATGGAAGGGGAGGGCAAGGTATTGCATTGTTGTTTAAACATGAAAAATTGAAGATCAGATAGATTAAAAGCCAAATTCTGTGAAACTCATAAACACTTGCATAAGAAAATATTTTGAATGGAGCCCAAATGACATTCTGACACTCGCCATGATGAGCCTGAAAACAGAAACCAAGCCTCTTTCAGTCCAGCATCCTTTCTACAGAAATACTTTCCTATACACATGGAGCCAGGACCCCAGTCATCTAAAATTTGCATAAATAACCGAATCGCTATTATTAGCTTTTGAAGTGTCTTGTATTTAGTAGCCTAAGCAAAGATATACCATATATTAAATTTAGACACTAAATAGCTCCTATTTCTTCTATCGTGCACCACTCATTCCCTGCTTTCTCACTTGTGACTAGAATAGTCGTCCCAGGCGTAGTTTGGCAAAAAAATTCTTCATGCAAACATACATATTCGGTCTCTCATTTTAAGATAACCCCACCTTTTCATCCACGGGTTTAAAAATAACCAGCAATTCAGTTTGGGAGTCGCACTGAAAACCGATGCAGCAGCTTCCCCTGCTGGCTGCTGAGGAGGAGAACTCGCAGCCGCTCCCGGCCGTGTCTGCTCCCTCCCCGCCGCTGCCGGGAGTGAAGTCAAGGGCAGCTGCAGAAGGCGAGTCGCATGTCGAGGTTCTTCCCAGGGTGGCAGCTCGCCGGTGAATACTGAGGTACTCAGTACCTGTCAAAAGAAAAAGAGAAAAATAAGTGTGCCAGTTGAAATGCTGTTTAGATCTGACGAACTTGGTGCAGTTGCAGTCATTTTAATACACAGGCAGCTTGAGAGAACGTTTTAGTCTGCCAGCACATGCCAGCGTACTTTAGGTGTGTGACTGGTTGTAACAAAGCTGCCACGATGCTGCTTTCTTCTTGTAGTGTCAAAGATAGTCTATGAAGGCAGCTAAAAATGGCTGCATGCATTTCCGTGCTTCTTTTCATCAATAAAATCTTTCTAACTCCCTTTCAGTGTAATTTTCTGATATCAAAGTATGCATATTCTGCCAAAATGAATGGTAATCATGCAGCACTATCTGCTGTATAACTTAGAAAGTATAATTGTACCCACATACGGATAAGTGTTGACATTGCTGTCTGCAGGACAATGCCCTCTCAGCTATTCTGTCTTCTGTCACAAAGCACACAGCAAATCACCTGTAGGGCAAAAGATAATGGACCCAATGGTGCAAATTGTTCTGGTCAAGAGGCATCCATTCAGCTTAACAGAAAACCACAGGACCTTATCAGCCCACAGGAATGGCATTGTATAGCATCTCGCTCAAGGTCAGGCCAAACATTTCAGACAGATTGGAGGAATTCATCTGCTATGAAACTTTTGAGGCTTTGTCTGCTCATATAATCAACTGTTTATTCCTAGTCACTAGGCAGGTAACTGATCATGATTATTCAAGAGGGTCATGCAATGGCCACTTTAATCAAATGATTACCAGAAATCTTTTACTATCAAATTTTATGTGTTTTAATGTATCTTCATGACCCTATTCACTTGAAGCTGCAGAAGATGAGGAGGGAAATGACAGAGACAGTTATCTGAGTTTCCTGCTGTTAAAGTAAAATAAGAGAAAATTGCATTTTTCTATTTTTTTAATGGCATTTTTACTTTATGGTGCTGAACACCTCTGATGTCTTGTTGCTGGCAATACTATTTCAAAGCCACTTTGAAGGTAGGAAGGTCTTTGTATTCCCTTCCATCAGCCAAAAGCAATGAAGCATTACAATTCTCTGCCCATTCTATTAATAGAATTGCAACTGAAGCAGAAGAAATTCAAGGACTTTTCTTTACTGACACATTTTACAGTATCTCTGAGCAACATAGCAGAAATCGAGGTACAAAGCTTACATGTCATTTCTGATGAACTAGAGCATTTATTTAAGAAGCAGAAAATTGATTACACTTATTTCCTAATTCCTTTGGTAATGTCTAGGAGTAGCATGGTCTCAAGCATTGTAGCACTTCCGCAGCTTCACTGAGTATCCCATTCAATATTCAGTGCCAGAAAAAATATTGCAAGAGCTATTTTCTGCAAAGCTAATGTGGTCCTGTTCACACCTAAGTGAAGGGATTTTCTTCTGCAGGAACAAGCTGAGTCAAATGTTAAGGTATGGATATGATCTCAGAATTTAGCCTGTGAAAACAGAGATAATGGTGGCTTGCCAGCAGAAAGTCTGGGTTTTTTAGACATCTTTACTTAGAGATTGTAAGTTTTATATTTCCCATCCATATATATTAGATACAATTATCCATGCTGGTGACACTGATTAACTATTTATATTAAAAAATTTCCTGCAGTATGGGGAATCTCCACCGAGGACCTCACTGAAATCTTCTATCCAAGCAAAAATACCCCTGACTCATTTACTTTTCCCAAGGCTGTTATTAGTATCTGCATTTGCTCTCAGATCTTAAGCATATAAGAGTGCTTTTATGTGGCAGACAGCTAGGAGTTCTATTTCTCTTTCTAGTTAGACATGTCTTAGATACAAATGGATTTTGGGGCAACCCTTTGGGTGACTCCAGAGATTCTCATCAGTTTCCAATATCCCAAAGGTTTGAGAAGCTGTCGCTTTGTTAGTGATGTTAAAATGCCAGTTGAATACCCAATTTTGAAACTGGAGTAAGTCAGTGCGTTAATATTTAGGTCAGGATGATCCATCTTTGTGAAAATACTGATTCTAGCAATCTGAATGAAATTTGTAGGAATTAATACAGTTGCTGGAGGAAATAACTTGGAGAAGGTATCAAGAGACCACTTTATAAACATGTTTAAATCCCAGCTAATATTTCAATATCTCTGTAAATACTGCTTCGTAACAACCATCCATCCTAATTACACAACAAAGCAGTCGTCCCACAGTGCTACATAATATATGATAAGCTGACATTTAATTGAATTCAAATCAGGACTTTCTTTCTTGAAGGTGTCTTTTTAGACATTGTTTTTCTTAAGAATCTAGGAAAAAGTAAACATTTAAGATAAATGAAGTTCTGCAAGGTCTTCAGAAGGTATTTAAATTAAATCATAGTCACAGCAACATCATTATAGTGATGGCATAGAAAGTGGATTTTTTTGTCATGTCAGAAAATGATCCCTCCACCTGATATCAGAAAAGAAATTACTAAGTATGTTAATACTTTTTTTTTTCCCCTAAACAGCAACTAAAGATAGGGTCTCTCTTTTCAGTTAAGCAAATTTACCTATGTCAGTAAAAATATTTCAGAGCACACTACAAGTTCACATGCAGCTAAGGACCCTGGACAGCTAGAGTCAGTTTTTAAAGAAAAATTTGGCCTTGAATAGACAATTCTCTCCTTTTGACAACACATTTAGGAACAAGTTTAGGAACTTGACAGTGACACTCTGTGGATTCTACCAAAGACAAATTTGAACCCCAAAACAATAGGATGAGTTTATGGGATTTAATTCCTACTGAAAATAATTAGTGGTTTGTGACTAAATCCTGAGGTCAAGTTTAAAAAGTTCAATTACAATGCATGTACCTAATAGGAAAGGAACAATCTNCTAACTGAACATAAGGCAACTTACATACATACGGCAACTGGTCTGATTCAGACAGGAAAAAAAGTTTCACTCTTTTTCTACCTTTAGAAAGCATAAACAATGTTTTTCCAAGTTTTTTTTTTTTTCTTCTTTCAATGGGATGCTGGATTCTGGACATGACAGTATCCCTGTCTTTCTATGTCTCTATCTCCTTTTCTTTTTCCCCCTGGGAAAAGCATGCTCATTTAAGGCTCATAGGAATTGTGCTTTGTGAACAGAAGTCAGATTACCTGAGCAGCACCATTTACTCTTACTTTTCATGTGAAACAGCTGCTCACCTTTGTGAAGCAGAAGATGCTATAAATACAGGTCCCCCTTTTTGACTTTCATTTGATCTTACACCCACAAGTAAGTGTAAGAGATAATTATTTTCTCCAGGCTCTTCTGTAAGAATTTAGAACTAAAATACAAACCAGGCAAACCTGAGTCTGATTCAGTATTTGCACGTAGGATTTTCACAAAAGGCTTACACTAAACTGTATGAACAATAAAAGTACTCTGACCATTTCTACTGTCTGTGTATTTTGCTCTTGCTCGCTGCGTTTTTAGCTTGAGCACTGCACATTTGGAAAAAATTCTTCACCAACTTGAATCTGCCCAGTCCTATTGGTCAAAATTATATCACTGCACCTTCAGGTCTTAATAAAGCTAATGAAATGTAAAAAGAATTTAGACTTCATAATTTTTAAAAGAAATAGAGCTGTGAAATTTAATGTGCCTGTAATATTTGGAATGATTTTGCTTATCTAACCTATAAGAAGGGAATTTTGCAAAAGCTGTAGCAGATATACTTGTACAGCATGTCATGGGAAAGAGTGCAAAATGCTTTATTCATGAGATCCTATTAGAACCCTTGCTTATTAAAGCATTGATGTCTCAAAAGGGTTTACAGTAGCTGTTACTGAAAAATAACCATTCCCTCCCGTCAAAAGAACTAAGAATTGAGAAACGTAAATAAAGGCTTCTACTCTCACTGAGGGGAGTATTTTAGCATATATTTAAACAGCCTCCAAAGTTTCCTGGAGTGGTGTAAAAAGATAAAGTACTCTGTGGTAATACAGCAAACTACTTTAAGGAACATGATAGTTAGACATTTGTCAGTTGTATTAGCCATGGTATTTAAAGATGTATACCAAATTCTGCAAAGCTGTATTTGATGAAGAACTAGAGAGAAAGAGCAGAGGAAAGCATCTAAATGATTCTGAGTCTATCTCCAACTCACACAGGTTTTTCTTGTCCAGTATTGTATATGCTGCAGGTGGAAGTTCCACTGGGGACCACTGCAAGTTTCACAGCCTGGGCCTAAACCTTGAAAGGCAGTGGGTATAGTGAGAGTAAAACTATCACTGCATTTCTGTTGCATGGACCAGAGGAGCCTGGAAGACCTATCACTCAGAGTTCTATTTGGCATTGGTAGAAAGTTGGAAAAAGTGTTTCTAGTGTTTCAGTAAGAAAATTTGTGAGGGGCTCTTGCTGACTTTTTAAAACTTGCCTCCAGGTCTAAGAAAATCCAAAGGCAGTTCATAAACAAAATTTATTCTTTGACTTTCCCTTTTATTTGGTTACAAAGCAAATATTTTTCTGAAATCACTTCCCCCCGCTTTTGTTAAGGAGATTTTAATTTTTTGGTTGCTGGGTTTTGTGAAGTCTTTGCAATTCTTCTAACACTGATGTTACAAAACACTGGATCATGATTTTTTGGCCCTTATTTTCGGGGATCTGTATCAGGCATTTCTCCATATCCCATAATTTATGGCTCTGTGCACTCCCTTATTCTCACATTTACACTGCTTCTCACTCTATTCTTACTTCTTGGAGAGAAGATAATTTAAATGTCAGCCTGTTAACTCATATACCCATATGAAGGCAACTCAAAGAAATAGATAAGCAGATCCTGTCATAATAGAGATCATTACTGGGTGCCTTCAATGAGTCATGTCACCTACAGGAAAAAATTCCCAAAATGATGGTTCTTGATAAACAGATGAGAGAGATTACAGATTTTTTTTTTCCATTTTGCTCCTCGTTGCTGTGATTTCTCTCATGAGTACATTGCTATTAAATAATGCAACAAGGACTTTTACACTTGTTTTTTTAATTTTTTTTTTACTTTTACTTTCATATTAATCCCATTTGTAATATTAGTTTTTAGTTTTTCTGATACCAAAAGCCAGAAGAATGTATCACAGCCTCTTGAAAGTATACATAGCTGCACTGGAGACTATAAGATAGGTCTCTCAACAGAGTTTCTTCTGGTGGAGAGGAAATACATTCTCCCAGTTGTCCTGCCAGCTCAGCTACATCATCTTCCTGAAACTGCACAAACAGTTAAGCCAACAGAAGCATTCTGTGTTCAGTGAAACTGCACTGACATCATGAATTTTGAAAGCATAGTTGCATTAATTAGAGCACATGCTTTCTTTCCCCACAGCTTTGACATCTTGGAAGTGTTTAATAGCCGAATTCTCCTGGTGGTGGTGGACAAGTACCAATTCTTGCACCAGTACCCTGCTACAGCTGTAGCTTGACCACACACCACTGGTAACAGCTCATATAGCAAAGGCAGAAGAAGGGTAATTGTATCTTGCCTGCTGCTAAGCCTGTTGTTTCAGTTCAAACTTACAAATATCTGTGGCTTAAGTTTAGACACTGAAAAGACAATTTGAAGTGTCTCAGGCACAATCTTTGCCCCTTCTGCGATGAAGGTAATATTTTTCGGAAGTGAGGCAGGGCAGAAAGTGGGGAACCCTAACTCTCTAACTCTTGCAGCAAGGTTTACTGAAGCATGATCTGTATTTCTGGCAGCCTCAGTCAGAGCAGGTAAACTCAACATACTTGTACCATGACATTCTGAAACATCTGAACATGCAGAGCTGATGAGTTGTCACTCCATCTTTTGCTCACCTCACTAAAAGATATGAAAGGATGTCCTCAAATTTCAAAAAGAGGTCTTGAGAGAATTCAGAAATGAGCTTAAATATACAGTATTTGTGAAAATTCATTTTAGGTATCAGTTTAAACAAATATTGTGAATTGCTGCACTGATCTCTTATGTATTGCAAGCCAATCATTGTTGCACCTCAGACACGGTTCTAAAAGGTTTTTATGCCTCCCTATCTCTATTGGAAAGAAATTTCACAGTAATCATATAGACCACATATCCATGGAAATATATTAAGTATAGATAGAAATTTCTGTTCCCTAAACCTTTCTGTGGAATTGAGATACAAAAAATAACAATTTATGACATATCTAAAAATGACAGTCATGAAAGGTCTACCTCTTGAACTAGCCCAGGAGCTAGTTTCCCAATTAAAGAAAAGAATCATTCATTAAGAGAGGGAAGAAAAGCAACTGTTGACAGTCAACAGAGAAAATCAAATTAGACCAACTCATTATTTAAATGTTTTGATTTAAAGGCAGAGCTGTTAATGAGCTACCAAGACCTATAATTATCTATGTGTCCAATTTCAGCAACATAATGAAAATCCTACAATAGATTAGAAAGAAAAAAGCCCACACAAACCATACAAAAACTTTAAATGTCAAAAAATTGGTATTTGTTCAGCTTTTGGTGAGTGGCGTTTTTCAGTAGAAAGATTGTTTTGCTGTTTTGCTACTACTGTTGATTTACCAGCTGTACAACAAAAGATTCTCTGAAGTTAAGCTACAGTTCCCCAGAAATCACACTTGGATCAGCCCTGCAATGTCTGATTGTATATGACAGTGAGGGCAATTTGGCACAGCTTTTTGGGGAGCTAGTGGGGAAGTTTCTTGCATAGCTCATGCATGGATTAAATGGAATGTCAGAGAGAATGAGGGGCAATTTAAAGATTGCAAGGATGCACTGTGCCCCCAAATGGGTACCTGGTTGTTAGTGTAAACATCTTGCTGAATACAAGGATGACAAGTGAAACGTATCTCCAACAAAAAATATAGTTGTGATATGCTCATGCAGCTGCCTGTGCTTCTTGTAGATTCCTTGTCCCCTGCTGTAACCAACCAAAATGATACAATATAATTGTCAGAAAGACAGGATTTTGTGAGCTAATTGCAAGTACTGTAGCTGGAGATCTAACTATTAAAAGGGCAAATAATTGAACTGGAGCAAATAAAAGAGAATCCCAAGAGATTAAATTAACAATTTCAAATGTATAAACCTCATCATGGCACTGGTAATAGCTAATATACCTGTGTCATTATAACACTGTAAATTTAGATGCCTGTGACACCAGTTATTAGGTGGTGATATTACTGCTTTGCTGCATCCTCTATAATAGTACCAGTGCTGTGCCTCACTCCGCACAGTTCAGTGCATTTCAGCTTAGTCTTCTCACCTCCCTTTTACCTTGTCAGGCTCTGGGATTCATAACCTCTGTCCAAAACAGCAGCAATAATACTGATACTTGTTTTGCCTCTCTGCTGCGGAGGGGGGATATTTGCAAGAAGACTGTCTTTTAACGCCACACAACCTGTGGTGCTTTTAACTTGCAGTGCAGTGTCAGAACAGAGCTCATGTAGATCTCAGAAGAGTAATAAAGAGAAGGTTGTCTGAAGGTAGGTGCACTTGGAATCACAATGAGGTTCATGCATGTTCAGTGTTAATTTTCCTACAGCCTCATCCAAAGAAGTAGAAGCTCTGTCCCTTTAACCATTACAAGATGGTTATTCATAAGGAGATAGAGTCTTGACCTCCACAGCAGTCTTATGAAATCCCTCAGATGCCTTGTCAAAAAGGTTTAATAGCATTGCAGTACAGATGATACTGTAATAATTTACTTTTTGTTAGCAATAACTCAAAAGACTCAGAGGATCTGAACTCTCACATGAAGTAACCATATCCCAAAGCTAACGGATTAATGCACCATTACAACTTTTGGCCTTTTCTCCAGTCAAACTTTTCCTTAGGGACAAACAGTTCAATGAAGCAATTCAAAAATATATTCTGTAAGCTTAGGGAGTGAAAAAAAAAAAACAAAACATGCATCACACAAAGTTTGCTAAAAGTAACTAGATCTACATTTCCCATAAACCATGCTTCTAGATCAGCTAGAGTTTTATTGACATTGTAACCAAGATGGAGACATAGCTTATTTTACTACACTTTTGGAACAAGTGGAAGACACACAAAGGCAAAAGAACAGACTCAAACATGCTCCACAGCTAGTCAGCCTGCTTATTAAATCTGAGCATATTAGAGAAGATTGTTGAACAGCTGAGTTCTCAGGGAAACTAGCTTAGAACACATTCATTCATTATGACTCTGTCCACTCATTTCTCTTGAAGTTAAACCATCTGGCTGGGATGATTTATTTTTTTTCCTAAAGTTGAAAGAAATTTCCCTTATGTACTTTGGCTATGAAATAGTCATTTATTACCAGGCCATTGTCCGTCTGTCACAATTATTATCAAATCCTCATCTGAGACATATAAATATATTGTGTGCTAGTGCAAGACCATGTGGGACCCATGCTGAAGAAAACGGCTTTCCTGTCCCTTATATTATTAAGCTTATGACAATAAAATTGTATAAAATCCATTTTTATGGTAGTGAAAATGTTGTTTCATCAAGTGATGAACACTGTGTTATATTTATGAAAATGAACATTTTCTCTCTATTCTTTGTAATTGGACAAACAAATTTTCTTATGGCTCCTAACATAAAAAATGTCACAGAGTCCTTTATTGGTTTCTGTAGTCAAGCAAAATTCATGGAAAATTAAAATATTTAGATCTTGCTCATGCTAAAACACTAGGAGTTCTATTATTGACTTTAATACAACCAACAGATTCTGGAAATTAATATAAAAAGGAAGCATGGGATTCTTGTGCCTGCTCTGAATTCTTCATGCCAGGTGAAAGGGCTGATGCTTAGTAAGACACCTAAAATACAGTAATGTACTATCACTAAAAATAAGAACCTCATGAGCATCCTCCTGAAAATTCTATATGAATCCAAAAGATGGTTTCTAATACAGGATATTTTTTAGTCTTCCCTTGTGGTGCAGTCCGGCTCTCCTGAAACAGCTTCTGTTACTTGCAAGTTCTTTGCCTGCTGTAGATCTTGAAGAATTTTGAGGAATGTTTCATTATAGCTTCCAGCTGGACATATGAGTGGGTTATCCCATGAATAGTGCTGGGGTCACCCCGTCCCTGAAATAGGTTTTGTTTTCTAATGGGAAGGATTACAGATAGCGAAGCTTTTCTTACATTACATATTCAGGATAGAGCATTTTAGAAAACTTCAAGCTACTTCAAATTGGATTTTTTTATCAGCAAATTTAACATTGACATGAACATGATAAATAGAACTGATCAGACAGGAAAAAATGCTGTTTCACTGAAGCTGAAACATTATTATACATCAGTTTTGATGAAGTTCTTGTCAGATGGAGGAGGAAAAGATTAATCATTGAATTCTTAAGCATGGGTGCAATAATCTGGTTTGAGGAGTCCTACAGAAATCCAGCATTGTGATGCCTCTATAACATTAACAGGCATCTGAAATGAGAAACTTGGTTCAATAGGAAATGAACTACTCCATCAGAATCCTCTATACATTATTATAAGCAGAAAACTAAGCCCCAGGAAATCTCTTTGACAATGGCTTACTTCATGCCATTTTCTTAAGTTATTGGTTTTTATTGACTCTGAATATAACCTGACACAAATTCCATCTCATCTGAAGCCCCAAAACACTTCTTTGTGTGAATGTTTAATAATAGCCCTTCACTCATAAGATCAGTTTAATGCTGTTACTTGTAAAACTACTTACTAAATGTAAGACATTCCAACATGTCTAGCACATCAGATTATTAACAAACCTCTGGCTGACTTCATCCATTCTCCTCAAAGTTCAGAAGGGCATGATTTCCTCCCAATATCAGAAATTTTAAACATCATTTACAAGTCACAGAGGGCTTATTTGTTTGATATTTTTAAATACATATTATCCTGAGAATAAAATCACTGAAAAGCAGTGAAAACCTAAAGCTCATCATATTGTTCTTACAAGTTGTTACTAGAATTGGGGCTCACACTGTCTTCTTTGAGCTGCCTAAAAATGAGGCATCTTGTCATTGTTGCAGACTTCTATAATGTCTATAAAGAAGTTTGTTGCATCCAAAAGATAATTTTACCCATTCTAAACAAATTTACTTGTCCATGGTTCACTTTAGGGTAAGCCAGAAAGAATTTGAGGAGAACATTTATTGCCACTTAACAGCACCAGTTTAGAATTACTTAGAAGCTTGAAAAAATAAACTCAAATTAAGTTTTTGAAAAGTCTATGCAAGCATGTCAGATTTTACACTCTACAGTACACAGCTACAATTTGGCCATCAGTTTCTCAGCACCAGCATTTGTGTTACAAATCTATATCAGCTTGTCCAAACTAACACTGCTACTGTGGTCATAGTCAGAAACTAAAAAGCTCTTCCCATTTCCAGATCATGTTTGTGCTCTGCTTGCAGCCTGGTATTTAATGAAAAAAAAAAACAAAACAAAACAAAAAAACCCAAGAAAGACCATGTAATGTGGTGTGGGCTGGTCACAAAGTACATGGAGTATCCCCAGAGGAAGACAAAAAAAAGAAACTGAAGTTGCAGCACACATCTGCTCTTCAGCTGGGATGCAGACAGTCATTTGCAGGCTGGCTTTTTCACACAATCACTTCCACAAATAAGTGATACAAAAGAAGCTTTGCAAACAATGTGTCTGAGTTACAGAAACAAAAATAGATAAATTCATATGAAGTTCTCACTTTCATATGAAAAAGGAGATTTCCATAGGGGTGTTTGCAGAAAACCTAATGTATGAAAACTATGAACATGGTTTCAATTTATGGTCTTGCCCAGAGAGACTCTACCCATTGGAGAGGGAGTTGGAACTGGATGATTTTTAGAGTTCCTTCCAACCCAAACCATTCTATATCTTATATTTCCCATGTGCCTCATCCTAGTATTTTCTGTTTCTGGTACACTTTGATGTTCCTGCTCACAGAGTGCCTAACTCAGTGTGATGATGAACACCAGCTGAGAGGGCAGTCACAGCTACTACTGATTCCTCTGGGAAGGGCCATGGCTCAGCTGCTTGGAGGGAAAGACTCACACACTGTACAGCCACTGTGCCAAGTTTCAACAGGCATGGCAGAGACTTCCTGGGCAACTTCGTAATGCCACTACCTGCCTCGCGCTGAGGAAACTGCACACAAAGTTAACTGGGCCTGAACACAAGCATTAGAAGCAATATTGCCAAATTACCTTCCAATTCTGATCATACCTCTATTTTTAGTGTTAGGCCATGCACCAAAAAGTATTATTTCTTGCATTGTAGCTTAAAATCAAGATACTTTCTCTAAGTGTAATTATTCTGATCATAATTAAGTTTCTTACACTTCCAGTTTTAAATTAGAGTGGGAAAACAAGGCAGCTTCCTTGCATTTTACTCGCTATAACACAATGAGAATTTTAACTTTTAAAGTGTGAACCTTTAAAAAAACTTTAAAAGTTTAAAGCACATACAAATTGTCACTTTTGAAATCAATCAAATAAATGCAACACTGTATACAATGTGTATGAATGATACAATGAGATTACTAAGAAGCTCTGTTTCACTTTTTTTAATCAAGGAAAAAAGTAAAGTAGAACTGCTTTGAAGTATTCTACCTCATCTATTATTTTACAGGTTAAACGTTTATTGCATTTACAAATTATTTACTGCAGAATTTTTCCCTAAGGTGTTTGCAAATTTGATGTCACTATGAAAGATTAATGTGTGTTTAAGCAAACCAGAGTAGCCTAATTTAATTACTTAGGACAATTCTTAAATAATGCTTTACTGACTGCTCAGCAATTAGATGCATTGCCTTAAGAAATATAGACTTAACATGTGGCATTGTGAATCTCATTTGACAAGAAGACATTTATTTTCATTTCTTTGTCATTTGCTTGTAAAAGCTTCAGGTGTACAGTACAGTTGGTTTGAGCAAGATTTAGGTGGGGTGAGGGGTGAAACACGTGTTTATCTGATGTGAGGAATTACTGAAATGAGAGGACAGGATACTGAGGCTGGCAAAAATGATGGTGAGTAGACCTGCATGTGGTTAGACACTGTGGCATCACTGAGGCCGGGGCTGCTGGCCCCTTGGACCTCACTTGGGCTCCTGGGTCATGGCCAGAGTGTGGGCAGCTGCAGCCACTGGGCAGGGACAATTCAGGATGGTTTTGGTTATAATTGTAAGAATTCAGATGAAAAAAGTGTAATTTTTCTCATCTAACTTCCCACATGTACAATATAGATGGAAATGCCCTTTACAGAGAGCAGAAAGATGTGTTGAGATGATGTTACATATTCATTAAACTATTCTGATGATTAAAGTCTGTGTTTTGGGCCAAAATCTGCACCATAAAAATGACTAGATAAATATTTAATTAAAATAACATTTTTCCACTCCAAATGACATTTTACTGCATTTTGATCAAGAAAACAAATTACTGCTTTGTTGCCTATTCAAAGGGCACAAATTGTTAGATCTATTTATCCATCAATTAATGTACATTGATACAATGCCACTAATAGTTTTCTCTGTGAATAGTTTCAACATACTCTCCAATGAAATATAAAATCAAGCTTCATTTAGTACTTCCACTATATTTTGTTTGCCACATCCATTTATTTATATCTGGAAATTGTATGTCTTTTATGTTCAAATATTTTTCACATACTGTGTAGAGAACGTTCTGTTCCATCTGATCTAAATTCTGAATATATTATTGATTTCAGTTGCACAAAACCTTGCCTACTACTTGTCTAGGAGATTATTTTTTTTCCTTTCCCCCACCCGCCCCTCCCCCCCTAGGGACAGTGACAGGACACCAATACAGGACATTATATAAAATCCAAAGAAGCTGTAGCATTCTTTTTTTTTTACTTTATCAAAAGTTCAGCAGTTTGTCAAATCCATATGGGGCAGATAATCTAAAGCCCTAACAGTATTAGATAGAATACAAAGAACATCAAAGTAACAAGGGATGGAAACAAAAAAACAAAAAAACAAAAAAAAAAACAAAAAAAAAAAAAATCAAGGTTTTTGTTATATCTGTCATGTAAAAAAGGATTAAGAGAACCAGAAGGTGATGGTTCAATTAGTTTTATCTCCTGGGACACAGAAAACAATGGAGAAAATTTTGCTATTAGCAGTTTTTTTTTTCTTAAGGCATACAGTAAAGTACTTTATGTGCATGTGAAAATCTGATCTGTGCACTCAGATTTCTTTGCTCTTCCTTCCCCATTTCCACACCTAATTTATTAAATGCTCCCATTATGAAAATTTTTATATACTGAGTGTATCAAAGCTCAGTCTCATTGACTCCTCTTTCCCATATTTGCCATCCAGAAGGAGACAGCTGTAGTCTACTGGTTTGACATATGCCAAAAAATCCAGGTGAGCAAGAGAAGCAGTGATGTGTTGCTGACAAAAGATATTAAGTGAAAAATGCAGGGAGGTAATTTGATTTGCAAGTGCTCACAATACACCCAATTTTATCTATGAATTTTCAAGATGCTCATCAGAACTCCTTTCTTCTGCAAACCCGTCTACTCCAGCTAAGTTGTAGAAAGATTGCTGTCAGAAGAAAAAAGTCCTGTTCTAGCTACTGATTCAAGGGAAACATACCAATATATTTCCAGAGCAGTCTTAACTAAAGCAAAACTATTATTCTATCTAACTTTTTAATGGTAAGAAAGCAGAGATATCCAAAGCTGCAGGAAGAAAGTGCTCTGTGGTATGGATATACAAAAGATTTTAACTTAAGGCTATTTAGATTAAAAAAAAAAAAAGTTTGAGAATTACCTGTGAACAATTGATTCAGATTTTTCTGGTCTAGAAATACAGATGAAATTGTGAAAAATCCAGTTCCTCCTGTAAGGTGTTGAATCTAGTAAAAAAAACCCCAAACTCCCTCCTCTCCAAAAACCAACACCAAAAAAGCTATATTTAATTTCTGCCTTCTCTAATAACAAGAAAAGACAACAATTCCTCTAGATGTCTGACGTTCTTTCTCAACAGAAGTATCAGGTTTGTAAGAAATCAACAATGGGCAATTATCACTTCTCTGCAAGCATCTACAGGAATATACAGGAATATTATTACTAAAGATCCATGCTTACAACATGAACTGGCAATTTCTTTAAAAGATATGGGGCTACTTCTCATACAAACAGCAGACATTTTGGAATATTATTAACAGCTCTAGCCTGGATCACTATTTTATTCTGACAATACTTGCTTTCAGATAGGAAAAGTGAAAAAAAGCTCAGTCCCAAAGAGATATGAGTCAGAAGAGTCATATCTACTGTAATACAGGAACTGGGTATCTGGAGAAGCAGTATGACTCTCATCATGCTGCAATACTCAGCTTACAGGGTAACAGTGGTACCTGTAGAGAAGAAATAAAAGATTCACTGGACATTAACCAGCAAACAAAGGATAGACAACCAAGAAGCACTTTGCAACTTTTGATGATTCAAAATTTTTAGAGTGATGAAAGATTGTCACTCAGGCCTAAAAAAATATGGGCTTTTTAATAGAGTGTTTTAGCCTACAATTTTAGTTTCAAGGAACAAATGGATATTCAAAGAGACCAAAGTTTTGTCAGACTTTCTATGTGATTCTGAATTCCTGAGTAGTTTGGCACAAATTCCTTGGGAAATACACTGGAGATCTTGACTCTGTCATAAAATCACATTTATCTGCTCTACTTGAAGAGGCTAAGGAACAGATTATGAAATGGTTTAGATAGAGCCACTAAAGCAGGTAGGAGCATTCCATACAGAGATGTAGACTAGAGCACTGTTTGTAGCCTAAGCTCCAGTACCCGAAGGGTGTGTGAAAAGAAACACTTTAAAAAGTAACCTGTCTACACAGAGGTATTTATGGATGCACATTTCTCAGCTATTATTCATTAGTGTGCTTTACTAAAAGTGCAGGTACCGATGGTACTCAAGTTTGTTAACATTGGTTTGAAAGAAAACTGTAGCCTGAAACCATAATTGTATGGAAAGGGAAAAAAAGAGTTAGGTTGCATTCTGAGCAGGTTATTTATTACCAAGTCGTGAAGTACTTCTGCCCTAAGAACAAAGAATAATACTTGTTCTCCTTAACCTTCTCTAACTTTCTCTCTTCTGGGTCAATTGGCCCAGAAGGGTACTTTATCAGTGCAGTATTTTGTCAGTAGCATGAAATAACCAGTAAACGTGGCTCTGTTGTTATTTATATTTGTCATTAATAGGCCTAAATGTGGATGTCTGAACTTAATTGGATTTGAGCTTCTGGTTCTTTATTTGGAAAAATGCTCTGTTTGGATGAAAATAGTGCCCTCTCCTTGTGAAAGCTTTATAAAAGCCGCATAAAATGTTTGTGTCTAAGAAAGCCTTGTACCTTGATCCAGCTGAATTTCGAACTCATGTGAGATTAAACATTTTCTCATCATATTTACATGTGGGAAGTGGCAAGCTCAAAAAGAAAACCTGCACCTATCGCCATCATCCATTCCAGAGGACCACAGGCCTGTCATGCAAAGATGATCCTTAGGTACTGGCTCGATAAAAAGTCTTTCTTAAACGAGCAGTGGCACTCAGTATCCAGGAAACATCTCTCTGAAGGTGCCTTGTAGATGAAAAGTCTTTTCAATCTAATTATTGAATAGAGAAAATAAATCAGATTTGCATCTGTAGGGGCCGAGGTGCCCCGACGGTGGCGGCAGCGCTGGGGCTGTGCCGGGGCTGCCTGTCCCAGCCCCAGGCGGTGCCAGTGGCTGCAGCGACCCCAGCGCAGCAATCACAATATGCCAAGTAAAAGAGAGGAAGCTGATAACCTACGCCTTTCTCTCAAAAGCATAATGAAGCAGGAGCCTGCCATGCTGTGCTGGAAGTCCATTATACCCTTTAGTGTAGGTTTAAAGGATTTTTTAAACAGAATTATAGTTTCTTTAATCTATTATACAAGCAATTGTATTTCTACTGTGCTTTGGATTGCAGTACCACGAGCAGTGCAAATGTTTTTTGGTTTTTTGGGTTTTCTTTATCTCAGTGGTTTCTTACATTATCTCATGTAATTTCTATGGTCTGGATTGTTCTGCTGATTCAAAGCAGCATCAGGCACCCAGGTTTTGCACAGGTCCAACAGATGGTCCTAAGAGAAGGCTCAGTATTATTAGCAGGTGCAGTGAAATCCACACAGCAGTTCATTAATTTTAGTTGAGGTAGAGCCTGAGGTTTCACATGCATGCTTTGTTACCTTAATGAACTGGGATAAATATCTTAAATATCCTGGTGAGGCTTGGTATTCTCTGATTTCAGGTTTGCACATGTTTCTGATGTAGTATGATAGAGTGAAGCTAATGCAAACAGTCGAACTTGTAGGTACAAGCCCTTACTTCCTGAAAAATCCCTTTTGAATAAGTAGTAAAAGCACCTCATTGCAAATAGTGTGTGAAGGTGGTCCTGCTGTGGTGTAATTTTATTTCGTAGGTTAAAATACCACTTCTGTGAATACTTTTAAAAGGTGATTTTTAAACCACTAGTGGGTGGTTATTTCTCCTGGAGAACTCTCAGTTTGCTGTCATGTTCTTTAAAGTGAATTTTTACATGTCCTCATGCCATCTACCATCAGTGACTTTGTATCCTATTAGTTCTCCTAATATGCTTGCAACATTATTTTTCATGGCATATTCCTTGTTCAGCTGACACACTGAGGAGCAACATTTCAAAACTCTAGTGAGGAGCAGTGTTGTGGAAATATTTACCCGCAGTGGCTTACTGTGGTCTGATTACCCCTATCCTGGGTGTCTATTACACTGCACTGATTTAGACCTAAAACTGCCCAAATAATGTTATCCTGGGCTATCAAAGTTGTACTATTTAAAAAATACTGTTCTATTATTTTTCTTTTAAGATAACTGGCATTTTGACCAATGTTTCTGTTCTACTATATTCATTGAGGAAACTCCTCACTGGTCATCAGTCAATGTATTAGTGAATTTATTAAACTGCCCTGTATTCCAGTTTGAAAACATCACAGTTAACAACAATGTTTATACTTCTGGCATGATCTTCTGCTGATAGCTTTTATAATGTCTTGATAGATCTTCTACACCTTCAGGAAATTCCAGATATGTTCTGAATCTCATTTACTGTAAAATGTTCTTTTCTTGACACCAACTGTCATTAAATTATCAGGTTGTTTCCCCCAAATTAAACAATTTTAAGGATTTCATACTCACTTTTTGTATCCATCAGAAATTTAGATTTCTCATTTTCCCTACACTTAACAAGGTGCTTTCCCTGTCTGTCAGAACAGTCGACCCTTTTACCTCTCTCATGTCTCTCATAAAAGTATCACTGCTTTAATGCCAGGCGTAGGACTTGTTTGCAAGCATCACTTTCTACATGAACAGCTCCGGGCTCATATCTCTTGGTTAGTGCTCTGTTTGTTAGACAAAATTAAAACCATATTGTTAAACTCACCCTCTAAAATATTTTTGAGGTTCTGGCACTGTAAGTCTTTTTCTCTGGGGGAGGAAGGAGGGAGGAGAAGGTACTGTGTATATCTCCAGACTTGTAAATAATTACTTGTAATATGCCTTCTTAACTCTTCTAAAGTTTGGGGGGTTAATGGATATAGCTGATGTTTTACCCTGTGTACAGGGCCCAGAGTTGGATTTTGATGCTCCTTTTAGGTTACTTCCAACTCAGGATATTCTATGAGTTTTACTTTTTTCTTCTGCTGGTACTATTCTCTACATCTTTCAGATATGATCGCTTTGAATTCCTGTCCTGTAAAAGCAGTTTCTCAATATTAGCAGCAGCTGATTACCCATCATCATTTGCCTTAGTGGGTTTCACATTTCTCCTTTTTTTTTTTTTCATTTTGTGAATAGCTTATTCCTCAGAAAAATACACCTGAAAGGCCTTGAACAGTATAACTATACTTTTTCTTTCTACTTAAATAAGCTTGCCACTAATATCCTCATCTTTTGTCCCTGTGCATATTAGAAAATGTGTGGCTTTGTAGGCTGCAGGTCATTTATCCATCACAGGTCCTGCAAAGTTTCAGCCCCATTAGCTTCTTCTGTCAATTCAAGTTTCTGAGATTTGCTCATTGATTTCAAAGTAGATGAAGTCATCTTTCTTTTTTTTTTAAATTCTGACCCTATAGTTGGAGTTCACTTAAGCTGCTAAAAGAACTGAAAATCCTGTTATTAACTATTTTAAAACATATTTTCAGCAGCTCAACTGCAAGAACAAGAATTCTTCAATCACTTCATTTTATCTTGAAAAAAAAAAAAAAGACCGTAAAGAAACAGTGGAAAAAGCTGCAGTTGGTGCTGTAGTTTTACAGACAAAACAGCATACCTGTATAAGACATGTGATGTATTTATTATTTTGCTAATCATTTTGGATCAAGTCTTCAACTGATATCCATCACCATTACACTGCTGAAGTCCATTTATCATATCAACTAACATCAGCTGCAGTTCTAGCCCCTTGATACGGTAGTATAGTTTATTTTTCTGGCTAACATGATGTTTTTAAGACCATTTTTGAATAAACAATTTTATGCGGCCAAATATTCTGAAACTCTATTGGCTCCAATTCAGCTACTAATTTTCTTATTAACAAGTAAAAAAACTTTTGCATTTAAAGGTGACATTAGTTTGGGTTTTAAAAACAAAATGAATGGAGCATCGTCACTAAACATGGTTTAGATTAAGTATTTTGCTCAATTTTGAAAACTAGTCACAATTTTTATTTTTCTAAGAAATAAATTAAATAGAATATTCAAAATTTCTTAATCAACTGGGTATTACTTTACTTACTCCAGTGCAGCACAGGATAATTTTAAATGGTTTTACTATATTCTTTCAATCAAATAACAAAATATACATAAGGAAATAGCCAATACACAGACTAATTTTGGTTAATATTAAAATCCCCACATATGTGATCTCTAGGAGTTGCCATCACGTACAAAGGAAAGCAAGTTAGAATTTTAGGGTTAACTACAGGAGGGAGTTAACTCCCTTTCATTCCATGTTTCCACAATGAAGGGTACTTGATATCTTTTCCAGGATGAGGCATTCAAGGAAAATCCTCTGAAATCGTTTACTGTTTTAGAGGGAATACTCAGTCCTACTTTAATTACAGCAGAGGAACTACATGACTATGCATTCTAGCAAGGTTCTGGGGGAGAGATTTGGTCCTTGAGGTCTGTCAGAGAGTCTGTAGGCTAAAATGGAGCACAAGTGATTCTTATTTTATAAGAGTTCTCCTTTTTTTAACCAGGTCACTATATAATTTCTTTGCAATTTTATTTTGCTTTATTTCATTTCAAACTCTGTATTTCTCTATTCAATTATCCTGTAAATAGAATGGTATATAATCCAAACTCTTTGAATTTCAGGTATACTTGAACCTAGTAATGAACATTTGTTGTGAATCCAGTTTTCTTTTCTCTCCATTCCTATATTTCTTTGTTTCCTCCCATCAAAGGACTGGGTATATCTTATTGTTTGAATGTGACCAAAGTGCAATAGGAATCAGAAGAGAAACCTGGGATGGCAACCTATGATTGGTCTATGTTCTTGGTAGTGCCTCGACTGCATGTTGTCTTTCTGGACATTCTTATTATTTCCCCATTTGTATTAACATGAGAAGTTCTGTTTAGCTTTTTATTGCTCAGTGTATCAGAAGTTCTTCCTTCCCAGAAATAGCCTGTTATCCCATTCACTTTATCTCACTCACAGCACACTGAAAAAACCCACAAGCTAAAGCCTCCAACTAGTTTTCTGAACAGCACCAAAATCTCACACAGTTTATATCTGGCCAGCACTGTTTTCAGTCAGTCATCCTCCAAATGACAAGCTCCTTAATTTTCTTTCTAAACATCCAGAAATAGCTAACTGCAGGACTCCCCTCCTGGCTCCTTCCCTGTTTGCCCCTAACTAAGGATTTGACTCTTCATGCTGAATAGCTCCTCATACTCCGCACTGTCCATTAATTATCTTTTGATTGACTCCAGGCTCTGCCAGCCACTCTCTCTGCTCACTCTTTCAGAACTTAACTTCAGCTCATATCAAATTCTTCTTCATTATTGAATATTGCTGTCTCACTGCAGATAGCTTCTCAAAACTTTTGATTTCTCAAACTAGATCATGTGTACGCGTCTCAAATTAATTTCATTCCCATTTGAGAACTTGCCAAGAGGATACAGCACATTTCTATGAGTTACTGTGGCCACAAGCCATTATTTCAAATGCAAACAGTAATTTGCTTTACTGTAGCCTTTAATTAGTATGCAATTAACCTGGATATGTCATTACTACATAGCTATTATTATTAATTATTCTATGCTAGCCAGGGCAGCTGGTTTTCTCTTATGTTTCCTCAAATAGCACTAACAGCAGATTTCTGAGCACTTCAAAAAGCCAGACTGTGCCCAGATTGTTAATGTTCTCTGACCTTTGGGGAAGCCTAATTAGAATAGTTGGAGAATTTCAAATGGAAATAAAGAGGATAGCAATTTATAATTATGCTTAAGAATTTGGCTCCAGAAAGAGTTCAAAGGAAGTTATAGTCATCCTACAGATCCTTTTCAGGTGGAATGGGGATTTGTTTCCTTAGGGTTATCAGCATACATATGGCAGCAGGGCCCTGAGGGTCCGACTAGACCTGTTGGTTTTTATTCCTGTGACTTTAAAAATGTTGAAAAAGGATACACTACTGGGATAAAAGGATTGTTTGTGGTTATCTTAGCTCTCATAGAAGTGTTAAAGATTGTACAACATCAATTAATTGTTTTGAGAAGCCCTTTTAATGTTATTAAATCTCTGTCTCTACCGGGACCCCCTGTTGTGGCGACCTGGCTCAGGCCCGGCATGGCAGCCCTACCCCCAGGCTGCTCGGTCCATGTGCTCCTGGACACCACTGTGGTGGACAGCAAAATGGCCTTTATTGAGGGGTCACAAGGGGTTTTTATGGCTTGGGCAGTCGGTGTCATTTCCTTCTGCTTAGGTCCGGCTGGGTGTGGCCGGACAGGGGTCGAGAGGGGAGGGGGTCCTGGCTGCCCGTTACAGCCCGATATCTTCCGCACGCATGACCCTACCTATCCACAACCCCCCCACCTGACGGGGTGGCTCAGAGGGTCTCAGTTAACCCCTT
>VXAC01001095.1:184510-268467 GCA_013399225.1 Rhipidura dahli | reverse complement strand
CTCTGAACCAGGTCGCTGCTACATGCCTGCAATTCCATTGCTCCCAGTCTGCAAGCAGCAGATGTGGATTTCTTAATAAAACACCCACTGGGTGGATCAGACAGACAGGACTTGATCAGTTTGCTCCTGATCTCACAGTGACTGTTCTTTTCTCACCAGCAGAGCTATAGAAGCTACAATATCTGCCCAACACGGGAGCAATCCCTCATCCAGGAATGCAATGATGATTTGCCAGGAAGTGCTTTTCTGCACTGGGTTACAGGAGAGAATTTGTGCAGCACATTTTGCAAACTGAGGCAACCACTTTGCTTAGCTCAGTGTAAAATAATGCTGCAACTCTGGCTTAGGTACAACTTCTGGGTACCTTTTCTGCTTAAAACTCTAATGAAGCTGTGTGGCTGTATAAACACCTGCACACTGCATGTACAAAGCCTGAAGTCTCACTGTGTTCTACAGAAATAAGTATTTCTGGGTTTTAACCTGTGCTCCAGTACTGTCCTTTGAGGCTGAAGAATAGAACAGAGAAATCATCAAATGCATCAGATGCTTAAAAATGGCTGATAGTGGATCAATTAAAATGCTGATTACTAGAAACAAGTCCTAAAAGTGACTATAAGCATTTTTGTCTTCAGAAACTTATGGTACTCTTACAGTGATCAAATCTGGAAGTCGTAAAACTGAACCACAAATACTGCCTAATACAGAGATAATCGCCTTATAAATCTGACATTCTTCATAAGAAAACAACACATCTTCATAAGCTGAAGTCTCAAAATCTTGCCAGGACTTGTCTGGGTGGTTCAGTCTGTTGTCTGAAAAAGGAGAGAGGCTGTTGATCCTTTTGGCACAGTAACAGTGAACATGCACTGTTGATTTTGCCAATCCCAAAGCAATCCATATCTGAATGGTTACATGCAGCAAGGCATATCTGCAAACCATCTCCTCCCTGGAAATGTCTTACAGATTTTGAATCTGAAAATATTTGAAGATTCATGTGTAGGTATAAATACTCCATGAGTTTAGGAGGAGGTAAGGAACATTGGAGAAGAAACATTTGTTAAAGATTATTAAATCCATGTCCAACTCAGGAATATCTGAGATACCTGCTTCCTCTGCTGGGATCTGAATAAAACATTGTCTTCTAAGGCAATGGACCAGTGAGTGCTTCTGTCTATGGTTTTGGGGAGGATTTACAGTAAATGAATGTCAAGCACAAAAGCATCAAGAAAACTGAAGTTATTACTTTTGCTGCTGCATAAAGAAAAGTGTAGCTGAAGAAATATAGTTGAGTGTTTTTTGAACTCCAAAGAATTTAAGAAGTGAGAGTGGTGAATGACCTCTTGTGCTTTCAGTGGGCCTGGGGCACATCTGCTGCTTCAGAAACATTCTGCCTCAAATGTTGCTCAGAAACATGAGCCTGCATTTGTGTATCTGTGATGTGCACATATTTTTGTGATTTCTCAGGCAGCAAACTGGCTCTTTTCTCATATAATTAGTGTCTCCTCATATCAGTTAAGCAAGCAGATGGTCACGCAGTTTGTACACACAGATTTCCAAATGTTCCTAGTGTTTGACTCTTGTTGATGGCCACAATCAACAGCACCAAACAGAATCCTCTCCAAATTGTGATAAAGCAAAATGACTATTAAGTTGGATCAAAGGCAGTTACTCATTTAGGTTTAGTAGAGGGTTCATTATAGTCATTATAGTAATGCACATGATATTGCATAAATACAAGCACCGTGTAACAGCTGAATTCTGCAGAAATTCGTTCAAAGGAGCAGGAAAAGACTTCAAGTGAGATATCACTCAACGAGACTGCCCAGCTTGGGGCATGTAATTTGCTGGAGTAACAGGGCAGTGGTGAATACCATGTGGCAGCTGCACTTCATAAAGTATTTAACCATGTGGGAACACACTCAGGGATACAAGAAATCATCTGTGTCCCAGTCAAGTTTGTCACATGAAAAAATAGTTGTGTTTGGGAAAAACTCTTTCCTGGATAATTTGATCGTTTTGCTTTTTGGAGTTTGAGGTAAACTTCTTTCTGTTTCCAAGACAGATAACTCTGTAGTTTTATCTTGGCTTAGGGATACTGCATATAAAAAGACATTTGAATAGCATGTCAGTAGTTTGTAGGTGAATATATATTACAGCCACTAAATTTTGTTGGATTCATAAAACTCTTAACGCCCTAATAAAAAAATTCCCTTATGCAGTGTTTTCACTCTAACTCCCTGTACTTTTCCTTTGGAATCAATAAAAATCAATTATGTTTAAGAACATAAGAAATCCTCCTCTTGGTGAGATCCATGGTCCATCTAGCCTAGAATGCCTTTTTCAGAAGTTGCAATATTACTTAGTGAGACTATATTAGTTTGGTTTATCTCTTGGTTTTAACATTAACATAATTCATCAATAAATGCAGTAGTGTTTCATAAATGGTAGAGATCCTTAAAGAGAGAAGGTAGAATCACTTTTGCTTTCTCACTAGCTATTAATTCAGTAAAGGTACAAAACCCAGGATTTAAAGAAACATGTCTTCCCCACATGTGTTGGAATGGGGAAGTAGTTGCTGGAAGGGCAAAGAAACCAAAAATAGACAGCAAAATTGTAAGAGAGAAATTACAGCTGCATTAACTGAGTGTCATCTGCAACTGGCAGCAAATTTTATTTCCCTCCAGGATTGTCTGGTGAACCTGAAGCATCATTTTGAACTCCACACACAGTCGGGGGTGATGGTGATCCTGAAAGAAAATAATAGAAGAAAGTCAACAGGTGCAGCAGAGAGACTTTCCATCTTCATTCCCAACGGATTCCCTTCTCTTTCCCTTGTTAAAGCATGGCCAAGGCATTACTTATTCTGACCTGTACACCTATGTGAGGCAGAGCCTGATCTGGACTCAGACCCTGGGTGCACACACAGGCACCGTGGACTGTCACTGCTGCTGTCACTGCTGCTCCCTGTCCCTCTCTGAATGGCAAACAAAAGGATTGTCTTCAAAGATGGTGGATATCTTCATGTTCAACAACATTCCGATAATCTTCATATTAAAATCTCTCCTGGCCCTGCCCGACCTCCCAAAAAAATTCCAAACTGACAAGAAACCACAGTTAAAAAGGACAAGGACAATAGTGATGGTCTACTAAGAGATTTTTGAAGTATTTTCTTTTCCTTTCCTTTGTTTTTGCTTAAGAGAAAGGGCAAAGATGAGTACCAAATGGAATAATTTCCCCAGTGGTGGATCATAAAATCACAGAATGTTAAGGGGCTGGAACAGACCTTAAAGATCATCTAGTCCCAGCCCCCTGCCATGGGCAGGGACACCTCTCTCTTGATTAGGTTGCTCAAAGCCTCATCCAGCCTGGCTTTGAACACTGCCAGGGTTGTGGCATCCACAATCTCCCTGAGCAACTTGTGCCTGTATTTCACCACCCTCACAGTAAAGAATTTCTTCCTAATAACTAATGCAAATTTCCCCTCTTTTAGTTTTTACCCATTGCTCCTTTTTCTATCACTGCAATTCCTGATGCAGAGTTCTTCTCTGCCTTCCCTGTAGGTCCCCTTCAGGGGCTGGGAATTTGCTGCTGGGTCCCCACACAATCTTCTCCTTTCCAGGCTGGAGAAGAAAAGAATAAGACTGCAACCCCCTTGCCTTTAACCTCAGAGGAGAACACAGACCACAAGGGCTGCCCAAAAGGGATGGTTAGATCAGGATGATTGGTGTAGCTGTGATAATGATGCAACCAAAGATTGTGAAGAGAAGCTTAAGATGCTCTATTTCCTCTGTTTGTCCAAAACAATTTCTCCCTATGAAAAGGCTGGTTCTAATTAAGACAGGTAGCAACAAGGAATGGTTTCATTAAGATGTGATTCTGTGCTAGAAATGTTTTGCCAAATACTTCATCTCAGTGACTCACAGCAAGCAAAGTCTTTCTGATTACATTGTCATCTGCTGTGAGAAAAGAGCAGCACACATGGCAGCTGGTGTCTGGCATAATAACCAGAGAGTGAGCAGAGATGCTCCAGGGTGCTGTTTAGAGCAGAATATTCAAAATCACCTTTTGTAGGAGCTCATTGTCTTATCACTGCCTCTTCAGGAAGAGCCAAACAAGACTGTAGTTACTGTAGTTAGTGTAGCTACACCATACTGGAAACACAAAGTTAAATCAAATAAAAAATCCTCCTTTTGCCACTGATAGCCAGTGACTGAGAAGAAGCTGTGTCATGGTAATGGTGTTTTCAACCAATGATTTTTCTTACATTTGTGACCCGTGCCAGGGTCTGGTCCTACTCCTTTGCAATGTGTGGTGAACAAGAGTCACCCGTTTTCTGTGCTTCAGACAGTGGAAGAATTAACACTCCTGAATGCCAAGAGAGTAAATACAATTGTACAAATGAGTAATGAGTAAAAGTTAGAGTTTTAGTTGTTTTTCCACTCTACACCCCACAGAACATCCTTTTCTTCTTTTTTTTTTTTTTTTGTGATCCCAATTTGCTTTGCATCATGTGCTTAGCACATTAACTTTTCAATCAGTCTTCACTCACTCACCTATTCTTATCAATAATGAACAAAGTTGCAGTTGTAAGAAGTCAGAAATGGCTAGCAGAATAGTATTGCACACTTGAGAAAAACCTGCAATACTTTTTAGGCTTTGGTTTGATACTTTCTGTTTTGGAGTAATGATCAAGAAGAAATTTTATATTATTTCAGACATTATGCACATCATTACTGCCAAGGCAAAGATCACAAGATGGAAAAATCTGTGCTGCAAAGTTCTCCAGAAGGAATTCTGTTGTATTTCATCAGAACCCATGTCTGTAAAAAAAGGAAAAAAAAAAAAAAAAGAAAAGTGAATATCATGCGTCAGAGTTTAAGGCAGAGTGCAATCATTTACCAGAAAGATAATGAAACAGACGATCTGTTGTGCAGCCTTCCCAAATTCCAGGGTCTCTCCCTTTCCCTACATCATTTAGAAATGCCTTTTGTTGAGTGTGATGTACATTTTTGAGCAGATATCTAAAAAACCCTTCCTGAGCTCCCCCAGCAGGTTGGATCCCACTTGGAGTTGCAGCTCCAGTGCAAATGAGAGCCCATTTTTTTTGTGCCTGAGATTTCCCTCCAATGGAAGTACCTGCCTTACTTGAGCTGTGGGGTGAGCCAGGATGGGGTCATGGCAGGCAATTGGAGAATTTCAGCCTCAGGGCAAACATGAAGTCAGTATAATCACTTCATAAATTCACCACAGTACCTAAACAACTCCAAGAACTGTAATGGAAATGTATTCCCAAGGTCACCACACCATTTTATGAGCTCTCCATCTTCTCCTTTAGGAAGTCAAGGGAAAAGTGGAGACACATTTAATTTTTGTCATAATCCCATTTCAAAGTTTAACTGTATGACCCAGATAGAATTAATCTCAGCATAAATCCATCTCTTAAGACTTCAAGATGCCCACTGAAATCAGGTGATCCAACAGCAGCTTCCAAATTCCCAAAATCATGACATATGTACATTCAAGGGGAATAATGTTACAATAACAAAACAAATCTATTAATGTCCATTAGCTCTGTTAAATCATGACAATCTGAGTGAGGTATAGATTGCAATTCCCTGTTTGTGAATGAGCAGTGAGAAGCAGGTGTGTGTTGCAGGCACTTCATACTGGGAGAACAGACAATTGAAATGTGTTGGGTAAAAAATATTTTGAAGTAGAATGAAAATAAAGAATTACTGACTGGGCATTTCTTGAGTAAAAAAATAAAGGAAAGAAGTAGGGGTGACAAAAAGAGGTGAAACCTAACATGTTGGTACTAATCTTTATTGGGCTTTGCCTGTGAACAGAAGTTAATGAGGTAGGAAAAAGGCTCAGTGTTTCATTGCTATGAGACAGTTGCAAACTCTCCAAGCAGATGGGTTATCAATATTGAGATTAAAGTCTTGGACAACCTGAAAGACTTCAAAAGAACACCTCAAAGTTTTCAAGAGATGAAAAAAATCCTTCAACAATTGATCCAAGCAGCTTTGGGGGTGCAGTAATCTTTAAATAGTGAAACTGAGGTGAGGTAATGCTAAGATTAAACTGAGATTCTTTCACTGCTTGTTTGCTCATTAGCATGTTCTAAGCAATGTGACAGGACTCTAAAAAAAGTACATTTCAAAATAATGTTAGGCATTCCTTCAGGATTTCAGAGCCACGTGCCGCTGTCTATTTCACAGGCAGTCAGAGGGAGTATTCCTGTAGGACAAACCCTTAATGCCTGCTTAATAATTCCCACATTCCACTCCTGCTGTTTTGCATTAGTTTCAATTTATTATACGTCATGATTAAAATTTAGGCACTGCAGATGGCTCTGACAAAGGACTTCATCACGTTCATGTTGAATTGATGGCTAATTAATCGACTGAATCTACTTGCTTAATTTTGAAGGGTTAAACCTTGAATAAAGATTGACTTCCCCTGCATGGACATTTGTATGACTTCGACACTTGCTGTCTGCCTATCTTATTTAATAAAAATATGCCCTTCAGATGAAATGCTGAGTTGTTATAACAATAACAATAGCTGTTAAAATTATATCCAGTGCGTTTCATTAGCACTTCTCTCAATGAGACACTTTGAAATAAATTAACATTGCCCTGTACTGGAGAAAGAAATTCACTGATTTTTTCAAGGTTAATTCATGGAATGAATTGAGAGCCAGGTCTTGTGAAACTCTTTGGTTGTCAGGATTTGGGCTCTGTTTGTCTCATATTTGTCTTTGGTTTGACAGTGAAGAGGACGGCAGCAAGTTTGATAGTGGGCCAGTGAGTAAAAGCTAAAATATTTTGGTAAACTGAACTATAAAACACACTCTGCAAAAACATAGAGTTTGAAAAATCTCTTGAAGCGTGGAATTCGATCACTTGCCATGCTGTATAATCTGCCATAAAATTGTTTGTTTCTCTTATTGAATACAGGGGAATTTTCCACCAGTCTTAAAAAATTGTTAACTTTTTGGGAGCAGTTAACCCATTCCAAGCTTAAATACCACCATAAATGGATTTCCCATTGTCCTTCCTATTGCAAATATTGGGTAATATTGCTCTGGAGCTTATCTCAAACTTTTGCCTTCTGAGGCACCTGTGGCAAGAATCTTTGTCTGATTTGATATTTATTTTACAATTTAGGACAAGAAAATAATTTATCACCCATCTCCTGTATCCTGTATGTATGTGATGTAATTCCCTTAGGCATCCCAACAACATTTTTTCATCCCTTTCAGCTTGATCTCCTTTTCCCCTAAACCACCAACCAAGACCAGTGTTCAAGGGTTTGTTTGGTTTCCTTTTTTGATCTAATGCAAGTTATCACAGGTAGATGATGAACAAATCTTTCTATTCCTCTACTGGTTTTGGCTTCAAGTTTCATAATATATTTTTTAGTCTATTTTTTAGACCTCCAATAAATTGCTTTTCATTGATAGGTTTAATTCTGTTTGCAATTTCAGTTTTCAGAAGCACTGAGTACTTCCCATGTTTCAGGATGTGATTGATGGGTTTCCCAGAGACTTCAACAGCCTTTTAAAATCCTGTTTCACGTTATGGATTCTGATGACAAGACTTACATAAATTAATAAAATGAACAGAAATCCAGTGCTAAGCACAAATAACACACGTAATTTCTTTTCTTCCCTTTTTTTTGTTTTTAGTTTTCTTATTTTATATTTTTCTTTTTTTTTTCCTTTTTTTTTTTTTTTGTTTTTTTTTTTTTTTTTTTTTTTTTTTTTTTTTTTTTTTTTTTTTTAAGGCAAGCTTCATTTATATTGTAGCCATTGTGGTTCAGGAGAAAGAAAAGGATAAAGACAACTTCTGAGAAGCTTTTTTTCTTTGCAAATTTTTCCATAGTGAGAGTTTTCAAGGCTCCTGGACATTGATTTAAATAGTCATTTTCTATACCTATACTTTCCAAGAAATGGATCTTAGGTACTTAAACATATGATTAAACTATCCCTGAGTGGATATAAGTGTTCACAAAATTTCTTTCCTGTTGAAATGCTTTTCAGAACTATTTCACTTGTTTTCTTTAAGGAGTCTGGTTTGGGGTTTTTTTGGTTTTAGGTTTTTTTTTCTTTTTTTTTTTTCACAACGGTAATTCATGACAGTATTGTTAAAATATAAATTGTAAAACAGTGATCCAGATGTAGTGTTTTCCCTGGATTGCAGTCTTCATAATCTCACAGAATCTAGCTTCTGATATTTGTAAAAGTTGAAAATTTTCCTTACATTTGTCTGAGAGAATTAGTTCATGAGGAACATGAAAATCCAGCATCCAGGAATTTATAAATACCTGAGGTAGATTTAAAAATCACATAGTATTTTTTTTTCCCCAGGAAAATTATAGTAGCCCTCTTGATTATTTTGGATAGACTTTGCCCACTTTAATTCTTCCTTCAATAACAGAACTCTTATCAAATTCTGAAATAAAGGATGTCTGTTATTTTGAAGTGACTGCTGGGTCTTTAGGGTAAAATGAGAGAAAAATTCATTAACTCAATATTATGGGATTTTTTTAACCCATTATTGTGTATCAGAGATATTAGAAAGAGTTCAAGTTGCAAATAATCAAATATTCATTCTGAAGACTAAATATGTGCTTAGCTTTGTGTTTTGGGATTTTTTTTGTCCTTAACTCGCACCACTACAAGGGATGAAGAAATTGGGCCATGCATTGATGATTTGGCCTGCAAGGATAGGAGGAAAGATGTGTTGGGTTGTGATGCACCTCTTGAGGAACCAGTTTTTCATGTTTCAGATAAGACCTCTATCAACATTAAAATATGGACCATAAATAATAAACATTTACAAAGCTATGTAAATAAGATTTTTTTTTCTGTTTTCCAAATGGCACAGTAATTGCACGTCTTGGAATAGGAGGAGGAGGTTCAAGAAGTATTGAGGACTATACACAAAATACTTACCCAAAATTATTCCATTCATGGTCTGCTGTCATTGGACAGCAATAGGTTTAGAAGTATTTGATGTTGATTCAGAAAATAAAGTGCTTTTCATAGTGTATAATTTTCTGATTCCTTTTTAGAGGGAGAGTCTCTAAATACTGAGTAGGTTTGCAGACAATATTATACACAGAATACAAATATATTTTATACACAAAGTATCTTAATTCTAGGAACTCTTTGAGAAATGCTGGGTTCAAGGAGGTATGACAAGGCTATTACCATATCACTTTCTGGTTTTTAATCAAAATATTAGTCCTAAAATAATGTTCTTTATCACTAATTCCTTCAGCATAATTAGATAATCCATTTTAAAATATGAGCTTTTCCTACTCAGTAAATCAAAGCATTAATTTTTTCCCAGATGGTCCAAAGGATTTAGGTAAACATCCTCTTTCAAAACATTTCTGTTGTTCATAATATCACGGTATCTTTTTTTAAAAAGATCCTTTCCATCAGCTTTGACTTTTATTATCAGACAGCAGCCGCATCTGTTGAAAACTAGGCCAGCACGAATGCCAACAACCCTTTTTTTCAGAGTAGACTCCCTATATTATTTGAGGGGCAGTATTTTCATACACTGTCAGAATGAAAACCTCTTACTGGGTTATAAAACAACATGTGGCATTGACCTAATGTTTTTCTCACTGTAATTAAGGTATCGAGGCCACCAGCATCAGGGCTTGGACAGCATTGAACACTTTCAAAAATCCGCTTGAAATACACAGCCAAACTATGTAGGGTTATTCTAGACTGTTCTATTAGATTATTCTATTTTTTTTCCCTATATAAAACAATGGCTTGTGCAGTTATTTTGTACTCAAACAAATAAAAGCCTTAGATACATGAACAATTACTTTGCTGACATCATCTTAGAGCAAAAGGCAGCCTGCACTTAATAACACCTATTCAGAAAGGTGACACTGTGTTAATTAACATCTTGGAGAAGAACATGAGGATAAAGTGTGGCTATGCAGGGCTGTCAAATACTGTGGGTCAGAAAGCAGTGCAGAATCCACTCACTGAAGAAAATCAGTGCTTGCTCCAGGACTATACTCTAGAATATAATTAATAAGATTAGTTGGCAAAAAAGTGTTTTAATAATAGAGTTATCTGTGCTCCTATGGAAGAATTCCCTGATTAAAAATGTAGTGGATAGGAACCATGAAGAGCATAGAGTTTTATTGCTGGTTTTTTGTTGGTTTTTTTTTTTTTTTTTAAGATCAACAGGATTAATTGTACCATAATTATAACATAATTGATAACTTCATTTTTCCAAGGACATTTTTGATCATATTGTTCCATTTAATCATGCAAATGAATACTCAATATGTTGAATACTCACCTCAAATAATCCATATATATATTTCTAAAGAAAAAAAACCTATTTAAGCAAACAAACTTTTAGTTATGGAGATAAAAAAAGATCAAATCAAGTGATTTTCAAAGCATAAAGAAAAGTTGGTAAAATTCACAATACAAATAGTCCTTTTAGCACAGAACTACTCCAGTATTTGTGTCTTATAAATAAATGATTACCAAAGTTTAGCACACGTTTTTCAAAAACTTAGAAATTAGAACAGCATTTGTTGTGCAATCATAATTTTTCCTAGAGAATGGTTGATACTCTGTGAGAAAAGTAACTTTCTAAAAATTTTAAACAATAAATCATCCAAAAATAATTAATTTTTAAATTTTTAACAATGGATCAATTTCTGATACGTAAATTGAAAAAAAATCTGGTGCTGAACAGCTTTATGTGGGGTTTTTTCAGATGCTGTGGAAACATGTTTGCAACAGGAATCTGCTGATCCCTGCAAATACAAAACAAAGGTAAACGAAACCCAAGTGACCCCACAACAGCTCAGACTCACGAGCAGCAAGTGGCAGTAGGTTATTTATTATTTTTTACACTGTGTTGCAGTGCATCTACATTCCTGTCTATCATTTACAGAAATTGCAGAGAATATGTGCATATTAATTAATGAGCATTCTAAGTCCTTTTCCACTGTTTACCTTCAGCATATGCATCCTGTCTCCCACTCCTGACACAGCAATTTATCAATCTGAAAATAGAGGGAAGGTGATCTCTCTAATAATGTTGTACATTGCCAGAGTAATTTTACATAACTTTAAAACCTCTATTTGTTGCTACATTTTTAAGACAGATATCTGCACCTCTCTTACGAAGAACTTTTGGAAGTTAGAGGGATAATAGAGGAGATGTACTTGCTTTGAGGCCTAAGCATGGTATGTCCAACATTAATGGATCAGAGCCATTGTCAGCAGGAGTTACAGGAGCACCATGGAATCACAGGATGGTTTGGGTTGGAAGGGATCTCAAAGCTTGTGTTGTTTCACCCCTGCCATGGCAGGAACACCTCCCACTGTCCCAGGCTGCTCCCAGCCCCAATGTCCTGCCTGGCCTTGGGCACTGCCAGGGATCCAGGGGCAGCCCCAGCTGCTCTGGGCACCCTGTGCCAGGGCCTGCCCACCCTGCCAGGGAACAATTCCTGCCCAAGATCCCATCCAGCCCTGCCCTCTGGCACTGGGAAGCCATTCCCTGGCTCCTGGCCCTGCAGCCCTTGGCAATTGTCTCTCTCCATCTTTNCTCAGGGGATTTGGGGTCCCAGCTCTCCCCCACAGCACCCCCAGGGCTCCTCCCAGGGCTGCTCCCTTTGCCCATCCCCAGCCTGGATCCAGCCCCTGGCCTGGTTAAACCTGGTGAGATCCCCAAGGGCCACTTCTGGGGATGCCTAGGTCCTTCTGGATGCCATCCTGCCACTGCCCTCTCACCCTGGTGTCACCTGCAAACCTGCTGAGGGTGCTGCAATCCCTCTGTCTGTGTCACTGGTTCAGATATGAAATCAGACTGGTCCCAGTGCGGACCCCTAAGGGACACCACTGGTCACTGATGTCCATCGTGACTCTGAGCTGTTGACCCCTACCCTATACATGTGACCATCCAACCACTTTCTTTCTCATCCATCTAACAGCCCACTCATTAAATCCTTCTCTCTCCAATTTAGACAAGGATATTGTAAGGGACTGCAGTTGGCAGAAACAAGTGACTGGAACTAATACATGTAAGAGGAGAGCAAAGACGGTCTCAGTAATATCAGTATATTTGTGTGAATGATAGCAATTCACTCTAAACAGCCCTGCCCAAAATTCCCAGTAATTTTGGGGAAATTACAGGGCTGCTCGAGACTTGTGTCACAATGCTTTATGAGAGCATGCAGTTGAACTATGGAATGGGGAAATAATGGTAGTCATCATCATTAGCATCGGCCTTTGCAATAAATATCCTTTTAAAGTCACAACTGCAGTAGGGAAGGGATTAGAGAAGCATTGATTTTTGCAGTGTGACATTCTAATTAGATAAAGAAATGCAGGAACTTTTTGAGAGAAGCATTTGGACTTTGTTTTATTTCATGTGACCGTCTCTGAAATTTTGGTAATGATGGTATTTTCATTGGGGATAAAACAATTAAATTTCTTTTTGTTCTCTTTAATTGCATGTGGCATCCTCTTTTGGTCATGGCTATGTGAGCAGAGGGGAATTTTAAAGAATTTGCAAAAGAGTGTCTAAGTTATCTCTACCTGCTGACACAGTCTCTTTAATGTGCATCATTTCTTGTAATAGAAGAAATTATGGTCTCTTTCAAGGAGATTCCAGTTAAGAAATATGCTTCCTCTAAACTCTGAAGCACTAATGTGAATGCTGAATAAAAAGGCACAGTAGGACTTTGTGCAAAAAAATTCTCTTTGGTACCAACTATTCTTCAAATCTGCCTTTATGTGGGGCTTTCAAAGGTATGGCAGAGTGTAGGAAACTTAGAGTTTCCTTCTGAACACTGGAAAATATTGACTCAATACGAATATTGTACTGATACTATGAGGGTTGAAATGAAGTTGGATGATAAGTTTAACACAAATAAGACTTTCTTCAGACACCTGTCCCACATAATGATTATCAAAGCACCTATAAAAAATATTAGAAAAGGTTAATATATGAGGAACCATTCTAGTTACTCCTGATAGTCTGTTTTGCATCACCATGTGCAGCTGTTGGAAAAAGGCATTATGTCGTGCAAAAGTCTGATTTTAGTACAATATCTTGGCTGTACAGGAACTACTGTAGACATTCCAATTTTATTTAGTAATATAGTTTAATGCTTGGTGACACAGATTTGAGCAGACCTTGCTGCATGACAACCTCTTTCATTTCAAGCAGATAAGTAAGATATAGAGGATTTATATAACTCAAGTTCATTATCTATAAAAAGAAGAACTTAAAGTCCCTCATTCAGCCTAGCAACCCACATTCAGAGCGACTTGCCTCGCTGAGTTCAGTACTCACAAGAGAAGATTGTCACACGGGTGGGACCACTGCCAGCACTGAATCAGATCAGCTGGATTTGTCTCATCCAGCCTTGAAAAAACTCCAAGCGCTGACCATATAAATGAACTGAAATATCAGCATTTCACAGCACGCATTTCTCTGGCCTTTTTTTTCTGAATGTGATGTCAAATGATGTTAGTTTATGAAGCTGACCAGTCAAATGATTTAATGTGAGGAGGAAAAGGCATATACTAAATTTTTAACTCGTCTGGGCATAACAAAACAACCAAAAACCACAGACCATTAAAATGGTTATTTGTTTACCCTATGCCCTCAGTATTAATACCAAAGTTAAGGAATTCTTAATTTTCAAAGTATCATGAGGTTTTAATTGAATTTTAATTGAATTTCCTAGGAATCAAAGGGTTTTGATAACCAGACATTCACAAATAACTTATGAATGTTACGAGTTAATACTGAATTATGATTCATAAAATATCTGTAAGTTGTAGTAAATGGTTTTGGATAGTCCACATATTATTATTTTTTACTTTTGTATGTTAAAGGCACTCTCTGCTTACATTGGATCTGGTTTCTCATAAAAGCATTTACCTGTTGCTCTCGCTGATCTAGTTCAGAATGCTGGGTGTTACAATACCTTGCTATGGTGATTTCTGATTTCTCTAAAGATGTGCAAACACACCCACCTCACATCATCTCACTCCCCCTACATGCAGGGTAGATGATCTTTAACTTCTCATAGGTTCATAAAGAAAAGGAAATTTCCAGAGATTGTAAAGTTATTTCTCAAAAATGAATTCTGATTGACTTTTAATTACACATCAGCCATATTTAGGCATAGTTTTTCAAATTCAATACATGTTTTACTAAGCACAAATGTTCAGAAAATTATTTCTTTTGAAGTATAAACATTCAAACTATTGGTAAGACACATTTTAAGTTTGCAGTATTTTGCAAAAACTTTTATATCACAATAATCAAATCTCAAAAAAGAGTCAATATGAAATAATGATCTAGCCAAAACCACACTGATTATTGTGGGCAGACCAGCTACATATTCTCCTGTATTTTTTGACAAGATAATATGGGAAAATCTGCTTAATTTGCATATGAGATCATAGTATTTATTGTATGCTTTTTGTTTTATTCTGACATGACCTTATATCTTTATTCAGAAAATAAAACCTAGTATAGCCTATTACCATAGGAAGGAAAATAAGCAAATTAAGAATTTATTTCAATAGAGACATGTTTGGCAATTTTTGATAACTAAAGAAGAACTGAAATAATAACAAGTTGAACAACTTGCACCTGTTAGTGAATGTTTTGTGATATGAGGCACACAAGCAGAGACAAAGCCTTTCTGTCTCTGGGGATGCTGAATTCTGATTTGTATTCAGGTGCCCACATCCCTCTGGCTCAGCCGACTCTTACATTGGAATTAGGTACCTACATCTCCTGAGCAGGCTGCTGTCATCCATTTGAAGACAGGGTTGTCATCCACTCAGCTAATCCCCATAACCAGCTCATTCAGGTTTCACCAGCCTGTTCCTCTGTCATTTTTAGGGAGCAGAGATTTTCTACAGGTACTGTGGGCTGCTGTCCAAAGGTGGCACCTAATTATTAATCATACAGGCTTTTATGAATGCAGGGAACTGGTCACAGCCAGGGAGTAGTTATGTCAGAAATAAAGAACAGTTCTTGCACCAGGATTCCAAAAACAAGATGATTTTATTTAAAATCCCGGCGCGAAAATTCCAGGATCCCGTTAAACGAAAGAGCAACAAAAATGGGTATTGAAAAAGGGGTAGGTCCCGGTAGTGATTGAGCACCTGGACTTGACAATGTCAAGTCCAAGGAGCAACCCCGAGCCGGGCTCCAATTTAAGCCAAAAGCTCAAATTGATAGTTGTTAAAGTTAGGAGGCCACAGCCTGGCTCGCGCCTGCAAAGACAGCTAATCTGTCTCGCGGCAGGGAGAACTCACTGCGCTTTCCCCGACGGGTAGCTACCAGTGAGCCCCCGCCTACTGAGGAGGCTCCAATTTATAGTGAATTTGGTAGGGTTGGGTCTGTGAGTGTATCCTCCCCTGAGGCCTGATGTTATTGGGCATACTAATTAATTAGAGGGTCCCTTCCGCCAATGGGATGTTGTCGTCTAGGGGATGTTCTTGGCTCATTTCCATTGGCGGGAAGGAGCCTCATTAGTATGCCGGCCTGGATACATCCAAGTCACAGACTCACCCGCCAGTTTCTAATTTTAGAATTTAGGTGGCAGTGAGCCTTTAATATCAAGCAAGGGGGCTGGGCACTCCTTCCCTTAACTAGGATGGAAGGGACTAAATAACTCTTTATTTTGCAACTCTACAAACATTTAGCTTCCCGTAAAACATTAATCCCCAACACAAAACAACTCTAATAACCTTAAAACTTGATAAACCCGCATAACATCAACATATAAACATGCTAACGCAGAAATGTCCAGCACAGCAAAGTGCAAAAGTGATTTCTAGTCCTGTGGTTCAATATGCTAACACTCAGCAGAGCGCAATGTCCGGCACTTGGTAAAGTGTGGGGGTGACCTCGAGTTCAATTAAAAGTGTTGTTAAATTTAGTTTATAATGCAGAAATTTTAGTGTTCCAGTCATTTTATGACAAGTCATTTATGACAGTTACAAGGCCTTGATGATAAAAGTGCCACTGGCACTCAGGAAAGGTAAGAGATGAGTATTTTTGTACCTACCAGTCCTGTAGCACTACAGCCATCATCTGCCTCCCTCCTGTGACTGACACACACAGTCACATTCCTCTGTTTCTTGTAATTCTTCCACCTAAAACTCCTTCCAGTCCCACTGACCTACTATCATGGGTCTGCTGCTCACATTCCTACGGTATTGAGAGGGACCAATCTGATTTTTATCTATGCCTCAACATATGTTACTCCTATAAAGGCTCACAAAGCAAAATAAAGGCAACATGTGCTGGCAGCCCTGTCCAAGGTAGGCTTTGCCTCCAGCCAACCAGGGCACAGAAAGCTTCCACGATCAGTCTGTGAGTGATCCTGATGCCTTAGGTTTTAACTTTTAAGTTTTTTAAATCCTGTACTGCCCAGTGTGTAACTTGTAGCCTGTTTGTTTCTGCTCTCTCGTGCTGGGTATACACAACAAAGCCTCTCCGGGACTGCTCACCAAGGACACCCAGACCGCCATAGGCCCAAAAATTATCAACCAAAGAGCCTCTGAGGGAGGCAAGCTGAGGGGAATTCCAACATTAACTGAAGCTTTAATTGGAGAATGAACCCTGAGATGCAAATGAACCAAACCTATAAAAGTGTGAAGAACTTGTGACCTGTCGTCCATCTGGGCAGCAGCCTCTGGTTCCCCAGGGGTACCTTTGAAGGCCCTGCAAATAAATACCTGCCTTTATTCCCTTACTCCTGTCTAGTCTCTGTTTCTAGGAGACCTCTTAAGGCATCAGTTCTTTGGCACCCCAGATGGGACAACAAGGCTTTGAAAAATCCTCTGGGATTTAGGAAGATCCAGCTCTGTTCCCCCACTCCCTGATGGCAACTGGTGGGGGCAGTTGCTACAGTCCAGGAGGCAGAGGAGCCCCAGGAGCCCAGAAAAGTCTCCAGATCCAGCACAGAGGCCAGTGAAACAGACACCCCAGATGCCCCGGAAATCGGTCTGGGGCAGGAGCCGTAGCACATGAAAGCAGTTAATTGCAACAGTGAAAGGATTAAAATCATTGTGCTTGGGCATACTTTGGCATACTTGGGCAAGAATTAAGATACACTGTAACCAGTGTAGAAGTTAGCAAATAACCTGGCAAGAGGTAGGGAACAGAAATAAGGAGCAGAGCTTGCTGAAGCCAGTGAAGAAACTGCTGAAAACAGCTAACAGGAGACTGTGCATGCCTAGAGAATAAAGGTGAAAAGTGCACAGCAGGGAAAGCATTTGACCTTCATTGAAACGACCACCGAGCCTTCCTCAGCGCGATCATGAACCGGCACTGCGCCTGTGCTCCGTGTATGCTGATGGTAATAATGAGTTCTAAAAAATAGTTTGCCTAACCACACCTTTTCGAGGGAAAACAATGTGTATAGATAAAATGTAACCACGTATTGTAATCTGCTGTATGCTTGGTGTGTGTGTTAGGAGGAGTGATCCCCTGTGCACCCAGTCTGCTGAATAAAGCAAATACCCACTTCTTGGACTTTGTCCCACAAGTGTCCCTTGGCCCGGTTTGGGGCGATTCAACACAATGGGAGCCATTTCCTTTTGGGTCTTTTTGGAGGGAGCAGGGCTTGCCTGTAGGGCCAGCTAGGCCTCCTCCCTGCTTCATTTTTTCCTCTCTGTGGTCCTGTTTCCCTGCTGATACTTGCTTTACTTTACTTCACTTTACCATTCCCACAAACCAGCCCATCACCGTGACGACTTCACACTCTGCTGTGTCCCTGACGGAGTGGGCGTCACTGCAACTAGCCAGCTGCCTCTGCCGTGGGTCCTGGGGTGACAGTATGATATGAAATATGTATCCCATTTCATCTGCTCTGGAGGCTGGCTCTGGTGCCTTTAAACTGAGCCTGAGAGAGGGAAGAAAAACTGAGATACTTTTGTTTTGTAAAACCAAGCTTGTGTTCAAGGACAGGGACAGGCTGCTGGGGATATGCTCGGTGGCAGTGGGGAGTGGAGTACTCTTGCTTTCCAGCCTGCTTTCAACTCTTTTCTCTGGAGAGAGTTTTCCTGGGATTTTTTGGATTTTTGCCCTCTTTTCTTCTTCTCTTTGGGACTGTTTCTCAACATCAGAGAACACTGGGAGACTTTTCTTCCCATGGCCCAGTAGGGGTCCACCGACAGCCCTGAGGAGGAGGATATAGACACTAACACCTACACCTACAGAAGGACTCTGAAATCTTCCCAGGTTTCTCTCCACAGTGAGAGATTTTATTATTTAGCATCATTATCCTTTTCTGTGTGTTCTGTTAACTAAATAGTTTTTATCTCTTTCACTTTCCTCCGAGGAAAAATAATTTTTTTTTTCCCAAACCTGGTAGGGGAGGGGTGGTGGCAACCTGTTTTTCCCTCAGGAGATATTTTCTTCCACATTTGGCCAAACTGGCACACCATGTTTGCTGGCCACAGCTGCCACTGCTTGTACCCAGCAGTGATCACCACTGCTGCTGTGTTTCCTACACTGCCCACCTCACCAACCTACTGTCATGAACATTTTCCTCCAAAGTGACTTTTGGGCTTCAAGAGACTATGGGGAACTTTAATTAATATTATCTTTTTTAAATGATCAAGTTTGGTAAAAGTTAAAAGTTAATAAAGTTGTACAAGTTAATCAAATTTAAGTAGTTGAATGTTAGAAGGTTTATACAGTTTAAAAGTCCAAAAGTCCAATCAAAAGTTAACTGGTTATGTTCTTGAAAGGAGTTAAAACATGTATTGTCAGTTTGTGTAGTTGAAAAGGCACTTTTCCTAAGTTTCCACAAAATGCTTAGTTTTGTAAGCTATTTAAGTGAGTTTCTATGTTTTTAAGTTATCCTCGCTAATATCTCTGCGGTTACCCATATTTTTATGTAAAGCTTAAGTTTTTAAAGTGAAATTTTTGTGGTTTATATATATGTTTTCATATTTCTGTTTAAATCCAGGCTGAGCCTAAAGCTGGAATATTAAGAGGCAGTTTCTAAAAATAGAAGCCACACTGGCCTCCTATAGGTTGCCTCCATGGCAACCCGGAATATTAATGAGGCTCCTTGCCGCCAAAACTAACAGCCTAGACAACAAGTGAGCCATTGGTGGGAAGGAGTGACCTCACTATTTGAACCATCCAATGGTCCAGGACCATGGAGGCTGGACAGAAGGCAGACCTGGGTGGAGATAACAACAGATAAAAGGCTCGCCCCCAGGACCCCAGGTGCCACTTGCTGTGGAATAGCCTGGCGAGTATCCAACCTTAGAGAGACAGCCTCCTCCTGTTTAGCTTCCTGAAGCATTGGTTCTCCAGCTTAACTGGAAACCTTTTCTAAGGTTGCAGCCTTCTGCTTCAGAGCGCTAAGACTTATTTCTCTTCAGGCTCCAGCCTGATTTTCGATCCCAACACCCGGGTTATCATTAGTTTTGCTTTCCAAACTTTTGTTCATTTTTCGGGAAAACCTCCCAAGCTTTACTTTTCAATAAAATTTTCTTTTGCGGTCCCGGATCTGAGATTGTCTTCTTTTCTGACATTGCTACAGCACTATCCCAAAGCAACCACGTTGTCTGGCCCACCACACCCAGCTGAGCAGACAGCTACAGCCATCTTCTGCGGCACAAGCCCGATTACACCTGCCCAAGCCTGCAGCCACTGCCACTTGTACCCAGACTTGGAAATTGCGCCCAGCCCACTGTGGGAGCTATGCAGACGCACCACCGTTCACAGCATTCACACTCCATCCACTGAGCTGATGCTGACAAATCTCACGGAGTTTCTTGTGGTAACACCGTTGCCATCTTCTATTTCTTCCTGTTTATCTCTCTTTTCCCCTCTCTGCTATCTTTTCTATATACCTTTGGTAGGAACACTTACTTTTTTCTAGCAATAAACGGTCCTCAGATATAATATTGCCATGTTTGTTCTTTATTTTCATCACAAATACCTATCAAGAAGAATCCTCCCTGACTTCTTTTATATAGTGGAATGGGACAGGTATGCAGAATTATTTTCTTTATACCCATTCTTATGTCATTATCCTTGTTAAATGCTTGGGAACTTAAAAATGTGTCCAAAGTTAAACTAAAATATGAATGCTTTTTTATTCACAGTACTACTGAAAGAAAAAAAAATAAATTCAAGAGGTGGTTGTAGTTCGGGGTTTTTATACTATTACTTCTAAGATTTCAGAGCTGAGATTTAGTTCCTTCAGCTTAACTGTCTAAACAGAGCTTTAAGCTTGTGATTTAAACATGATGTGCTTGGAGAGTGAATCACTTGTAGTGATGATTAGATTTTTCTGAAAAGAAAATAAAACAAAAGCCAAACAACCCTGAAACATAGCTCAAACCACATTATTTAGTGCCAGTGATCCCCCTTTATTTATTAACAGTAAATATATGTGGCATGCTATCATTTTTATTTACTTGCAGCACATAAAGATATGTCTAAATAAACAGAGTGGTAAAGCTCAGAGCATGAGAATACCCAGTAGTAAGTGTGATGAAAGTAATAAGTGATTCAAAAAAGTGATAAAAAGTGATAATTAAGATGAAAGTTGTTTGTAAATTAGAAGAGATGCTGGTGGGGAGTAGGTGACATGAGAGAGTTGCAATGGGGTTATTGGAACTGTGTTGTTGCAAACATCTCAAAAACACAGTGGCAGTGGTGGTTTCAACTGCTGTGAGATGGGTAGGTCCACAAAGTTGGGGATGTCCCCAAGGTCAAGGAGGAAATATCCATTAGCAGCTGAAATGAGGAAATCATTAGCTCTTCGGAGGAGAGCAATTTCCTTGTGAAGGCCATGGAGAAACCCCAGTTAAAATCAGCCGAGAGTATTGTGTGCAAAATTATTTCAGTGGTAGTAATAGGTTACTTTCCTCAAGCCCTTTTGTCCCCTGGAAATAAAAAAAAAATAAAAGAAGAGGTGGTTGGTTTGTTTGTTTGTTTGTTTGTTTTGTATTCAAGGTCAAGTGATACTTTTAAAGGAGGTGTGGTTCTGGAACTTATTTCTTTCACTTTATTTTTTTCTTAGATTTATCATACCTATGGCGTTAAAATTGGCAAAATTAAAATGCAGATAGATCATTGAAAATGTTGAGAAGACAGTGGAAGAAAGAACAGCCATTAACAACAGTACTACTAAGGAAAAAAAGTTAAAAATCAGCACACTGTAAAAAATTTTGCAGCTTCATAAAGCTGACTCATGATCAAGTCAAGCAAATCATAGAAAAGGTGTAGATGAGACAGGGCTGATTGCAAAGATTACAACCTAGGAGAATTTTGGAAGTAAGTCAAATTTGCTCATTTCTTTGATAGCTGTTAAAAGTTGGATAATATTTCAACAACAGAAAAGCTCCCACTGGTCTGGAGTGTCCTGTGTGCTCAAAAGAGGACAGGAGCTGGCAAGGAAGTATTGAAAGGGAATGTAATGTGAGAGAGGGACAAGGTGTGAGGAATATTTTCATCCAGGTATTTCTCTGTACTTAGTCACGTACTTCAGTGTTATTATGTGGGAAGTGATTAAAAGAATAAAGTCTGCAGAGCCATGAGGTTGTTATCTAGGGAAAGGGAGAGATTAGAAGGTGTTAGTGGGGGATTATAAATATCTAATAATGCCAGAGATTTCTGTAATTAGCATAGTGGATTTACAAAAAAAAAAAAAACAAAACAAAAACCCCAAAAAAACAGGTAACAGAATAAATAAAAACTAACTTTTTGTGCAGAAAGAGCTCACAAAATGAAATCTAAAGGTAAATGGTTTTGCTTATTTTACCTTAATAATATTTCTGGCAAAACTGTTTACATTTCTGCTGTTTCTTTATCTCATATCAGGAAGATCTATGTTCCCCCCAATTTAACTGTGATTTTATTGGTATTTTCAACATTTACAAGGACTGCTAAAACACTTCCTATAGCTGATGAAGTACCATAGTCATTGCTCTCTTGCAAAAACCACTCAGATTCTCAGATCTGGTGAATACCATGGGATAACTAGAGCAAGAATTTCTGAGTGAACTTCTTTTCTTCTGCCAAATTTATTTTAGTTTTCCCCCAGATTTTGTTTCTGTGGTTGCCTAGTGCCAGGTGCAATCTGAAGCAGTTCCACTTGTCCTTGCACATACATTTCTTCAAATGGTGTCATGCCATGCGAGTAAGAAAAATGTCTTGCACTGCTGGGCGCCTTTAATAATGTCAAATTATGTCTTGCTGAACATTGAGAAATACCTGATATTGTCTCTGATACAGTGGTGACCTCTGTGAGAGAGCTCTTGCTATTTGTACCATTCAGATAGGCTGGTTGCCAGGAGAGGGATGTGCAGGAGAGGTCAAAAGAATATGTGAAAAAAAAGAAAAATCCTAAATGTGAAGATTCTAATTGAAATACTGTACGTGATAAGGGCCTTAACAGGAAACGTGTTTTTATATATACAGACATACATGCATAAGTATGCTACAAATTTCTTCATCTTATATATATTTTATGTTCTATTCTTATGTGGACATTTAAATCCATTGAATATGTAGACATATTTCAATTGCATTTTAAAATTGACAAATATAATGGTTAAATATATAAACTTTCATCTTTATGGTAAAACTGCAGAGTAATAGAGAAATAAACAGGAGTGAACTGTCAGCAAAGAGAGTTAACTTATTTTCTCTAGTTTATTGAAATGTATGAATTAACTCTGTGCAGGAGGATACACTAAACATGAGGGATTCCACTGAATGGTTCCAAAACAGATGAAAATAATGATAAAATATAAGATAACATTGGTACTACTGACTGTTAACAGCATTCATATTAGGAACTTACACTCACATGTGTGTTTGCAGGATTTGTGGTGCCCTTCAAAATGCTATATTTGTTTTTTGTTTGTTTTTCTCCTTTTTGAATGGTTCCATGTAGTTATCAACCTTGGAGACATTAAACTTCGGTGATAGCTCAAGCTACAATTCTTTCAGAGATTCATACATACATTTAGACAAAAGGGGGAAAGGAAATCAGAATAACATCACCAGAATTATTTTCTGTTGGATATTTTTCTACATGTGAATGTAGAAAAAAATTTGTTTTTCTACAATTTTTTTTTTTTTTTTTTTGCTGAAGGTTAAAAAAATATTCTCTATCATCGGTTTTTCTAGATTTTTTTTTTACTTTCCTGATACTTCTCCATAGTATTGGTACATCTTTATTGGTACATGATGGTCTTTAGTCTTTCCAGCACCCTCTAGAACAGTGAGTTGAAAGACCCTACAATGTACTTTTTCCTATCAACTGAAATAATGTGCCAGAGATGTGAACAGCCTCATTTATTGAATCAAATAAATCATCTTCCCTCTTCTTATTCTTGTTTGCTGTGAATTTTTGTGTTCCTTTGCTCTGCAGAAAACCAGAAATGAATGTGTACAACAGTTAAAATAAAAAAATGTATTATTCATTACTGGTAGATATGGAAGTCAAAATCAAAAAAAATTTACTTCTAAAATTAGAAATTGGGCTGGGTGTTTTTTCAACAACATTCTCTATGTGAGTTACAACATTTCTCTGTTTTTACATTCCCCAGTACTTTGTTTGCAATATGGAAATTTTGAAATTATGAAATTTTTAATTTCAGATTTACACTAAAAATAATAAAATCATTGAAACTATCTATTTCCATCGAGGAAGTTTGCTTTCCACTGGTGTGAGGCAGTAAAGATGCAATAATTTTTAGACCAAAGAAGAAGCAATGAATTATTATATTAACATTACGAGCCTTTAAAGCCTCAGACACATTTTTTTTGTAAAATAAGAACAATCTAATTGTGTTTATCACACACCTGGATTGAGAGACTTTTGTAGTGTTATTTTTGTAGTAGTAGTAACAGTTCAAATAATTGTTTTCTAGAAATGAATGAGAAATTGCCAAACATGCAGTTTACAAGGACAGTAGAGAGTAAAAGAAATCTTTTCGTTAAAATAAAAATCTAGAAGTGTGCAACCAAATGAACACCAAATGCCACAATTCTTAACCATAATCTCAATATGACATCATTTGTCTGATCAAATGTCATATTTTCTTCCTCACAACTTGTCAAGGCTTTCTGTTCAATATTGGAAAATTCTGCTGAGAAGGAGCAAAAAGTATTCACACACCTCATACTTAGGTCCATGCTTGCAGTAGGGACACCTGAAGAAAACTTTCTGGAAAAGAAAAACATTTAAAAAGAATTGTTGCTTCTTAGATGTTTGTGGTTCACTGAAACAATTTGTCTAACACGTTACTGATTCCACTGGGCATAAAAAAATTATGTGTTTGGAAGGACCCTGTGATCCCTAAACTCATCTCATCCTTGTTAGCAGAGCAGGGCTAACATTTATCAAATTGCTTTGGGCCTCACCCAGGTGAGATTTGAGTATTTTCAAGGATGACTGTTTCACAGCCTCTGTAGAAAACTGCTGCAATATTTAACCACCCTCAGAGTCAGAAAGTTTTTCCTTTCCTTTAATTGCAATTTCAAACCTTGCATCTTGTACCTGTTTTCTCTGCCACCAGGCTCTGTCAATCACTACATTTTGTAATAATGTCATATAAGTTTTAAATAACATAATGAAACTTGTGTTGAATTCACTGTGAGCAAGCCATATTCCTACTAGTCAAGGATTTGTACAGAATACTGATTTTCTGCATCTCAAGGTTTTCTTTGAAAAGGGGAGAGGAAAGGTGAGTGAGAACCTCCTGCCCTATCCTTTTCTAGTATTGGAATCCACACACTCGAGTAATTCGTGTGTGCTGAGAAAGGTAAAGGAGAGGTAGAAGCACCTCAGACAAGAGGAGCAGCAAAACAACCACAAAGTGACCCCACCTGATGTGCAAACTTGAAAAAAAAATACTGCAAAACTGACTGAATAAACACAATTTTCTCTACCCAATTAAAATTCTGTAGCAGAAACATGTCCTAGTTCTCTTGAGAGCAAATCCTTTGCGTGTGTGTTCATTTACACTCTCAAAAAGCTGAAGATCTTGAGGCAGTCTGCTTTTGACTAATGGTTCCTCTGATTAGCAGGTAACCAGCAGGCATCTTGCAACTTTCATCCCAGCATCTCTGACTGTAATTTTGAGGAGTCTGGGTTGCAGCTGCTGCAAGATCATTATTCCATTTCACAGCTACATTTGCTTTATCACTGTAATTTGTAAAACTAGTTTAGAAAACATCTTGGGGTTTTTTTAATTTTTTTTTGTGTGGTGGCTTGTAGTTAGGTATATGTTCTTGTTTATGGTTGCCCTATTGTTTGCTGTTCCTGTACCAACGAGCTCATTGGCACCTGAAATGTCATAAGTTGAGTTTTTTGGTCTTAGGTCTATTGTACAAAACTTTTTATGTCTGTGACATAAATAGCTACTGCTTTATTGTGCCTAGCTACAAAACATTGAATAATTTAATGGCATGCAACTATATAGGCTGAATTTCTGCTGTCATTAAAATATTATCTTCTACCATCTGCCTGTTGATTTCCCAGTTTAACATTTCAGTAGACAAGGAATATCTCAAATGTTCCTTGGAAAAGCCATGCCAATGGCTTTACTTGCAGTATCAGGAACAGCAGTAAAAGACCCACTGTTCTCTAAATTGTGCTGGAAACCTCAGCAAATGACAGAGCAGACTGACTTTATGAACAGAATTTTTTTTTAAAGCATTACACAGGGGGCAGTAGTATGATTTCCTGAGATTCTTTCCTGAGCGTCATGACTTGGCATCACAACGGTTTACAACAACATGAGTAATCCTCTCAGAGAGTTCTCATGAGGAAATAATAGCTCCCATCATTTTGCACAGATGGGAAAGTGCTGAGAGGCTGGGCTCAAGTTTTGTTCAAAGAGCAGGAAACAGAGAATGTTTGTTTCAGAGGAGAAACATCAATTGCTTCTCTCTTTAACTTTTCTTAAACTGAACTATTATCTCAGAAGTAATTGTTTCCCTCTGTACCACAAATGTTTACAACACTTTTTACTTAGATACCTCTGCATATTTTTATGTGATACACACAAAGAGTAAGACTGGAGATAGCATAATAATGATTTTTGCTTTAAACTGTAAAAATACCCATACCCTAAGTGTACCCTAAGCACAGTCTATATGTCTCTAGTATTTGCTACATTCTTGGGATAAATGCTGAAGAAAGTACAATTGATGAAGATCTTGATATTACACTCTTCATGGATAAAAAGTTTTATCTGTCTAAAAGTTCAATAAAGCCATCTGGGCTTCAGCCATGTGTGGGAGACAGCTAATATGGAGTTTACTTAATCGTGACCCTTGCCTTCATAGTGCCAGTTTTACTATGTAATTACTGCACTTACTGTTCATGTTTTAATTGCTATTAATTACCTAATCTTAGCCTTGCTCTTAGTCTTGTAATTAATGTTTCTATTACTACTGCTATTCCTATTGTTATCAGATATTTACTATTTATTACATAATTATTATGCACTTACTAAATACTTGCATTCTGCAATCTCTTGTCAAGAGGTGGTGCTAAAACTGTGTCAGTCTTGTCTATAATTAGCCCCCAGTTTCTAGTGACTTTAGAAATTTTTGGGCTTTTTTTTAGTTTTAGACAAAATTCTGTATATGCCTGTTAAAAATAAAGAGCTTTGGCTTCCTGATTTTCACTTAGAGATAGTTTCAGTTAGAGATAAACACACAAAAAGCAGGTGTTGCTCACAGCAGTGTGCTCCTGCTGAGGAGCACAGGTTTTCTACAACAAACTTAGGCTGGAAATGTGACAAGCTGTCAGCATCAGTGTGCGTGGCTGCTGCACTGAAACTAGAGGTGGATCAAACCTTGTCAGAGATAATCCCTCAAAACCCCTTGGCTGAGCAGTTTTGCCAGATCTGTGTGACGTTTTTCCTTCAGATACCATCAAACCAGCCAGCTAAATTAGTTTTTAGCCAGTTCAATTAAAAGCCCTTCCTCTAAACGTTATATGCTGAGTCTCTCTTTGGGAAGAATTATGGGAATTACTCCTGACCTATGTTCTCTACTGGAGACTCAACTGTTCCCACCCCCTGTCTTTGTCTAGGATTATTTATCATGTGATAATGTGAATTATAATTTCTTTGGATTCTTGCTTGATACTGGTAACTTAACAGAATTGCTGCCAAAAGAAAAGCCCACCAGAAGCTGGCAGATGAAATGAAATATGTTCTGGGTATGGAGTTCCTGCTGATGGTGGTAGCTAATGGGACTGCATTGAGCAGTGTTGTCTTATATCAGGTAAGAGTTTTTAACTTCTGGCTTTAGTAAAGACATTTTTCTGTTAATACTACACCTATCCATAAAACCATATAGCAAAGTATTATTGCTTGTTTTATAGGCAAAAAAATTAAACTTTACAGCTGGCATAGAAATGTTCAATTTGCATATGCAAATTATACACAAAATGTCACTAATCCCATCCGGAAAGTCATGTAAGTATATCATATTTTATGGTATAGAATATCACCATTTAATAGACTACACTTTGCATGCTGGTCTGAAGATTTATGTTGTGATTATCAAGTTTAACTTTACTACCACCATCTAGGATTTTGTTACTTGGGTGCATCCACAATATTGCTCCAAACACCACTTTTGTCAGAGGGATGTAAAAAAGGTTCCTGTCTTTTGAGACACAGTTTTGTAGGAAAATGGGCCCAGTTGTTGGTTCAGTAGTGTCCAGTTGTTGGTTCATGTGAAGGAAAAGAATGATTGTGCTGGGAAGGGTCACTTGTGGATCATCCCAACCAATGATTTACTGCTCAGTAAATCATTCCAGGCAGAAAACCACACACTTATGTATTATAACATAACTTTCTTGACTTTACTCTGATTTTTTTAAAATAATATATATCATATCTATTTTTATTTGGGTTCACTTAGGAATTTTGAAACATCAGAGATGTCACGCAAACTTGATCTCCTAGTTTCTTTCAAAAAAAGGTGTGAGCAACAGTCTAGCAAATATAACATCAGATTAAAATCTAAACCTTTAAAGTGCTTGTTAAGTTAAATAAATCAAACCAAAACAAACCCAGCCAAACTCCCTAAAATCTTATTTTTTCTAGGTTTATTAATTGCTCTGTTTGACAGCATAAGTTTCCAAGACATTACAATGCTTAGATCCCATTAATGGGCACAGTTCATAGGTATTCTTGTCAGTTTATAGTTCTTTAATATTATTTGGATATGTGTGTGAGCAGAGGCTTGAGGCATGAATTTGCAACTGTTCCATGTTATTTGAGGAGCTCAGCTGTTTCCTGAAGTTTTTCCACAAAACCCATGAGCAGGACATGTCCATATTGCCTTGACTGGAGAAGTTGAATTTCTCTTTGTCATCTTGTTCAATATTCCACAAACTTTTCATAGCTGCAGGTAAATAATTTTATCTTTTTCTTCAGTGCTAGGGGATCCCAGAATCCCACATTTCTTCAAAGACTGTAAGATTCTTTGAATAGGAATATAATTTCTTCTTTCCTTCACCACAGAAATGCCCATCAGTCCTGAGAAAATCTAGGCAAGAAAATTGAAAAAAATCATGGATAAAGCAAGATAAAGCAAATTAAGTTCGAAGCAGTCTGCCAATATGGATAGGCTTAAACCACACTCAAAGCATGTAATTAGACACATGTTGAAGGACAAGAAATATGTTCTCTACTGAAGGGAAATTTCATGAAAGTAGTATTAAATGCCTACTAAAAAATAATTACAGTTACATAGACAGTCCAATTATATAATTACAGTACTTCAAAGGAAAGTGAGCCCTTGGTACACCAGTAACTTTTGGCAAGGTTTCTCAAAGTGGCGTCTTTATCTCAAAATATGTTTATCTTTGCAACCTGGCAATTAGCAGCATTTGTTAATTAATCTTCATCTTTGGTTTCCAGCTAAAGAATAATAGTCACCTAACAGTTGGTGTTCATCTTAACTGTATTTTAGTGGAATTAGAATTATTCAAAAACCAAATCAGAAATCAGGCAATTAGTACAGAAATATTTCTTTTTGGCCTATGTACATCATAAAAGCCCAAAGATATTACAGAGTAATGTTCACAAAAGCAGACCTGAGGTATTCTTTCCCCATTCATTTTAGAAAATTGAAATATTATATTTTTTTGTGGAAACTGTGCAAATAAAATATTGGTTGTTTTTTAGTTTACAAAAAGCAGTTTTTTGAAAAAGCTAGGCTTATGTTCTTATGCTGTACCAGTCAGTAGCATCATTAGAGCTTAAGTTTTGAAAAATAGTCTTTCCATTCCCTCCGATTCTTCCCTTCANAATTGAAAAAAAAAAAAAAAAAAAAAAAAAAAAAACAACAAAAACAAAAAAAACAAAAACAAAAAAAAAAAAAGAAAACAAAAACCAAAAAGGTGGGGGTAAGGAGTTTTGCAGAGTTTATTTATGAAGAAATGTTGATCAAGGTTAACACAGCATTTCAAGTTTTAATTCCAGCCTATAACAAAATCTGTGAGAAAAATTCTGTGAGAAATCTGTTTTGGTTGTTTGCACAGGAATGTGCCATCAAAAGTAAAAGTCACTCCAACTGACCATGGCAATTCTGAAAATAAATATTTTCTTTTTATTATTTTACTTTTCAAATCCAAAGGAATGGTAAGATTGTGAGAGGATGTATTCCACGTGATTGTGACCTCAAACTGCTGCTGTAAGGAGGATCCTGAGGGTCAGGATCTGCCATTTTTCCACTGATGGAAATTTAAGTCCTTCCTTCTGCGGTGACAGAACAAAGCAAGTTCCTGCTGCTGGCCTGGGGAATGAAAGACTAGTGGCTATTTTTCTCTAATCTCCAGTCAATTGCTGAAATAAAGGAGAATATTTTTTCACTTATGGCTTCTCCAGTTTCTGTGTTTATGAAACACACAAATGCTCACAGGATACTCATGAGCTTTGCAACTCATTTTGTTCAGTGCAAATCACTTACACACAATTCTTTATATAATCTCTCTTTCCCACACTGATTTTTTCATGACTGAAATGCGAGGCTGGGAACAAATGTCTTCGTGGTTACAGAAAAAGGGGAATCTGGGCGAGACAAAATTACTGAAGCTTTATTAAAAGAAAGATAATTTTTACTTCTCCATTTGCAAGCACAAATGTAGCAAAAAATCCTATACAATTAGTTGAAGAAAGGTTATCTGACAGATATTATCTCTTTGTACATCCTATAATCAAGGTTTTATTATTACAGCTTATTCTAGCCTTTCCTGATTATTTCCTAGTATTTTATTACAGCTTCACAGTCCTGTGGTTCAGTGCTAAAACCCCTGAGTGTGGTGCTCTAAAAAGAAAGAGAAAAAGCAGTAGCATGATATTGATAGTTAATGTTTTTGTGCACTGTTATGCTCATAATGTAATTCAGCTGCTGCTCAGCTGAATTCTAAAACATAATCAAAGACCAGAATTTAAATTAATTCAGAAATTTTCCATTGTTTCCACTGTCTGATTTTAAGTACCCCTTGAAAATGTCTGTTAGACACATTAGGTTAAAATTCTTGGACTATTGCTGATTGCAGTAAAATCCTTAATTTTAGAGGAAAGGCTTGTTTCAGGAGTCTCTTCTGCTGCAGGTTTCTCTCTCATGCTGCTCTACCCTGTTAGAGATAAGCAATGCTCTCCCTGCTCTTAAAAATATTCATTTATAACACATTCAAGGAACATAATGGTGGCAATTTTCCTTCCCTTTTTTCATACTGGCACCTTCTTTAGCTTCAAGTCTGTGAGGATGGGCCACCACACTCCAACCTGTTGTTCTTGCAGGTGGGCTTCCCATCCAAGGGCGGGATGTAGAGCTCTTCAGCAATTCTAGAGAGCAGGACACACAGACACACACTGAAAAAGGCTGCTTCAGAATGAAATGCATGTGCAAAACCTAGGAAAGAATAATATACTTTCTGATTTTTTTTTTTTTTCTGTATTTCATTACAGGCACATTTAAGAGGGAATTTGCAGTATTTTTAACTTCTACATTTTCCTCCAAACATGGGAAACTTCCAGTGGAAAATGGCAAGAGTATAAAGAGAAACTCATTGCTAAACCCCAAAAGAAGCTGGAAGAGGTGAAATAAAATCTCAGGTAGAGCTGGACAGAAAGCCTGTGGCCTTGTCTGAGGTCCTGTCCACAGAAGGAGTTGCCACCAGCATGCCCTGAGTCAGCTCTTGATGCAGGTTTCTTCCCCCAGACACATTTGTGCTGGGCGCCCAGGGATTTAAAGCCCAGCCAGTATCTCTGCAAGAATCTGATTTTTACATGAAAGGACCATGATGATCTGGAAACAGAACAGAGACTATGAGTGGAACATCTGCTGGAGAGAGATCCTGGCAAAAGGACATGGGGAGGACAGTTGTTTCAGTGTGGTTTTGCAGATTCTTCTTATCTATCAGATTATTTGTGTTAGTTTGATTTAGTCTGGGTTTTTTCAATTGCTGGTTCATTAACTTTATTATTTACTGAATTTATGCTATAACTTACTGGATGAAAAGGTTTTGATTTATTTGAAATAAAAGGCTTTTATTTCGTGGGAACTTGTTTGGAATTAAGAAGGGTACTCTCCACGTGTGCTGCATTATTGTTAATAAGTCCCTCACACTACCCTCTACTCAAGATGTGTAGGATCAGGATGCCCAGGAGTTTCTGTTATCCCTCAGACTTTGAGTAATGGATTGAGCAGTGAAACGTCCCTTGGCTGTACCAGAAACTGCTGGATGACTAAGGTGGGGACTGTCTGTACAGAAAATTCTGTTGTCTGACTAAGGAAGGGAATGAGAGATAATCAGTCATCTCCTGACAGCCTTGAAAGATTCCTTAACGGAATCACGGACCAAGTAGAACGGTAATTTCATCACTGGATTTTTAAAAAAAGTTTCAGCCATCACCAACTTGGATTATGGGCATTAGCAACAATTTCATAAGAAAACTTAGTTTATTTACTGAGGGTGGGTTTGCCTCCAGTTTCAGGAAAACCATCCCCCTCCACTAAGGCTCACAATTCATTTATTTTGATACTGAAGATGTGCATTAGTCTAAGATGGTGTTTTGGGATGTCTGGGACCCCTGTCCTAATGATCTCTGTGTTGCTCATTGAAACAGTTGCATTTGAAAACGAAGTGTAATGCCTAATGAGCAAAAATTCATGGGAGAGGATCTGTTTTGAATGGTTACTGTTCTCAGTTCTGTGGTCAGCAAAGGACAAATGCTGCAGAGTCTTGCTTCCACAAAAAGTGCAATGTTTGGAGAATTGTTCAGCCTGCAGAGGAGAAGCTCTGGGCTGAGCTCAGGGTGGCCTTGCAGGGCCTGGAGGAGCTGCAGGAAAGATGGAGAGAGACAATTGCCAAGGGCTGGAGGGCCAGGAGCCAGGGAATGGCTTCCCAGTGCCAGAGGGCAGGGCTGGATGGGATCTTGGGCAGGAATTGTTCCCTGGCAGGGTGGGCAGGCCCTGGCACAGGGTGCCCAGAGCAGCTGGGGCTGCCCCTGGATCCCTGGCAGTGCCCAAGGCCAGGCTGGATATTGGGGCTGGGAGCAGCCTGGGACAGTGGGAGGTGTCCCTGCCCATGGCAGGCGTGGCATTGGGTGGGATTTAGGTCCCTTCCAACCCAAACGATTCTATGAATTTTCTGTCAGCCTGGAACCTTCGAAGCAATGGAACTGCCCTGTTATGGGAGAGGGAGGAATGGTGTGAGTCACTTAGGGTGGAAAAGGAAATCCTCCTTGTAGCCGGTTTGGACTAGGCCAAGGCATATGGATGATACATAGGTCTCAGTGTTGAAAGTTTTTTGCTCTTCTCTTACTGCCCTGAAAGCAGCCCATATCCAGCTTATCTGTGGAGAATGTAGAGTTCCAGAAACCTTGTTGGGAAACTCTCTGATGCTCTCAGTAATGCACTTGCTCCCAGCCACAAAAAAACAGAACATGTTCTAAGTGGCACCACTCAGCTCTGTTTTTGAAGATTTCAGTAGCAGAGTTTCTCACTCCAGCCATGCTCCTCAACAAGACTCCACGTGGCAGCGAGTATTTTCTTCATGGAGCAGTGTGTGAGCAGGTCAGGTCAAATTCTGGCACATGCAGTTGGTGCTTTCCACCCAAAATAGTTCCGCACGGCTTTGGTGCTGAAGGTTTGCCTTACCTGGAGGAGGGATTCTAGGATTTTGTGTGCCCATTTCCACTGCAGCAGGAAAGGTAAGGGCACTGCAGGTCAGGCGGTCCAGACCTGCATCCCAGCTTATGTTACTGCACACAGGTGTGCAGTAGGGTTGGCAGGCTTGAATTCACTGCCAAAATGTTCATGATCAAAAAGTGCAACATACTTGGTTCTGTGACTTTGAGTCTGGATTTAAAAATTAAATAAAAACTGTAAAAACTATTAAAAACTAATATTAACATAATAAAACCTAATGCAGATATTGCTCTGTAATGTAAATGCAGAGTATTTTGTATATTTGTATTTTACCAAAGCCAGCATTTACTGTTTTAAGTACATTCAACCCACATTCTTCAACTCAGTGAAGATTTACTTTGGGATCAGAATGACAATTACAAATAGGTAATTACATTCCTGCACCATCTATGCTTGAATCCCCAGCCTAACTTACCACTTCTGTTATTCATAATTTATTTTTAATTTCCAGAGGACATCGGAAGGGTGTCGATTTAATATGGACTGGCAGAAGGCTGCTTATCAAAAAATCATTGTGATGTTTGAGTTACTGTTCTTAAATCACATCTGTATAGCAGAATTGCCTTTCCAGTCCAAGAAGAAGTCTTAACAGTCTAAGATTATTTTATTTTATGATATTTTTACTTGGTATTTAATTTATCAGGTCATTAACGAATCAGACAGTCTGTGAGCTATAAGACATTATTTGTTTGTATTACTACTCTCCATTCCCACTCAGCAGATGTATGAGACAACTCATTCTGTGACTTGTCACACTTGTTCTCATTTTTTATGACAAGCCTAAAATCTTATATCTCTCTGCCAGTAACTGTGAGTTCTATTATTGTACTCTTTCTTCACATGCCAGAGTAACCTTGTGAGTTAACTGGTATCTAGACAGCTCCTCAAACCCGTGCAAAAATCTTGCATGAAATCAAGTCTCTATTTGGAAGTCTGAGGTTTTGAGAAATGTGTAAATGAATTTTCCTTAGTCCTCTGACAGGGCGCTTGTCTTCATGAAGTTGAGGAAGAAGTTAATATCCTTTGGAAGACATTGAAAAGATTCTACAGTTATAAAAACTTGTTCGGCTGTTAGTACTGGTGAGGAGAGGTCAGCCCATATTTAAAAGGTTCTTGCAGAACACATTGATCCCTGTGTTTAACTTGCACAGAACAGCTGCAGGTTCTGTTTTCATATTTCTCAGTTCTATTGCAGTGTTTTCTGTTCTTCTCAAAATTTGTCTCTGAAAAAAATCTTGATCAGTCTTTACCATTTGTGCATTTAAATATGGAGGTGGTTTCCCCCCTTTTCAGACTACTTGGAATGGTAAAACAGGTTTCACTGACAATGGAAATCTGTTTTAAAAAATTAAGGATCATAACTATTACTCTAAGTTTGATGAGAATCTAGTTCTTAATTTCAGGCAACAAAACAGACTAGTTTTAGATTCATTCCCTCGTGCTCCTCTGTAACCAATCCTGCCAGCATTGCATCAGTTTGCACAATATTGACCCTTAAATATCCTTTAAAACTGACCTTAATATTGGTAAACTCCTAGACATTAAAATAAGCAGCAGCAGTTACTTTGGGACTACCTTGGGAATTTTAGTGGCCTGACAGAATAAATCCTCTGAGTGATGACAGCAGAGAAAATGATAATTTTCTTCTTATTGCTGGCAAAATATTTTTATATCATCAAAAGATACCTAGATGAAAAAAATACTACTACTAATTATAAAAGGTATTGCCCAGCATCACAGGCCTTTCATTTTCATATCTTATTGAACCATAGCTTTGCAGCTGTAAGAACAAGATTTGCTGAAGATCTAACAGGGAATTGCTAATCACTTATTTAAAATGAATGCTTTAACAGTGAGGTTCAAGCTTTTATTCTTTTATTACAAATTTAAGTTAATTTCAGTGCAGAATCTCCTCTAGGTTCTTCACAGTAGATGTATATAGCTGTGTTTAATGAGTTCATCTTAAGCTTAAAATTTGCATCAAAAAGTATCTTTACTCTCCTTTTATCAAGTAATTTTTTCCCATCCTGACTCGTAACTCTCCTCAATTTATCCACCAATAGAAGGAGCTCCTGCGTTAGGCAGCAAGCTGGAGCTCCCAGGAGAACCTTTCCTCTGATCCAGACAGATGGATTCTGGCTTTCATGGTATGAGTGTGTGAGATGTGTACAAAAATTTTGATTACAATTTTGGTACTAACTATCCAGCCATACTGCAAACAAACCCTGTGAGATTATTGCCAGATAAGAGCGTAACACTGTTTAGAGGGAGAGCTTTTTTTAAAAAAATTTTGGGGAAAAAAGGGTTTTTATGTGCTTGTATCTTGCAGTGCCTGTAAGCATTCTGCTGTAGAGGGGTGGTCAGCCTTGTCCTGCTTTTTGTGATGAAAAACATTTCCTGACTGCAAACTTAAGCTGTTGGGTGGTATTAGAGAAACACTGAAGATCAGAATAACAGAAAACATTGGTTCCTGAGGATTTTAAAGGTGTTGCTGGTATCAACAGGGAAAGCAACATGCACACCCTGTGTGGAAAGAGGGCGATGCCCAAGGAAGAGCCACTGATTCAGCATTAAATATTTCATTTCTTCTGAGAAGATATTCATGTTTAAGTGACGTTCCCAGAGCCACAGAATATGCTGAGTCAGAAGAGAGCCACAAGGATGATTAAGTGCAACTCCTGGCCATGCACAGGACCATCCCTGAGAGTCACACCACGTGCCCAGGAGCATTGTCCAAACCCTCCTTGGTCTCAGGCTGGTGCTGTGACCACTCCCTGCTGGGGAGCCTGTTCCAGTGCCCAGCCACCCTGTGGGGGAAGAACCTTTTCCTGATCCCCAACACAGACCTCTCCTGAGCCAGCCTCAGGCCGTTCCCTGGGTGCTGTCCCTGCTCAGCACAGGGCAGAGATCAGAGCTGCCCCTCCTTGTCCCCTCACGAGGAAGCTGCAGAGCTGCTGCGAGGGCTCCCTCAGCCTCCTCCTCTCCAGCTGTGATGCCTTAAGAGGCCACCTGGAAGCAGAGCCCAGCCAGGAGTAAAGGGAATAAAGGTGGGGATTTATTGGAAAGGCCTTCAAGGTACCCCTGGGGAACCAGAGGCTGCTGCCAAAATGGGCCCTGAGATGGACCCTGAGAGGCCACAAGTTCTTTACACCTTTATAGGTTTGGTTCATTTGCATTTCAGGGTTCATTCTCCAGTTAAAGCTTCAGTTAATGAGGTAATTCCCCTCAGATAATTGCCCCCCTCTCAGAGGCTTTTAGTTTACACTTTTTGGGCTTAGGATGGCCTGGGTGTCCTTGGAGAGCAGGCCCGGAGAGGCTTTGTTATGACTGCTCAGCACGAGAGAGCAGAAATTAACAGACCACAAGAAACCTCAGAGTTACACACTAAGCAGTACAGGATTTTGGAAAATACAAAAGTTAAACCCTAAGGCATCAGCTGAACTCACCAAGTGCTCTCAGTCGCTCCTGATACGGCTCCTCCTCAAGGCCCCTCACTGTCCCCACGGCCCTGCTTTGCACAGTCCCTCACAGTTTAATGTCCTTTTCAGGCTGTGGTGCCCAGAACTGCACACCCTGCTCCAGGTGAGGCCTCCCCAGCCCGGAGCAGAGCAGGACAATCCCTGCCAGGCCCGGCCGGCCATGCTGGGCCCAGTGCCCCCAGGACAGGGCACAGCCACTGACCGGGACCCCCAGGTTCCTTTCCCTGGCACTGCTTCCCAGCCTCTCGTTCCCCAGCCTGTCCACAAACCCAGGGCTGTCCCACCTAGGGGCAGAATCCGGCACCTCCTGCAGCTGAACCTCACATGGCTGGGGCTGGCCCAGGCCTCTTGTTTGTCATGGCCTCTCTGCAGGGCCTCCCTGCCCTCGAGGGAGTCGACAGTATTGTCTTTCTTAGTATCTGCTTCTCATGTTCCTGTGGAAAAGTTACTGTCAGTTTGCTTTTTATTTTTTCATTCACTGCTGCTTATCTGAGGAGTTTTTTCTCACCTCTATCAATACAATGGTGCAGGAAATAAAATAAAAGCCATAAAACATGCTTTGCTTGCCAGGGTGTAATGAAACAGAGGGCATTATAAAAGAAAGACCCCTCCTGCTTAGTTTCATATGGCATTTTGCCTACGCAACAGTGAATGATCTCTCTTAGAGGAAGACCTGGAGTAAAAATTGAATTGTCGAGCAAAAAGCCTGTGATACATTTTTTTCCAGGCATGTACAGACTGGAGCCTTTACTTGCACTTAGGCTGTAAAGCAGAGACCCTAATATACACTTACAGCTTCTGTAGACAGATGAAAAAGCATTGAAAAGACAAAAAGAAGAATATCAGACCAGACCTAAGAGACATGATGGGATCAGGGGATTCTACTTTTTCCTTTTTCCTCTCTCTATATTTTCTATTGCCTTTGTGAAGTCAATAGAGGTATGAAAATCCCAATCACACAATATAACCCCTAAATACTCCAGGGCCAGATTCTCAGGTGGATTTTTTTCTTCTATCCTTCACATTTTTCATCCAGTACAAAAAGACCCATAAATTGGCAGTCTGTGCCTAGTAGAGCGCTCCCCTGGTATGTGGAGAAGCTGTTGTGCATTGCTTATCTGGTCTGGATATTTCTCTGTGCTTGCCCTCTTGCCAAGAGAGAAGGAAGGAGGTGATATGACCGAGCTGTGCTCCATCATATCTCACACTGCAATGGCTTCTATTTTTCTTTTTTTCTTGTTAGTGTATCTATCCTACACTACTTCACTGTGAGATAGAGTTGCATTCCTGTTCTCTGCATTAATAAATGGAAAGCTGAGATGTAGAGATTCCAGCCTTCGGCTCAGCCTCAGTTATATCAGTGCCCAACATATTGAAAGTATCACTCAGGTGACTTTGTGGATTTATGATGGAGTTTTATGTGAATCTAACTTTGGCTGTCTTTATTACTTATCTGCCAACAGCTTTAAACGTGTTTTATATACGCAAAGGTTTGCAGCAAAGCTCAAGAAAATCCTATTTCAGCTAACTATTGCTCTCAATTTCTATCAAATACAAAAGAAGAACTTTGGCAGAGGGGAGAAAAAAAGCCCTGCTGCCTAGTCAGTCTAGGTCATTTGGTTATTGTGACCCCAGACTGATTTGGGTACATCACTGCCTCTAAACTTGGAGAATTTTGTTATGATATTGTGTCAAAATTCTGTAACCAAAATCAATAGATCAGAGTTCAAGCTGTTGTCTCACTAATAAACATGCTTCCCTCACAAATGATCTGGAGTTGGGGAAAATCTATTTCCCAGATTTAGTTTTTCCTGTAAAAGTGTAAAAGGTTCAGCTGTTGCTGTTACAACACTGTGGCCTAACAGCAGCATGAATTGAGAGCCTGTTAATCTCAGGTGCCTGCCTTACATGGGAACGGGGAGCAACTGCCTACAAGATCAGATTTTTTTCTTCAGTCACATTTCAACTCTCTGTAAGGACCTTTCAGTCCTTAGATTTGCTCCGGGCAGACCACTCTGTGTCACTCCCTGGGCTCAGCCATGCTTGTCAACATCTTTCTGCATAGCAGAAACACCTTGATGTTCACAGATGGTGACAGGTAGGTCTTTCTGCCTCTCCTGACATTCCTCATTTTACCTCTAAACCAGGCCTATGTCAGTAAGGAGAGGAGAGGAAATGATAGGCAACTCTGCTTACTGCACTTGTTAGGCATCTCTGTGTTCCTTGTAGTTCTACTGCTGTTTTTCAATTATCTGCAATCACACCGAGTTTTGTCTGAGGGAATGCAAACAGAACATTCGCAACATCCAAAACAAGCAACATAGTCACAGAAGCTCTTAAATGGCACAAATAATGAAATAAGCAGTCCCAAAAACCTTACTGATTTATATGAAGGCTAAATCAGAAAATTCCCCTCCTTAGCTGGTTGAATTACTTCTCCCCCAACAAGGCTGTTAGGTTTTCAATGCAGACCATTCAAAGACCCTACATGGGAGAATCTGTCACAAAACCCCTTTATAGTGGGAGTTTCTCTTCCAGTGTCTTCAGCAAGGAATACTTTTGTGAACATCTTCTTACATAGGCTCACAAAAATGTTTAGGCTGGAAGGGACCTTAAAGCCCATCCAGTCCCACCCTGCCACGGGCAGGGACACCTCCCACTGTCCCAGGCTGCTCCCAGCCCCAGTGTCCAGCCTGGCCTTGGGCACTGCCAGGGATCCAGGGACAGCCCCAGCTGCTCTGGGCACCCTGTGCCAGGGCCTGCCCCCCCTGCCAGGGAACAATTTCTTCCCAAGATCCCATCCAGCCCTGCGGTCTGGCACTGGGAAGCCATTCCCTGGCTCCTGTGCCTCCAGCCCCTTGGCAATTGTCTCTCTCCATCTTGCCTGTCTCCCCCATCAGCCACTGGAAAACCACAGTGAAGTCCCCCCAAAGGTTCTCCTCTCCAGACTGAACAATCCTAGCTCTCAGATGTCTGATTCTAGAGATGCTCATATTTGCGGACTTTTGATCCCAAAGACTCATCAAACATTCAAGTTGGTGGATGTGGAAGAGGAATCATAGACATCATCTTACATCCAATAGTTTCTGAATTGCTTATTTACTCACCAGCCATTCTTCACCATCACAGTGAATAGTTTTGTTTCAAAGGTATGCAAAAATACCTCCACTAACACAGGTGTAATTTTCTATGCTGTACTGTCCAGTGGAAAGTATCATCTTGCACCATTTAGCAATAACATTTCCCTTTAGTAACTCATTTTTCTATTTATGTCTTCCACTGAATTTTATCATCTACATCAACAGTCAAGACATATTGCACCAATGTCTAACTGCAACAACTGTACTTATTCACAACTAATTCATAGCAAATGTGGCTTTACTAAAACATTTGCAGTGAATATATGTTCAGAGCTACTAAACCACAGTCTTCTTTAAAGCATTTTGAGACTGTACACAGTGTTTTCTTCAGACAGAAACCGAAATATCACCATAGTGAAGCTCTTCAGTCTTTGTAGGGCCTTATGAGAAAATGAATTTGTAATTATCCTAGTGAAACTGCTTCTTTCTGTGGTAATATTGCAGTAAATTTCATGCATATATTGAAGAAGTTCAAATTCTGAAAACATGTTCTTTCTTGCTCTTGTCAATAGTAAATTTTCCATACAGACATACTGACAGGCTGCTTCTCTTTGATGCTCATCACAATTATCAAGAGCAGATTTCAGCCAAAAATTCTTTCATCCTAATTTTCACCCTTTTTTGTGTGTTAAAAATTGCAGTTGGAGATCTTTATGCTGTACAACTTTATAAACTGTTGTTTGTTTGTTGTTTGTTTTTTTAATATTCCTATTCCAGGCATTTTACATTTTCTTAATTGTATGAAACATTTTCTTTTACAGCAAAGTCCCTTGGTTCCTTCAAAATGATATAATTTAAATGTACATATTCACAAGATTAATGCAAGCAGAATGGGGTTATCTGTTCTTATATTAAAATGTTTTATGCTTCAACAAAAAAAAAAAAAAAAAATTCCTTGCATTATGCATAAATCTCTTTGGTCAAATATTCAGTGTGTAACCATGACCAAAACTTATACTGCAGAGGATCAGGGCACAGGTACTGGGCAGTTCCTCTCTAAGTCAGAAGTCTGAAGCTCGCTAGATCTGACCAAAAATTCTCTGAGAGGTGACGTTGAAAGAAAATAAGTTTATTCAGGGTGTGTTCAAGTGATTAGGTGGGAAGGTAAAGAACTGTGCTTTTCCTCTCATGACTTTGTCCTCAGTTTCACCATTTTGCCCATTTGATTATTTACTCTGGAAGGCTATTGATATATTTAAATGTCACATCTGGACTTCTCATTTTATGTATGAATAAGCACCAAATCACTCCCCTTACTACAGAAAAGTTTCAAAACTTCTTTGTCAGTCAACACCATGCTACCTTAAAATTATAATCTTTCACCCTAAAATAAGTGCTATCTAGAAGGGACCCTTGTATGACTATAATTACGTTTCTCTAAAAAAAAAAAAAAAAAAAAAAGCTGTGTCCAGAAATGATTTTTCAGGGCATTATTTTTAATTTACAGGGGCATTATCAATTTCTTTGAGCTAAGTTATTTTGTTTCTCTTTGAGAGACACTTAAATTTTGTCATATTTTTTAAATTTAAGAAAAAAATCTGTCTGCCTAATATGTAAATAAACACATCACTCCTTATAGTCTTTGATTTCAAACCCTCCCTGCACTCTCACTTTCTTCTGAAATGAAACAAGAGCAACAAAACATTTCCAGTTTTGGAGTGATTTTTTCTGACACTCTCGTTTTGGGGCCAAAGCCACAGGAGGGAGTGGAGTGTGACCTTTGGAAACTTTTAAAAACTGAAATCGAACTTTTCTGCGTGTCCCAGTGCTCAGTGCTTTTGAAGTGTCCGTTTCTCCCAGGATGTATTTCCCATTCCTCTCAACAATAACTTCTGTTAGCATTTCCCTACAACTGTTGGAGCCTGATAAAGAGATCCCTTTCACAGATGGCACTTATCTTCATGTTGGCATACAGCAGTGGAAAAAAACCCCATCTTTGCTCAGAGTAATGTTTTCACAAATGCTCCACATTGGTGGTAGGAGAGGAAATATTTCCCAAATGCTTTTTTTAATAATTGAAAGTGTTTAAGTACTGAAATGCTTTACTAAAATGCTTTTCATGTCTTTTAAATAAAAAGAATTAATTTTCTTAAAGTTTATGACATCAGTTTTAAGCACAATGTTCCGTAAATTAGAAACTATCAGTAGTAAAATAAGATAACTATGTTAATGGTGAAATGACGTCTTATATATCTATTTTATTTTCTCCATCATCTCATGATCACAAATTACATGGGTTGTTAATCTCTCTGGTGAAAGATGGCAAATATATTTAATATCAGGAAATATTGTCTCAATTTTGCATTTTGAGAAGGAAAGAAAATTATGCAGACCTAGAATGAAAGCTGCTCTGTAACTTAAACTAAAAATAGTGTATGATAATGAAATTGTACGTATATTACAGAGAGGTTCATTCCCATCTCACCTCCCCTGGTCTGGTGATGCTGTGAAATCTAAATTGAATGGCTGAGGGAGCAACTGGAGGTGTGGGAAAGCAGGACAGGACAGACAGATGGTCTGCTACATAAGTCATGCTCTCAGAACCTGCTTGTTTAAATTTTTATGTGTTCAAAACCTGCTCCAACCTTCTGAAGCAGAGCTTGTGTTGTATCACCAACACACAGTAATATCCCTAAAGGAAGTGATGGTCTCATGGAGCTTTGGGGAAGATAGCAGGGCATTTAGACAGTGTATTTTCTGTTTTATGCTTTCCTTAAACTGTCATCCAAAGCCTTTTTTTGTAATGATTAGGTTGGTTTGTCAGCCAACACATTTGTTTGTGATCTTCAAGGTGAGCTCTTCTCAGGCTAATGACAAAAGGTTTTGACCCCACTGCAGTTTTCATGGGCCTTCACTTGGATTAGGTGGTTGTTGTCCAAAGTTTTCTTGCTAAAACCTTTCATGTGGTGCTTAGGGACATGGGTTAGTGGTGGACCTGGCAGTGCTGGGTTAGCAGTTGGACTCAGGGATCCTAGACGTCCTTTCCAGCCCTCAGGATACTGTGATTCCATAAGCTGGAAGCATGTGAGCCTTCATGGTCTCCAAGGCAGTGGCATGGATTATACAAATTAAAATCACTTGCAGAAGTAAACATATTGTAGAGATGATGGCAGGTAATGCCTGCCAGAGACAGACAGGGAAAGATGAAGAAACAGGTTTAACCAATATAATTTTTTTGAGGCAGTTTTGGTTATTGTATACATGCCATCAGCACTGTGTTCCTGGAGGCAAACACATTTCAGAGCCAGACATGGAACCATACCACAATCCAAAAAACCCAGGCTGTTTGGGAAGTCAGGGTTTCTTCTGCACCATGATAGCCTTGATCCAGGACTGTAGGAATGTGAAGAGACAGTACTGCAGTGCAGCTACTGTGTGGTTTCAAAAATGTTTGTAAAGTTTGTTGTGGTTTTAAGCTCACCTGGAGATGAAGCACCACGCAGCCACTAGCTCAGCTCACCCTTTCTTTTCTGCCTGTCCAGGTGGATAATAAAAAAAGAAACACAAATTGCTTCACAAGGCAATTGCTCATCATGCGCTGACTGATGCCACACCCTTCTTCCCCAGCTGAGATCAGCTGTGATTCTAGGTAACTCCCTCAGTTTATACACTGGGAATGATGTTCTACAGTGTGGAATATCCCTGTGGCCAGTTTGGGTCACCTGTCTTGGCTATATTTCCTCCCAGTTTCCTTTGCGAATCTCCTCACTGGCAGAGAAGGAGACAACGATAATAAAATTCTTAGGTATACACAACTGAGTGAAAAACCCAAACCATCTGTGTTATCAGCACTATTCTCATTCCAAAGCTCACACACACCAGTGGAACAGCTATTGAGAAGAAATTAACTATTCCAGCTGAAACCAGAACTAGTGTTATTTTCTATTTTAATTCCACACCCAGGTGATCCGTCTTTCCTTTTCCTTCCCAGAGTCAAAGCACAAATTATGTGAATGCTACATGTTGTGAGAATTTTCCATTTCAGGTTTCAATTTTTTTTTTTAATTTCCTATATATATTAAGGCATTAATATTACAGCATGAAGAAAACTCCATCATCCAGCATATTCTGGTGATAAAGGATTTTTTTTAATATATACTGTATTATTGCACTCTACAAATACAGGACTAACATGATCAGAAAGGGGCTGCAGAGAATGACAGATTAAAAAAAATTTAAGAGTTCTCACAGTTGCGCTATTGGTAAATCAGATTTTTAAGAACATGATTTCTAACACTGAAATGAAAATTTCATTATTTTTTTCCTCCAAGCCTAATTGCCGAGTATTACAATAAATATTTTTCCTGGGAAAAGATATAGGAAGAGACAGAGGTTTCTAATATACGTTTCTAATTAGGATAGAAATCCCCCTTTGCATCACTGAAATTAAATTAACCTGATAATAACATCTTTCTTTGAAACACTTTTTGTTTTCAAGCACATTTTTTTTTCAGTCTTCATGTCCCTGTTGTTTCTGTCCTAACTACATCGTGAAGATTCTTAATGGCACCCAAACTGGTGAGTCCTCTCAAGTGTCTCCTTTCTGCTTGCCTTTGCCACATTTAAGAGTGAGATTAGTCACAATTACTAAGTAAATGAACCAGCCTTGCTGTAGGAATCCAGTCCCTGGGTAGTGCTCCTCTTTCCTTTCCCAGAGCCATATGGAGATGCAGCAGGTTTTTAATAACATCCTCTTGCCGCTCCATGTCCTGAGAGCTGCAGAGTCATCCTGAGTAAAGGGGATCTGAGGGCTCCTGTGCATGTTTGATGTTATTCTCATTCCCTTCACACTGCAAGTGGATCACCCTGGAGGAACTTGTGTATAACATTGACCTACTTCTGGAACAGAATGGAAAAAAACCTGCAAAAAATTGTGCAAGAGGCTGTCTTTTCCATTACTGGAATTCTTTAGGCTACAAAAGGATGGGGTTTGGGCCAACAGGGGCTTGGAGAGAAAAAAAAAAGAAAAAGTCAGACAGGAAAATTACAAGGGTCCATAATTTAGGGGGTTACAGGGAAAATTCATCAGATATTTGAAGAAATTCAGAGACATGGTGGTGAAGTTCCCAAAATAATGTTCTTCATACGTGAGGAACAGGATACACTCCTTAAGTAATTCAGATCTAAACTGTCATTAGATCAGGACAAGCAGGGCTAGTAGTTTATGCTCATGCACTTCGGGCTCTTTAGTTGTTGACTTTGAAAATGCATCATCTGTCTGTTTATAATTCTAAATGTTTCTTGTTAGCAGTCATCTCTCTAAGACTTTTCTAAGACCTTTTTATTTTAGTAACCAACAGAATGTGTAGGTCTAATGAAAGGAAACCACCACGGCTTTCGTAAGCATTTCCCAGCATTTGCCCCTCACGATGGGATTTCACAAGCCCTCTGAAAAGCTGTGTGCAAGTTGCATACAGAAGAAATGCTAGGTATCAGTTCCATGAGTGGCTGCCAAAATTATCTGGGACTGTCCTTTAAATGTTGCAGTATCACAGCAGCTCTTGCTCTGTCTGGCAGCCCAAAAATCACAAAACTTCTCCCTTCACATATTGCCCTGAAGAAAAGCTTTCCATCTTTTTCTCAAATCCTACACAGAACAAACAAAGCAATGATAACAGGAAATTTACTGTTGCTGACATCTAACTTAGCCATGGCCAGCACTAATTCACTTTACTGTGTGTGGTGTGGGGGAATATAAGGAAAAGAGAAAGAGCAGAACAGACTATCAGTAATAGGTTAAGTCCACTGATATTAATTGTTTATATTAATCTGTTCATTCAAGGTGAGGAAAAAAGAAAATTCCCACCTTTACCTTTTTTGACCTGTCTGGTACCTGAAGACATGAATGTCCCATGCTTTTCTTTTCCCTGTCTGGACTTGAATCCACCCAAGATACTGGAGTCCCTAATAATCGGTCAGCAGTTTTACAGTCACACTTAAGCCCGAGAAAAATAAAGATTAAATTTATATAATGAATTTTGGCCTTGATAAAAATTAGTTGAAAAGCATGAGCAAATGGAAGCAAGACTGATGAGTTCACAATGAGCAACTTTGGTATTTAATTACAGGGTTGGCTTTTGGAAGAGAAAAACCAAGACATTTTGAGAGTCATCAGTGAGGTACCTAAAATGTGAGGGCACAAGGATAAAACACATTCATCTAACTTGGACTGATTCTGAAAGTTTATTTGTTCATTGGGGAAGGTTTCAAGCTAAATTCAGGCATGACATTCATGCATGTAAATAATCATATATTCCTATTATATATTTTAATACTTTAGTTATGTCAGTAAAAAAAAAAAAAAGAAATAAAACCCCTCAAACACTTGATAGAAATGAAAATTAATGGCTTTAGGATATAGTAAATGCATAAATATGGTACTGAGTCAGGTTATTTCCTGAAAGTAACTTATGAATTATCCATAAAATCATTGTACCATCACTTCTGTGTAAACTTCTATTTGAACTTTTTTTTTCCAGATTCATACAAATTAGTCTTGTAAGAAACTCTAATGAAATTTAAGTTACGTAATAACTTAAGAAAGAGTAACCATTGTTAGATGCTGGATCTGGAAATGTAGCTATGTGCTTTCAAGATTTTTTTTTGTATTTTAATTATTACTTGCTGCATGTGGGACATATTCTTTCTTAATAAACCGTCAAGTGAAAGACAATGGAAATTACAAGATCTGCAGCAAATTTCCATAAAGATTAAATATTTTAATTCAAATTATTGCTCTCCAAGTACACCGAACACTCATGTGACAGCTATCTGTATTGTCCTGTCAACCACAGTGCAGAGTAAATATTTATTTAGATTGTTTTGAGGTTTTATTTAATTCAGTTGTTCTTCAGCTTATTTTACTTGCTCTGAAATATGATCACAGACTTCTATCTGGAAATACTCATTCAGTTCTCTGAAACATTTTCAAGGATTTTTTCACTTTGACAGCACACAAAGTTTTGTGCTGAATAAAGCTGCCTTTCCAAACACTTTCAACAGGAACACTTAGAGAAGATAATAAAAAACAGGGCACTGTAAATGATAAAGTGTTATCAAGGCTTTTGCAACAATGGAATGAGCAATAGAGTGGGTAGCTGACTGTCTCTAAAAGTCCTTCACAAAATCCAGTGCATGATTTTTTGAGAAGTGAAATCTGGAGTGGATGATTTTCAGATGGTAATCTCTGAAATAGCTTTGTCCACTCCTGGTACTGTTGCACAATCTGCCATGCTCATCTGTGCATGCCCTTTTCCTCAAGGAGATAAGAAGAATGATGTTTGGATTTATATTTCTTGTTTCTAGGTTGATCAGTAGAAGCGAATGTGTTGTGTTCTTGTCAGAATTTGCAATTGGACAGAGTGTTCCGGCTGGACTCTTTTAATCATTGCTGTGGTGTGTATTCACTGAGTTTGAGCTCTGTCAAACCACAAAAGGGCCACTGCTTCCTTAACTTCTGAAGACTCTTAGTCTATGCCAAGTGTTCTCTCACTAAAAAACCTGTTCCACCTGTACTTTAGTGTTTGCCTTCTGCTTACCTGTACTTATTCTAGGTGATATTTCTAAGATGATCTAACCAGGAAAAATCTAATACTATAAATTGTCTGTTGAAGGAGGTCTAATCCAGATTTTATTATTTTTTTTTATATATCATTTTTCCAGAATGGAATCTTATTCTGTGTGTGCCCCACATAAGATAGAGGAAAATTAAAACTGGGTAACTTAAATTACCATAATAAATTGCCATTATAACTAATGACAAGGTAATCTATTACTGAAGAAAAAAAGTGGTAGCAGAAGGTTAAAGCAAAAATATACCTACTGTTAATCAAGCCTTTCATAAAAACTTAAAAGAGTTAATGAAAAAGGGAAAAAAATGAAAACCCACAAGGCATAGGCTTAATAGTACATATTTTTCTTTCTATTAAAGATGATAATCAAATCCTTGTATACCTTCATATTTGAGTAGCTAAGCTGTAATCTTTGCTTGAATTCCTGATAGAAATATGTCTTAGGCTCAACTCACTTATAAAACATCAAGAAAGGACTTCAAAATGGTTTTAATTCATCAGTCTGTGTAATGGCTTTGTAATACTAAACTGGGCTATGATGCTTTTGGGACAGAAGAATTTGCAGCATCAGCCAGTCAAAGGTCCTAACTCTGCAATTTCAATGCTGAATTTATCACTTTTGGCACTGATGTCAACCATACGTCAATGCCTGCTCATGCGATGGGGACTATCTGAATCTAAGCTATTAATTCAAGGCCATAAAGAAAGTATATTTAGCTCTAATCCTGAGTTATTTAAAGTTATATGCAGTGTTGTAGATGGATAACAAGGTTGTTTAGCTCGAGATGTATTATCTATATACAAGGGTTGCTGATGACTTTGTAACCTACAGGAGGTAAAGACATCATTTTTTATCATTGCAAATGTGCGTTGGGCAAAAACAGGCCAGTCAGGAAATAATAAAGGTCACCTGTACAAGAATCTACCATCCTCTCTTCCTAAATGAAGCAAAGACTATCCAGGCTTTTAATGGTCCTCCACATAATGTATCTTCCTATCACATCTCCTTATGAGCAAACAAACCTTCACAAAGGGCACACAGTGTTCTGAAGAAAGTTCTTTGCTCTGCAACCACAGAATAGAATTAGAGAATTACAGAATTCATGCTGGAAGGGACCTCAGGAATTCTCCTGTTTGACCTCCTCCCCAAAGCAGGGCCAGCTTGGGGATCAAGGCTTTTTCCATTCCCACCTTGAAAAACTCCAAGACTGGAGGAATCTTCCTATCCCAATTCCTGGCATCCATAATGGAACAGAATGTTCCATCACCTCTCCAAGGTCATTGATGTTCCTCAGGTATTCCACTTCTTATAAATATCCAGGCAGAGTGCAACACTTTAAGCACCACACTCAGAATCTGATCATTGAAGCAGCCTTTAAAATCCTCTATACCCCAACACATATAAAAATGCAGCACAAAATCAAGGTAAATTTAAAGCTGTTTTTCTGCTCATAGTTCAAAATGTCAGTATGCTCTCTTCAGACTGTTGTCTTATTTCTCTATGCTGTACTCACTTACACTTGGATGAAACAAAAATGGTAGTCTCTGGCATATAAAATATTGCTTTAAATTCTGTGCCTTATTCACTCACTTTCCATTATTTCCCTTGATTCACTGCCAGATGTTGCTATTGTTTTAGAAGCCACTGCTGTAAAACTAATTGACTAAATCCCTTCCACAAACATTCATAAATGCATGAGAAGTGTTTTCAATGTCTCATCTACATTATATCATCAAAGTGCACTTAAAGTTCCCTAAATTCCTGACTTTTTCCACAACCCTCTTGTGCTCATCCATATTAACTTTGCTGGCAGCTTAAACTCGGTCTGGATCCAGGCTGATACAAATCTGAATGATATGAGGTATTATCCCCGTTCTTCCAGGAGACCCAAATCCCTGCATTATGCACTTCCACTAAAAGGGAGACTGGAGTAGGTGGAGGCTGCATAGGATTTTGTGTGTTCCCATATACCAGTTTTGAAGATGTGTCTTTGTTGTGGCTCCTGATCGGTTGCCACCAATTGACCTTGGAAAGTGGAGAGGTGGTAGAGACACATCCAGTGGTCATGTGCTTTAGTAAAGAAACACAAGGTTTTGGTAGCAATTTTTATTTACAAAAAGAAAAAAGAAGCAAACAGCAATTTTATACAGCGTAATATATTGCTTCTCTTGGGACATGATAGGAAAAATGGAAGAATTGCATCTTTTTCTCCAATATTGCTACGATGCTTTAAAGATATAGATTAATATATGCACAGCATTATTTAAAAATAACAAATGTAAATATTACTGCAAAAAGTGTCCCATTGGAGAAGATGATTGACCTTTCTCTCCCTTGTGAGAGAAACCACAGGTTCTGTTTTGATTTCAGTATTAATCAATAGATTTTTAAAGGTCTTGTTTAATTACATGAGAAGTTGATGCAAAGTTAACCTTTTTTTGTCCCCTGGAGCAACTCTGTATTTTCTTCTCCCTTTTAATTAAGATTTAAAAACATTTTATATCCCACAGTTTGATAGTATTCTTGAGAAACCAAATTCCTTATTATGGCAAATAAGGGTCTCAGAAGTACTATTTAAAACAACAGATTGTCTTTCTAAGGACAGCCACTGACTTCAGAGAATAAAAACTTCTAGACACATGGAAAGAGTAACTATTTTCCTTCATGGGACAGTTAAATTTTCCTTTCTGGAACATGAATGAAGTTATTCGAAGCAGCAACAGCTATTTTATCACTGCCATCAGAAGGCAAAAGATTAATTACTGCCACTGTTCATACTATGGTACCTTGTGGGGTACAAATTACATTTCTGTAACCTCAGCACCTTAATCAAAACCAGCATGATCAGAGCTCCTATTAATCTGCTGCAGCCAGCACCAGTCTTTCTATTCCAAATGAATGCAAGGTCAGTGGTATGGACTTCCGAAAGAGGGAGCAACCTTATCAGGGAAATGCACATGGTGAGGTCCAGAAGCAGTGACAATGTGAAAAATCAAGTTAACATCCCGCAGGAAGGCATGCACACTGCGCTGCTGCTGCCTTTCTGTCAACTTGTTTCGTGCTGAATCTAAACAGGGGTTCACACGAGTGTCTCAAGTGCCCACGAGCTCCTGGTAATTTGCCTGCAAAACATCTGAACTTCAATTAAATGGGCAAACATCACAGTCTAGGAAAAAAACCCCAACAAGACACAATGGAAAAAGAAGATGTGCAAATGACAGAATCTCAAAAGAGTCTTTCCCTTAAGAAATTAAGCTGAACTGTAGACTTCAGGCTTCTTTTTTCTGTGCCTGCTCACCCTTCAGTCAGGCAGTCCCACCTTCCAGTGCTTACAAGGAAAATGAGGTAAGTTCGCTCTGAATGAGTCATGCAGCTGAACTTGGGGTAATCTCCAACCCAGCCAAAGGGTTCACTTATGAAGATTTATCTACCATCTGCCAAGGGAAATGATCTTACAACACCCAGCCTATGTGTGCTTTAAACACAAAACTGCTGCAAATGTTCTTTGAGAAGCGCATTTTGATCCTGAAAAGAAGAGCAATGTCCTTCTAACCACATTAACTTTAAAACCACTGGAAAATATTACGAAAAATAGTGAGCTGATTTACAATCAGGCTAACAATACAAGGCAGAATAGTTTGATGGCTTGAGAGGTCAATTAATCATAAACTCAGTGGAAATATGATGAAGGACACACTGTAAAGCTGTGCAAGGTTAAACCACTTAATACAAGTTTTCAATTACCCTCTTGCTGAAGAAATCTTTGGCCAAATTTTTAGGCATACATACCAGAAGCTGAGCATGTAGGCTTATATTGTTCTGTTCATATCATATATAACTTTCATATATATATCTACATCTAAGAAATGCCAAGACTTAGATACCTTATCTACATATCATTCCATTCTGTAAAAATAAGTCAAGCTTTAGACACTGAAACTTAGTGGCACACATTGGAAACTTTTACACTGGAGTTTTAATTTACAGCCAAATATTTGCATCATGGTAATTCAGCTGTAAAACAGTTTTCTGACGGAATACACGGCCTGACTCATTTTCACAGAGACAATTTTCAGGAGTCTCTGTGTCAGTCATTCATGAACTGTCTGTCTCTATGTTACTGAGGTGCTCATGAGTTCATAAGATGTCAAAATATATGGTAGTTTCAATCTGCTCTAGAATGTTAAAGCTTTAAGCATATTGCTCTAAGTCAGAACTCACAGGCATGTCAAAACTGACCCCTGTCACTGAGTATCTGCAGGTAAGGCAAATGTCTCCTTCACAGCACTCTTCAATGGGAAAGAAAAGTACTTTAAATAGCCTTATAAGAGCATTGTAAAAATTAGTGAACAAACAAACAAAGCTATTTTGAAACTGGAGGTTACATTTTTTCTATTTGTAAGGAACACAGCAGACCACCAGTTTTCATAAGCATTGGGGTTCTACAGACATATGTATTAACAAAGAAGTGAATTCTAACTAAATCATATCAATAAGAAAATAGAATAAAAAATCTCAGCCCAGCTGAAATTTAATATAACTGTGCAAGTGCCAACTAATTTGCTTATGTTTTCCATTGCTTGAATAGCTGTTATTTGCACCAAGTTGCAGAAATTAATTACAGAAGCTCTCGATCCTGTAGAAAAATAACATCAGATATGGGTTCAGAATTCAACATTCAGAAATCCTTAGGTAACTCAACAAGGATCACGCTCCTGTGAGGCTGTTAACAAGGACATGCAGTTGTCAAGACACATTTGACAAGACAAAATCCCCCCCAGAGTCCAGGCAGGAATGTTCCAGCAGATACAGAAATTGACCCCACCTCAAGATAGTGACTTCTCCCCTGCTCTCTCAACTATGCAGGGAAATAGGAAATGATATTAATTGGTGGTATATTTCCACTTACTAATGTTCTTGGAGCAACAATACAGCAAGTTTGCTCTTCAGCATTGCTAAACTTCTTTCTCTTTACTTTTCACCTGAGTTCAATCCAGCTGCATGGTCTGGTGCCCATGTCAAGCTAAGAAGCTTCAGGGAAAGCCAGTCACTTGGAGTGCTGAGGAGGCAATTTTTATTTCTGCACAAGCTGGACAAAAAGCCCCTGATTTCTTTTTCTTTCTCCCCAGTGTTCAGCAAAGCCTTGTGACATATTCATGCCAAGCTGTACAAGCCTCAGAGAAGCCAAGGCCACTTGTTTAATGAATGCTGACTATGCAACTATTGGCTCCATAACCTTTCTGATCTGCTTTTATGAAGCAACTGATGTTGAAACATGAATTTGAAGCAATGTGTGCTGCTACTCTTGCTGTTTCCCTGTTTAAAAATTAACAGGAGCTCATAAATTTATAACCATTAAGAGACAGGCTGCTACTGAAATATAATCGAAGGTTTAAATTTGCAATGACAGGCTTCCATCTTGCAGGTACAGAACAGAGGGAGATCTTGCTCCAAGAAGTGACCCCTCTTCTGTGATGGGGGCTTTTTCAGTGGTCACAGAGAGGGTCAGAAATGTTATGTGAAAGTATCTTGCAGGTTTTGCAGAGGAAGAATATATATCTTTAAAAAATTCTTTCCTCTCTGTATAAAAGCCCCATCTTGGACTAGTGTAGATCCTTCAATTTTGCTAGGTCATGTTCTTCTGTATGCTCTGTTTTATATTGTAATACTACATTTATGAAACAAGGAGATAATGTACTTAGTTTAATGGGACTGGGAGTTTTAACCTTGAACTGTAAATCTCATAATGTAGTAAAGAAAGGCTTTAAAATTGTTATTAAAAAAATCTAACAGTTGCATACAAATATTCTTCTCTGAATAATAAACACTCTTTGTTCCTGCTCACAAATTTCCTTGAAGAAAAAGGCAGCATGTTAAAGCTTTGGGTTATTACCCAATGGCTACTTTAATTCTCCTTCTTGGTGTTGGTTTTTTTTTTTTTTTTTGCAAGGTAAACAAAAATAAACCTGAACAAAATAAACTAAATAATGACATGTCACAACTTCAGCTCTCCATCATGTGGTTTTGTGTTTATTTGAGGAAAAAATGTGCTGCATGGAATATTGTATTGTGATTTAAGCTATCACCTGTATTATCATATTAATGCTTGTGAGATGCTGAGCTTTAAAATCCATGTTTATATCAATACTCATTCTATTTTATGATGTCCCAGGAGCTGAAATTACATTCTTTATGAGGAATCTGACAATAATTATGCTATCTGCTATGTATGCATTCTGCTGTGAGGTGTAGTCCCTACTTCAGCAGAAGTGTCTGCCTGACTGTAAGGAACCAGTCTGCAGGGTGGAAGAGTGAGTTCAGCTAGCACATCAAAACAGCACAAAATTTACCTGCCTTATTTACAGTTCCTCTCTAGAAATTGTTTTTTTCAGGCTTTAAAATGCTAGCCAAGGTTTCATATGTGAGACTGTTACACAATACTTTAAGATAAAGCTGGTTATATCTAATGCACGCTTTATGAAGAAAAAAAATGAAAATTAAAAAACCTCTGAATGTGCCCAAATGGAGAAGGGCATAATATTTCCTTGTGCAAGACATGAAAAATAAACTGCCTTTAAAATGTGCTGAGATTTTTTTATTTGCTTGTTTTGCTCTTTTTGTTATTTTTATTTTATTTTGAATTGGAGATTGAAACAAGGAAAATAACCACTTAATGCCTTTGATCAAATCATGTGTTGGAAGTGGACCCTGGATTAATGGGTTTAGGAATGTCCTGCTAAATTACAAACATCTGTAACGATCCTCCAAGGACAAACAGGGGACTGTGGTTCAATGAGTGGGTAATGAAATTGCTGTGTAGCCGTCCTTATCGGCAAGCAAATGTTTGCTGGTGCTGCAGGACGGGCTGCCCCAATGTGCTGGAAAACCACTGCTGGCTTATCACTGTAATTTCCCCTATGTGTTCATAAAAACCTTCTGTGTAAAATTTATATCCACTTTTTAAAAGCAGACTAATTAGAGTCTGTCACATTGCCTTTTGTTAATGAACTCTCATACACAGCTTGACATTACTAAGAATATAAATGGTTTTAACAAGCGTGTGTTTCAAATCCTGGCTGTAACAGAGTTCTTTGTGGAACATCTTCTCCTTCAAGATTTGTTTGATAAAATTAAGTCTGGCTTTAGAATGAATGTAATTTACTTATCACTCTGCACTTTCTGTCCCTCTTGATCAATGAAACCATTTCTATGCTTTCCAATATGAAAAATTTCAAATCAAACCAAATCAAAACATTACCTTCTTACAAATTTCTTTGAAGAAGACAAATATTTTGAAAGGCTGGATAAAGTCTCTTAAAAGTGTTTAAATATTTTAAATATAATTTCATTATCTAATCTGATCAAAACTAGAAACAGAGCTATAGTTTGGGCAGACATATTTTGTTTTTTTAATAAATTGTTTAATTCAAAGATGACTAGGTCTTTGGGAGAGAACATTATAATCTGCTATTCTAAAAGAGCGGTTTGGAAAAAAAAATAGACATTCTGAGTTAGCTGGAGATGATCTAGATCTCTGAGTCTTTTGAGAACCCATCATATCTGTCCCTTAAGAGTAAAATTAGGTAAATCTCCGACTTCATCCATGTAGAGGTGAAATGACGTTTATAGGACAGGTTTTTTATGGGGGACTAGAATATGAAAATTAGGGATGGTTTTATTGCATACCAAATCAACTCTAGTCTCAACATATTGCAGAGTTTCTTTTGGAAGGCTACAGGAGGAGACCCTTTCTGTTCTTGGCCCCGCACAAATGTTTGGGTTTGTCCTCAGAGCTGAGTCACAGTGGTGTCAAATTGTGCTGTGGACATGAGGGGCAACCCATAAACATTAGAGAAATACTGCAGCCAACAAGAAAAAGCAAGACCTGTTCACTGAGGAAACACTTCAGCTCCAAAGCTGTGGTTTTAGTGTGGCAGAAGAGCAGACAAATATTTATAACCATCTCACTGCCTCTTTTTTCTCTGATTGTAAAGTCTGAAGAATGGGATTTCCTTTCCTTACTTTTTTTTTTTTTTTTCCTTGGCAGCTTGAGGCTTCATTAAAGTGGGGCAATTTGGAAAATAAATCAGAATATACATTTATAACCTAGGTAAACTAGATATTGCCATTGATCAAGACACAAGAATGAGTATAAGAAAATTATGTAGCAAGTTGTCAAATGGCATATCTGCTTTGAGATATTGGTCTGTCATGTCATTGTAGTTTCTGCAATTTACATCAGACAGGAATATTCCTTCTCTGTATAAATCACCATTTTTCTGGATAAACTTATTTCAGTCCATGCTAAATTTAAGAAACCAAAAAAGCACACAGATCTGAAAAAGGGGGTAAAATACCTACTGAAATTTGGGATGATGTCTTTGGCTACAGAATAAATGATAAATTATTCAAGCATTCTGCATATCACTCAAGACAGTGGACATCTAACTATACTTAACCTCCTACCAGAGAAACTTGTAAAAAAGATTCTGTTAAGTAATTTGTTTATTGCTTTTGTTCTCTCACCTGTATGTGGCTTGGCCACATACATACCAGCTTATTGAATTTAGGGGGAAAAAATTGACAGATCACATCCCTAAACTAACAAGAAACAGTAAAACCAGTGTGGATATAAGCCAGTTTAAAAAAATCAAACCAAAACACAACACCTAACTTCACATATAATTGAAAAAGTTTATAACAATATTTGAGTAGACTGAGGTTCACTGGTGATAATGAAATCTATCATATCACTTATGTTGACAGTATAAACATAGATTTTTTTTTCTTTTTTAAGTATAGATGTTTTTAAATATTGGAATTAATGTTTTGCTGAAGGTCTGGATATGTCCAGATATGCCCAACACAGACCATGGGCTGACTTTTAGCCTACTTAATCTGACATTAAATGAAGATTCAGTAGATGTGCCAACTACAAATGGAAAGGATAAAATCAGAAAAGCCTCATCAGAGGATGAGACACAATCAGAAGAGGACATAAAAAGTGTCATTCTCAGAATACTTGAGTAGCGTGAGGAAGGGGAGGTCTGATAGTCAATAAATGAAAAGGCTGAAGTTTTGACATCCTTTCACCACTGGTTTGTAACTGGTGTAACTGTAAATACATGTATGCTTTATTTTAATGTATGTTCACATAGACATATACATTATATATACAAAAAATTATAAAATATATGTATGCAATTAATGTAGACTCATGTAGAGACCTGGGAAATTATCACAGTGATGGAAACATTGAGCTCCCTTTCAGCCCTCAAAGCAGCATTCTGCAGAGTTGATGTTCATTAATTACTCTAAATCATTGCTCTAAATCATTGTCAGGCATTCTCATTGCTTATGCAGAGAAATAACCTTTAAGAAGATTAAATAATTTTTTTTTTTTATGTATGCAATGACGTGGAGTTGATGAATACACTGAGTGCAGGTGGTCCTGAAAGTCCCTAATGGTTTCAATGGCCAAGCTCTTGGTGAGGCAGCCTGGAGTAGAGTAGGCGATCTTCTGCCCTTCTCTCCTCTTCCCTTTCTGCCTCCATCCCAGAATAAAGGAGGACAATCACATCTGCTCTCAGAACAGCTAATCTTAAATTGAAGACGAGGATTTTTTCTGGTTTCAACACAGAACTCCCCCACGTGCTCAGCATACTCTACTGTTGAAGAATTTTGCACTTCCTTTGAATGACTACACCACCTCTCCCTTTGCCCACTCACCCTTAAATATTGATTATGCATTTATGCAGGAAGGATGGAGAGAGGCTGTTTACAAGAGCTGGAGGGACAGGACACAGGGAATGGCTTCCCAGTGCCAGAGGGCAGGGCTGGATGGGATCTTGGGCAGGAATTGTTCCCTGGCAGGGTGGGCAGGCCCTGGCACAGGTGCCCAGAGCAGCTGGGGCTGCCCCTGGATCCCTAGCATTGTCCCAGGCCAGGCTGGACACTGGGGCTAGGAGCTGCCTGGGACAGTGGGAGGTGTTCCTGGTAGGGCAGGGGTGGCACTGAATGGGCTTTGAGGTCCCTTACAAACCATTCCATGACGATTCTAAGATACATCTATCCTGCCATAAGTATGCAATTTATGTCTGATTTCAAGCCAAGCATGTACAAATTGTGTCACTTTTAGTCTAAAACTAATCCATGAATACAGCAATCCTCTGATGTGGATACACTTTTCGCTAACGAGACCAGCTGATAAGAATGGGACTCATACAATTATCACAAGTAACGAGGTAATAGGTGATCAGCCTGCAGGGCAAAAAGTCTGAGAAGATGTTGCCTAGAAAATCTCTTATTTTTTTATGAAAGGATGTGGTCACAAGATATTGGAAAAGCTGACTTGTGTCAGACCATTTAAGACCCATGCAGCAAGAGAAGAAATAGGCAAAATGTATTTTGATGATAACAAGGCTTTTGACTCAGCTGTAAACATATATTCATATTTGAAAAAAATAGTCATTTAAATATGTGAATTTATATTTCTATGAGTCCAGAAGTTATAGAAATAATGTAGAAGTGATTAGAAAGCCATAATTAAAATAACCATAAATGCTATATATTCCACAGGAAAATATGCATCTTGTGATTGTGTAAAAATCAGCAATAATTCATTAATTAGAAGGAACAATGTTCACTTTTAAATTAATATTTGGATCAATCAGAGATAGATTAAAATGTCCCTGGAGAATGGATTTGAGGTCAAAGTAGATTAAAAAAAGAAAAAATTCAATAGATATCTTATTAAAAAAAGAATCTTATAGTCGATGACCACCTGAGTATGACCTAGCAAAGACATAAGTTGCAGTAAAGCAGTTGTCACATGGGATACAGTGCAGCCAACAAGATTAGAGAAGTTATAGCTCTATTCAGCTTTGGCAAAGTGTCTTTGGTGCTCCATGTCTTTTCAGATGCCAGACTTCAAGGGTTTAGCTGTGTAAGCTCGGATATCTTTCCTGGAAGAGAAATTCTTTAGTTTCTGATCAGCAGAAATTTGAAGTCCTCCTCCAGTCACAGAGGACTTTTTTTTCCTTTGTTTTCAAAGGCATGCAACTGAGTGGATTAATTTGTTATATCCAGTCATGTTCACAGATATTTATTGGTGGTTATGGTTTGGCAACACCAACCAATTCAGTTAAGTGACATTGGACAATCCATTAGCAAGGATAACTCCTGCTAAGGATGGGTAACAGATGCTCTGCTTTGCCTCATGAACTATGGATTGTTTGTGTATATAAATAAAAACTAACTTGTTTTGAGATTGACAGTGGTGTGTTAACTCTAAATTTAAGAGTTGGGCTTTCCTGTTGTTGGGGTTTTGGCTTTGTTTTCAATCTCCTTTTCAATGTCCTGGTGTGCATCTACACAAGTTTGAAGCCTAGATGAATAATTGCACTAATTACTGCATGGCTGAATGCTTACTACAGGCACTCTTACAGCACTTGCAAAGCCTTGCAATGCCTTCAACTGGGCAGCTCATTAATTCAGTCCAATTTCATTAAAGCTTCTGTGACTACACTTGAGATTTATCAAGATAGAGCAGCTCTGTCTGCCCCTAAAGTTTCTTTCAGCTGTAATGTACAAGGACTTGAAATAGGTAAGCTGTCTGAAGTCTTATGTGCAGTTGAATACAATCAAATAAGCTCACCTGTAAGTGAATGGAGGAGAAATGATTGCGTGAGAAGGGAAGGAAAAAGAAACAAATAATGGGACTCTGATGGTGGAGAACCAATTGTCCTTGTCTAACAGAAGTTCATGTACTTGACAAGGTTAGAAGCTTGGGTGTAAAGGAGAAGATATTCTCCACTTCAGAGCAGTGCAGCTTTTTGTAAATTGCTGATTTTGATGATATTTAAAAGCATATGACATATATTCAGGAAAACATGATCTTAAAACATGACCTTACATGATCCTCTGTAGTGTTACTCACAATAGATTTGATGTAAAAGTAGCCTCTAATAAAAGTGGGAAGTATGAGTTTCTCTTAGAAAGAGAATTCACAGGGAAAACCCATACTTAAAAGTACTTTCCACTGTCCCAGGCTGCTCCCAGCCCCAATGTCCAGCCTGGCCTTGGGCACTGCCAGGGATCCAGGGGCAGCCCCAGCTGCTCTTGGCACCCTGTGCCAGGGCCTGCCCACCCTGCCAGGGAACAATTCCTGCCCAAGATCCCATCCAGCCCTGCCCTCTGGCACTGGGAAGCCATTCCCCCTTGTCCTGCAGCTCTTGACATCCCCCTGTGCTGCTGTGGGGATGTGTGTTATGTGTGAGCACCATACTTTGGAGCCCTATAAAGTTGTCATTCTTGCTTTTGTGAAGCCACAATTACCCCAGATTTTGAAAACTTTTTTTCTTGTGAGCTTCTAAATTTGAAGTCTTTGAATCATATGAGTTTTCCTTCTTTTGCAATCACACCTATGTAGTATGAGTCACCATTTTTACTTCTTCAGGGCAATCCATAATGAATCCGAAATCATAAGTGGATGACAGCATTATATGCTCCCCCTGTGTAGGTGTAACTGATTGCCAGGTGCAAGTGAGCTGATGCTTCTGACTCAGTTCCATACTCAATCAATTTCTGCATTTATTTGGCAGCTTTTCTAGGACCATTTTTACTCAAATATTTTATAGCTTACTTTCTGTCAGCCTTACAAGTATTAGAGCTCGACAAACGGGAAGAATAATCAGTATGTGTTCAAAGAAAACTGAATTAATTTAGGCACCATTTGCTGTACACAAAAGAGTCAAGCATCGAAATTTTTCAGTTAGAATGTGCAATAACTTTTTGTAAATGATTGGTTACATAAATCATTGAGTGAATCATGAATGTGTACAAAAATCAAACATGTTGCTGCCTGTGCTGAATACTTGTTTCTGTGTAGCTCAGTCTGGTGTGCTGTAAATGATTTTTAATATTCTGACTTAAGGTGCTGAGTGAATAATTCAGTAAAGTTTATTTTTTCTTAAAAGCTTCCTCGATTAAAATTCCTAATTGGATGTATTGGCTATAAAATAATTGCCCCCTGAAATTCTCTTATCACATGCTTAGGGATTGAAGGTCCAGTTTTTTCATTCATTCATTTTATTTCATTCATTTCATGCACGAAAAAATGATTTGTGGTTCAGTCAATGTGCTGTGATGTTGCTGGACCTGAGACATGTAAGTTCAAATTTTCAAAGGCAGGAATAGTTTGGTGCCTGACTGCCTTTGAGATTTTCTTCCCCTTTTTTCATCCCATAACCTGTGGTTACTTATTACATTCTGTCAGTCTGGGTAGAAGGGCATTTATCTAAATCCATTATTTACTACTTTTTTCAGCAGACCTGAAACTCAGAGGTCTCCTGCTGCTACTCAGGGTGTGAGGGAAGCATTTCCCCACTCCTCTCAGCTCTGCTCTGCAATTCCTCCACCTGATGGAAGGAGGAAATATCTCTCTGTCTCAAACTGAACCATGCTCACAATCATGAAAAATAATGAGGATTTTCAGCAGGCACTGCTTTAAACTGAGATTGTGGTTTGTTGTTTTGATTTTTTTTTATTACCATCATAAAAAACAAAGTGAAGTTTTCAAAGGAAGGTGAGAGTGTCAGTTATGCTTCTTAATCATGGAGTCCCTGGCAAAACAAGAGGGATCAACATGCACCTCACCATCAGTTTCCAGTTTTCCCATGTGCCAACATGACAGCAAAAGAAAGCCACAAACCGAGTGCAAAGCAAAAAATTGAAAATCCAAGAATTGGGAGTTAAAGGTTAAACTCCGTTTGAATAAGAAGGGGAGGCTTGGTGGAAACTTTTCTGTTGTTTTTGGTAGGGAACTTGTCTCTTCATATTGATGCTGTCCCCACTGGCTGTTTTTCTACTCTGCATTCTCTCTCTATATTTCAGATCTATTGAGATAAAACCACTAAAAGCCTTCAATAGAGTTGTCTAGCTAATCTATGATATAAATTAAAAACACCGAACAAGAAAATAGGAATTTTTCATTCTGAGAACTTTCTGTAGGAATGTAGATTGTACAAAATTGAAGTGCAACATAAATATAGATCATATCTTACACATTGGAATGACTTTTGAACAAGTATATTGTAAAGCTAATGTTAGTAAAATAGCAAAATTTAACAAAGCATCACAGATAAAAACCCCCAAAACTGAAACGAGGTTTTCTTTTGCTAACATTAGAACAACTAAAATATAAAAAATATTCTAAATATGCATCCAGTCTGCTTCTAAAAATACCTAGCATGGTGACAGTGGAAAGTATTTCACATATAAATTATGCTTCTAAGCATATTTCTAAATCCCAAACAAGCTTAATTCTTAGAGAGTAAATATTCATTTTGTAGACAGATGAGACCAAAGGAGGCAATTAATAGCTCTTCCTGCTATGTGGACTTCATTCTACTGCTATCTGTTAATGCTGCCAGAAAGTTCCCTCATTAATCAAAGAATTCTTTCTTCTTTAATGCAGACACTCTCCAATGGGGGTTTGTGACAACTTAATGAAAAATTCCTTTTTACATATTTAGAGGTCTTCATCCCTCCCCCCCCCACTGGTTCTTTCTGGTAGGATGCAATGCCATAAATTATGCTTGCCCTGTATAACCATCAATCCAATCATTTGCCTTTTCTGTGCTCCTCACTGTAATCCATAACTTTTATGAGGCTCCCTGACATCAGAGAGATCACATTTTGAAGCAATCCATAAACACCCCTCACTTCATCGCTCTTAATTTGGGGACAACTTTTGGTTTTCTGGTTTTTTTTTTGGGACAGCAGGGGTCTAACTGGCACTGAAATGCACCCTGGCTCTCAGAAAATTCTGTCCTGTGAGAGGAGAGAAGTCCCTGTGAGCACTTGAAAGCTATCCTGAGTGATTGATAGCACCCTGTTGGAGTTAATAACAGCTTTTTCTTCTAGGTGACACATTAGCTTAATTTTCACAAATAACTTCTTTACTCTGTACTGTACTCCCAAGACATCATAGCTATATTTCATATCACCACCCAAGTGGCCAGTAAAGGACAGGGGCTTTTATGACTTTTTTTTCCTTTCTCTTTTTTTTTTTTTTCATAAAGCAAGCAAGTTCATTCCCACAGAATTATTTAACTTGGTTCTTTCTCTGGTATGTGTGAATGGTGATGTACCAAATCTGTCTCCCTTCTGCAGCTTGAAAATTTGCATCCAAGCATTTGTTCTTCCTCCTTTTTCGATTCCCATGGTGCTTAGGCATAGCAACTTTTCTGTCCTTGGTGATGGTCCTTGGTTTTGATGCTTATCCATCAAAATAAAAATACAATAGATTTGTGTGATAAAAACATGGTTGACTTGTCCTTTTCTAGGAGCAGGCACACATCCTACTAAATTAAAGTGATCCTGTTCCCCACAGAGCATTGATTGCACAGAAGTGCTCCAACATCAGCAGCCCCATCACCTTGTGGGGTTACCCCTGATGCACTCAGGAGGAGCAAAAACCTGAGTCTGGATTTCCAAGACATTCTCATCCCAATAAATGGAGATTTCAAGGAAATCACACAGCTAGAGTCATGTTCCATCAGACCACGATTTTCATTTGACTTTGGCTTTAAATCCCCTCTGCCTTGCAGACAAATTTTCAATTTCTTTTCATTTCTTTTCATCACATTTTAGAAAAAAAAAGAAAAAATGAAAGAAAAAATCCACAAACAAGCAAACAACCCCCCCACCCACCCATAACACCAAGCTTATTCCTTTTCAAAAATAAAGAAAGAGACAATTTAGATTCAGACTTTCTATGTTCCTTTATGTGTTTGAACCTGTTATGACCTGAGTCCATCACACTTAAAATGAGTCAATTGCACTGTGCGTAATCTACAGAGATGTTGAGTATGTGGTTGTCCTGGCAACAAACAGAAACTCCAGGAAAAAACTTCCTCTCCACCTTTACTTTTTTCCGTTACTTCCAATGATCACCAAAATTACATGTTTTTAAGGTTTAAATAAACGACATATTGTAAATCAGGTATGCTAAAGCAAAGGTTTTAAGGAATGTTGAATGTCTTGCCATCAATTCAAATAAAATAGGCTTTGTGACAATAAGATGTGTGACAAAATTAATGACTGAGTGTCAGGAATGCAAATGAAATTACAGTCTTGTGCCTTTCTTCACTTTGGGGAAAAGTGTCTTTATTTGACGATTACACAGAGAATGATTTATGTCATTATCTATACTAAAATGAATATATATACATATAAAATAATATTCCTAGACTAGAAGCTGAGCTCCTAAATTAAAAGCATCTTCTTGACCTCATATATATTAGTTACCTGATGAAGTCAAGAACTTTCAAGGTCAACCTTTTAATCAAATTTATAGGATCGGGTTCACCTAATTTTTTTTATGAGGTCTGATAATACTGCATTTTAGGCATGGTAATTTAAAACTCACTAGTCTAATGAAAAGACTAAATGTTTGTGCTGCTTCAGGAGGATCATTTCACAGTACATTAACAGTGTTTATATTGGAATCAACTGGAGCACTGCATCTGGCAGGTCCTGGGTACGTGGGAATGGATGGGAGCAGAGTTTAGGACATAACAAATTCCTGGGTCCTTTGGCCTGTCCAGCTCTGAAATCAGATTGGCCAATGAATCCTGGTTGTGTCTCCTTGCTTTTGGGCAACAGGAGAAAATGTCCCACATGATAGGCAGTATCCTTTCTGGAGAATTCTTGATGGGATTTGTAGAGGAATTATCGCGGGATTCCATGTTTTTGAAAGTTGTTCACTCTGCTTCATCCAGAAGTTTCATTTAACCTCAAATCAGATGAAAATTTAAATCAAAATATTAAGAAGAAAACAGTTTTAAGAATTCAAGTGCTCTTGGAAGCTGTCTCAGCAAAAAGAACTCGAGTTCTTTTACTCTCAGGAATAAGCTCTAGTCTCAGGTTATCAGCTTGATTTAAGTGTATCTTTCTCAATTCACAGAAGGCTCTCTCACATGATGATAATTTGCTTTTCTTTAGGTGAAAGAGAGAATAACAGGGACTGTGCTGCAGCTCAACAAATATTTTATCATTGTTCTGTGAAAGAGGAGAGGCATTTAAAGAGGAAAGATTGCTGCTGATTGCAGAACAACCAGTGTCCTGGGCATTTTCTTAAAATACACAAAAATCCTAATCAAAGACTTGTTCTAAACAGAAAAAAGGGATTAAACTCAGTGGATAGAGTAAGTCACTATTACTTTTATCCCAAACGTTCAGAATTTACCCTTGGAAAGGTGTTAATTCATATCCACCCAAATCAGGTTGGACTGAAAAACAGAAGAAATATGTAATTTATTTTATAAAATACATGTATATCAGGTGGAAACAAGAGGGGAAGGAATACTTCCATACCCTTTAATTGACAACAGAGATGCAATAATGTGAAATGACTCTAAAATTGCAATTGAATCATCTGATTCCAACTGAAAAAGGTAAACAATTTGTGCAAAGCAGTAGTGAAATCCTGTGAATGTCTTTGGAAACAGTGGTAGGAAATGGCATCTGGAGTGATTAAACATGGGAGACATCTTCTCAGGCAAAACCAAGAAGAAATGTCTTTAAATGCATTATTGGTGCAGGAATTACAGGCACTTCTGCGAGGATGAGGCCCTAGGGAAGGTTCTGAGAGTGACTGGTTTGGAAGTTCTGGGGGCAGAAAAAACAGTGACTTCTTGCACATTTTCAAGGAAACAATTGTCAGTTTATAAAAAAATTGCATTGTGGCTTTTATAATTATAAACCATAATTGCTACAAAATATTTGTGATTAAATTTTCCCAGTGTCCTGCAGCCAACTGGAAGAGAATTGAAAACATTTATTTTAAGAGTAGCCTGTTACCTGATGCTGGATAATTCCACTTCAGGCTGTGTTATATTCTGCTGAATTCAGTGACTAATTCCTGCTGATTTGTTTTCCTGTGTTATGTGCTTCAATTTTCATTTGCATTTTTATGATTTAAGTATTATTTGCAGAGGGAGTTGAATACATCCAGAAGGCCCAGGCTGGGAAAACTAAAGATTTTAAAGACCACAACAATGTTCACTGTTGCCTTCACCTCTGTGGAGACTTTTGTCACTTAACTCTTTAACGCATGATTCACTGCTAATTAGTTTATACCTCTGTGATGCTGTCCCCACCGGGAGTGTTAAGTTCACAAAATTTTTATTAATATTAACTTAATGGAAGGTACTGAACCTCTTAGAGGATTGAAATTGTGGTGGCAAGTCCTGCTGTTGAATGCAAACCAAATAATCCTAAAAAAATATTGGTCTAAAAGACAATGATAAGCACTTTTAATTTTTTGTTTGTTTTGGTTTTAATCCTTGAGTTAATCCTTTGTGTTTTCTCAGTGTATTTCTGTTTGATGTGGTCCTGAGGAGAAAACAGCACAGGTGGCAAACTATGCCATGAAGCATTTAATAAAATTAGACTACTTTATCAAATTAAGAGAAATTAAATATCACTGAAAGTCTTTATGAAAAGAGATCAAATTAAAACAACTGCATAAGATGCTGCATGGATGTTAAAACTGCAAATAAAATAGGTTGCTGCAATAGACCTCTAAGAAATATTTCCAAGAAAGCATGTGCCAGATAGAGATGGGCCTGGGAATGTCAGAGGTGAAATAAGAAAGCAAATTAAAGTTTTTATTGTAAATGAGAAGCAACATTCAGATGTTAATAAGCAGGAATGGGCAATGCAGAGGAAAAAAAATAAAAGCAGTATCTGTGCTGGAAGTTGAATGAGTAATGTGATCAGAATGTTGTTAAGAACAGGGCAGAGATAATGTGATGAGAATTTACAAAGCCAAAAATAAATTAAATGTGTGATCTTTGGACAAAGAAAATATGCTGCCACATGAACTTTGAGGAGCACTCTTGGAGTAGCTTTTTTACTTTTTGGCAAAGGCAAAAAACAAAATCAAATCCATCACATTCTTTTGATTCCACAGTTTAAAGGGAGTAGAGATGTGCAATGTTCAGGTGATTTGTTACCTATCACACATCAATTCCTTGAGATATTGTTGAGGAAGAAATGATTGACAGTCTTTCAATATTTATTGCTTAAAAAACCCCAAACAACCCTATCAGAATATATTGGTGTCAAAATAAAGCTTGTGACCTAAATGTCACAGAAAGTGAGGACAGGAAGAAAACAAAACAAGACCCATGAATGCCACTAAAAGAGTTTGCGCTTTCCCCTAAGCACCTCTAAACGTAAATCCAAAGTTTTTTTCTGAGATCCTGTTTCCCAATCTTCTCCCATTGGACCTGAGTCCAAATTCCTTTAAGAAAATCTGGTGCTCTGAGTGCATTCCATTTGCATGGTGGGGAGAAAAATAAACAAAACTCACTGTCTGATCAGGAAATATAAGCAGTGGAAGAAAGGAAAACTAAATCATGAATATGAGTATATAAATTATGCATGTGATTGATAGTCACACTGAGAATCTATAGAACCATCCTGCCACAACTACATTTATATTAAAGCCCTTTCACACCACCACAGAAGCCTCAGTGTAAACCTCTCGTGCTCTTGATTTCTGAGGGAACATGATTCAGGGTCCATGATGCTGCAGATTAGAGTGGCACTTGTTAAAACAGCAAGATTTGGCTTTATGAAATGAGGAGCAAGTGGCCTGAAGATGGATCTTGCTTGGAGCCTGAAGCACAGCAGCTCTCTGCCACTGGTTGCTCTCCATATTTCTGTGCTCCTTTACAGCTGAAGAAGGAAATGACAAGATCAGGATAATTCTCACAGAATCCTACACCTCCAGGTCAACCTGGCCTCTGATAACAAATTCCAGTTTTTCCGCTCATAACTCTGGATCCAGAATTTAGCTTTTATGTTATTACAATACTGAGAGAGGTGCAATCCCTGCAAATAAAATTTCAGGGCATTGTCAGAGGTCCTAAAGATAATGTGAACGTGATGACTGTGAGGATGTGAGCTACAAAGTATGGCTTGTGGCACAGGAAATTGGATGTTGACACCAAAGCAGACAGTAGTGTTCATTCAGCCAGTTATTGTGAGAGTAAAATGCCATCAGATCTGTAAATAGAGTTCATTTTTCAACCTCAAAACCACATTACTATACATGCACGGATATATATATATATATATATAAAAATATATAAATACATATAAGTATATAAATTTACACATATCTACATATACAATATGGATAGTTAATAATAACGAATGAGGGAAAACCTGTACATATTGTCATATGTATATTACATAAATATGCATACACATATACATATACACAGATAAAATTATTATTTTGGACAGGGCTTGGAGCAACCTGGTCTACTGGAAGGTGTCGCTGATCATGGCAGGATGCAGAAAATGTTGAGCTTTAAGACCCCTTCCAGTTCAAGCAATTCTATGGTTCCCTGAAATAAGTATGTACAAGTTGCCATCACAAACCTGGGTTTCTTGGACAAAACCATTTCAAGCTAATGTAATTTTAAAGAATCTGAAACAGTTGAATTATGGAAAAAATTGTGACAACTGAAAATGTACATGAATTGAGATTCATAATTGCTGCAAACCTACATTATAATACCCCATTATTCTTCAGCCTTCAATTACCTCAAGAATAAAATTAGATGCTCCAAGTGTTTTCTTTTGTTATGCCAATTTATAAGTTATTATTTAAGCACAGTGTGCCAAGTTATCTGATGATAATTCTTCATCTTGCATTTTGGTCTGTTCTCCTATTCAAGTTCACTGTAAAGTAAAAAACTTAAAAAAAGAAAGAATGACTGAAATAACTTTTCGAGCAAGATTTTATGCAGGGATTATTCAAGTCCTATTTGCATAGTTGTGAGCAGGATTTTGGTGTTTAAATAGAGGTATGAAGAACTATTTTAGGCAGTGCAGTGCAACCCTGAGGTTGCAGGAATTATCTGCTACCCCTGCACTAAAATTCTGCATCTGGGACATCTACAGTGACACCAAACCCCCATGCTGGGCAGCTGAATTTCTCCCAGGGTGTCTGCTTAGTAAAGCCTGTCTAAACAAGTCTAGAGTTTAAATTTTAAGCTCCAGCAACAACAGCTGGCTTTAAAAGGTGCCTGTTACCTTAGACCCATCATACTGGTTCTTTGTGTAGACCCTGATTCCTGAACCATGTCTTCATTTTCCCCATCAGAAGCGGCCTTAGGTAATAAAATTTTTAAATTTGGTTGTTGTCCTTGGTAGCACTAACATTTTTTTTTCTTTTTTTCCCAGAATCTGATTTGTTTGACAGACACTCTTTGTCCCAGTGTTTCTGGGGCTACATTATGTTGGAGTCCAGAGCGCAGAGAATATTTCTCTACCTGTTTTGAACGATTTTACCCCCCTGGACAGCACTGTTTTTGACCTTCGTCCACGGAGAAAACTGCCAACCCTCGGGGAGGAAATTGAATCCACACTGGTGTGAACTGGGTGATTGTGATATTATGTAATATTGTCACAGGGTGAAAAATTTAGAGGTTTTGGATTTGTTAATATAATAAATAGATAAAAGGTAGAAACTCCAAAATGGAGGATAGTTGTTTTTAGACCTTCTTCTTCTTCCTTGACTACTCCATATTTTGCAGTAAAATTAGTTTGAGAGGATTGGATAAAAAATTCCACAGTTCCTATCTATGTGACAGAGTGTTTTACCAAATATTGGTGGAAAAGTAAAAATATCTTTCATTTTAAGTTTTAATTGGATGATTTACCCTTAAAAGATGATGTGATCTTGATAAGTTTTGGAGCTTTGCTGCATTCTCTTCTCTGTGCTGTGTCTGAGCCATGTCAGGGACTCTATTTCTCTGATAAAGATTCAATAAACAACTGTCTGGAAGCAGAAGGTTGAAGATCCCATTCCTCTTTCTCCCCCATCTGGGGAGATGTAATTAAGGCGTGGACATAATTAAAGCCCAGAAAAGTCACGTTGGAGCTGACCCAGGAGGTCAGGCTGGAATTGTCCTCTCCACAGCCTGTGTGTGTGGCAAACACACACCGTAGGTGCAGTGGGCAGAGTCAGTGCATACGAAGAGGGGATGTTCCTGGCACAAAATGGGTAAGATTTCTGCAGCACCAACCTCTGCTCCTGCTGGCCCAGTGAGCAAGACCTGTCAAACTGTCTGTGTAATTTTATCAAGGGGAATAGAACAACTCTAGCTGCTTCCCCCAGTCTTCTTGAGCAATCCTCCCTGGCTCCACTGGATCACTGTTGGAATAAAACTCTCCCCATATGACTTTATTCCCCACATCACTGGCAAAGAGTCCCATGCCAGTCTTTGAAACCTTCATAACTACGTTTGGACCATTATTCTACGTTATTCATGCACATTTTCCTCATTTGCTCATCTCGTCCTCAAACCGTAGTGCAAGGAGCTTAATTCCAGGACTTGACTATTTCTCTATAAATCTGCTCTAAAATGGATGACTTAACATCTCTGATTGCTTGTTGCAATGCAGCTTATGAAGCATAATATCGTTTGGAGTCTCACAGCCCTGACACAATGTGTGCATAATGTACTGTAAATCACCTGTGCAAAGCCCTTGAGATGGGAAAATTGCAAGCAGGCATGGGGAGCAGTGCACTCTCCTGACTCCCTCAAGTCTCTCCAGAGGGATATTTCATTATGTCAGTCCAGGCAACGTGAAGGCTAAGAGCTGAACCATGCAGTTGCTACCTTCAATTATTCACAAATCCACCGCAGAACACGTGGAAATTGTCTGGGAGCCTTGTGGGAGTGCTGCTGTGGTGGCTCTGCTCTCCAGGCTTAGCTTTTCATACCTGGTGAATCCATTGTGAGGTTCCCTGAAACAGATAAATTATTTAGTGTTCTCTCTCCACACCCTGTAGCTGCAGCTGTGCTGCCTCCTTCTGCTCTTTTTGACAAGGTTGCCTTTGGTAAAATTTCCTTAGGTTTTGCTAACTTCTCCACAGGCAAACAGCAAGAAATAAAAGTGGACACAAGACTTCAAAATATCAACTTATTGATGTTTTTGAACCTAGTGAATTGTAACAAAAAAATAGCCTGTGGTTAATAAGGCCACAACATCACCGTCTGAACAAGAAGACTACACAAATTGAGAAAATTGACACATTATTTTATATAATTCTAATTCCTGTAAAATACGACAGTTTAAAATGTGCCCTGAGCAGAGCTCACCCTTGGTCTTTGTACCTATGCTTGTAGCCTCCAACTGGCAAAATATCTTTATAATCTACCATGAGAAGTACCATGTAAATATCTCCTAAAACTTGCTTTTCAAGTAACAAATAGGAGAAATGAAAATTTAAGTGTAATATTTATTGTGGACAGCCATGGTTGAAGCTCTTGATTAAACTTACAAGTTGGGTTTTTTCTTTCCTATCCAATTGCTAACCTTCATTTCTGGTGAAGAATTGGGCTTTTTTCTCATGTTCATTCCTTTTTCTTGATGACTGAGGATCTTGCACGTGTTTTACAAGCTACACACTCCTTCCTCAGAGCATTTCTTTGCCTGATGGCTGAGAGAAGCCTTGCCTGTATCAAGGCTATGGCATGTATGGAAATGATGGGAAATAAATCCAAACCTTCTTTAGTGTTTGATGTAGCTGGCCAGCTGAGACTCTTGGCAACAGAAGAACCCACAGACCTTTCATTTTAGAAAATGTGATAAAAACAAATGTCAAACACCAATGACTCAAGTTCCTTTCCAGTCATGTTATTCCTTATCCTTAACTTAGCCCTTCCCACTTAAAATAGCTTCAGACTGTTGTCTGAACTTTGTTTGCTGGTCTTCCATATTAGTCCAGTTATTTATCTGTGATACGTTGGCTATGTATGATATTTTCTACAGCTTTGGCAATCTTGTGTTCTTATAAGTCTATTGCATGCGTAGACCCATCACACCTGATCTTTCAGGCATCTCTGATCTTATTGCCTTTGGCTTTTTTTTTTTAAAGCTATGTGTTTTTTCTTTCAGATGAACACGGATTTTGGTCCTGACACTGTTCTGCGCAGTCACCCAGTAGATGCATCTTCAATAAAAATTGTTTTTTTAAAAATTTCTTTGTTATCTGTTGCAGTGTGCATTCATGGTCAAAGAAATAATTTTCTATTTACATTTCCTTTATTTTCATGGTCCTTTGGGACTGTTTATTGCCATAGCTATGCACTTAGCTTTCCTTATTTGTTTATTTTTTAACTTTTTTTTCAGTGTAAAGGATTTATAGCCACATTTACAGACCTATTTTTCACCTGCCTGAGCAGCTTGGCCTCATAGCCAACAGTAAATGTCAGAATATACGGAAAATTCTAAGGCAGGTGACATAAAGCAGTGGAGGTCTGTTTACACCAGGTTTATAGCATGTCAGAGCAGAAGAGCTGTGTCTGCAGGGCAGGACTCTCATGGGTTAAGGACAGAAACACGACACAGACATGCAGCGAGCACAGTTTGAGAGATCAAGCCTTCTGCTCATCTTTTATTATGCAACCCTCTGAATTCATGAGGGTGCTGCAAGGATGCAGAGTGTGAGGTAATTGTGCTACTTAGAGCACCTACGTGCAAGTCAACATTTGTGGGGGCATTCTAAGAGTTTAATTTCGGCTGAATTACGGCCTTTTATTTTTTAGCAGGGTTTGTTGCTGAAAGGCGATGAATGCAGAGAAATACACAAATTGATTTTGCATTGTATTTCTCCCTGAGATATGCTTCTGCACAATATATATGGGCTGCCCTTTAAGAGGTTATAAAACCCCTCATGTTCTGTTAATAGAAAGTAAACAAAGTGACTGCAAGTATCCCCAGGACTTTGCAGGTGCTATTCTTTAATGCAAAGTTAAAAAAATTAAGCTTTTTATACTATGTTTATAAGCCACCACTAGAAAACTTCCTGGAATACTTTCCCTTTCTGCCTCCCCTCCTCTGTGCCTTACTTCAATCCATGTTGGGTTTTGTTTTTTCCTGCTCATATTGCCTGAGTGTGAAATCCCACACCTGTGCACTGGCAGAGTTTTAGGGAGCTCTGCATTTCCTCACCTGTTGTGCAAACATGAAGGACGGTGGATTGCTCTCTGGCTGCTTACTTACAGGTGTTGATTATCAGGTTACATGAAATTCTGCCTGCTGCTAAGGAAGCCCTTTCCTGTGCAAGGGTTGCTGTTCACAGCCTTTTTTCTTGGGCTCCCACCCAGAGTGCCCATCTCAAACTGCATTTCCACACTGCAGCGTGCAAACTCCTCAACACTGTAATGCTGATATTGTGATCTGTATTCACTTCTGGTACCATAGAAGTCTTTATTCAGAAAGGATATCACAGACATTTGCAGCTTCTCCTGGTTTTGTTTGTTTATTTTTCTAGGCTCTGCAAGCCACGGTGGCTAAAACCTTCTTCAGTCACAATTCTTGGTACATCACTCCTTGTGTTCATCCCTAGGTATCTCATGATCTGATGGCTTTTTGATGTTTCAGTTGCAGTTCCTAAGGAGTTATCTTATTTCTGATTAATTTGTACTGATTCATTTTACTCCTATCATTCCACCCTTCCCCACACATTTGCTCCTTCTTATTACATTTCCCTGTTCATGAAAATGCATTCGTGTTCCTAAGGAAAAATAAACCCCCCCTTGCTCTTGCTTATATTATTATTGCAAATGCTTCTTTCAGTATACAGTTCTGGTACTCCTGATCCATGAAACCACTGCCTCTTAGATATAAGATTTACAAAAGCTGTTTGAGGGACACAGCCATCCTCTGGCTCAGGTAGAGCAGTATTTTTCTATTTCAGCTGCCTGGGCTTTGGGATAGTTTAGTTTGTTGTTATTTGTAGCTCCTATTTTTTTTGTTTTGTTTTGTTTTTTGTTTTTAAAAAATCTTGAGGTTGCTAAGCCACATTCTCAGCTGGGGTAAACCATCCTATTTTCATTTAGCTCAGAGAAGTCTGTTGATTTATGCAGTATCTGGTCTAATTTCTGTCTTTAGCAGACTAAGTGCTCTTGCAGTATGAGCCTGAGTTTTGCTCTAGCTGTGGAATTTATGGATGCCTAAAATTAGCTTGGAAACTGCTTATGGTTAGTGCCACATTCCAAGTAATTGCGCTATACACTTTAATTTATCAAGGGTCTGCTACAGTTAACATCTAAAATAGGAAAATCATTGTAAGCCATGGGTGATCATACTGATCTAAGCTACATAAATATTATCTTTTGGTGCAAAGTGATGGAATAAGTGAGGGATAATTAACATGAGTTACTGAATTATATTACTTTATTGATCTCTATTCTTAAGTATCAAACTAAGTGTTTGACAGTTGAACTGGTAGAGAAAGTGTGTCTTTGTTGAAATAAGTTTACTTTAATCTTGTATGATTCTGAGGGGAAAATATGGTAAATCAAAGGAGGTTTTTCTTAGTCGGTGTGTTTTTCTTGTTTGTTTTTGGGATATTATATTTTATTTTATTTTATTTTATTTTATTTTATTTTATTTTATTTTATTTTATTTTATTTTATTTTATTTTATTTTATTTTATTTTATTTTATTTTATTTATTTCATTTTACTTATTGTCTCTATTCAAGAGTTTGGGAAACAAAGGTAACAAAATTCTCCAAAGAGATCTAGGTGGCACCTTTCACTTAGTTTGAAACTAGGGCATTCATTCCCAAATACTACATAACCTGAGGTTATATCCAACAAATTCTCTTGTAAAAGGGCACAGAGCATAGGTGAGGCTAAAGACTGATAAAAAGATGCTTCTAATATTGCATCATAAGCAGATCCACATAATTTTGTCTGAGATGAGGTTTTCTGGGTACCATTTTATTGAAAGGTGCCAGTATCACTTTCTCATAATTTATTTTCATTTTGTTTCTTAAATGAAATCCTTTTCTTTTATAATTTTTTTACTTCCATTCTGGGAAGTGTAGAAGACAGAAAGATCTGGTTATGAAGTAGGAAAAAAGAAATAAAACTTGAAAGGCATTCTTTCTTTCTTTAATAAAATAAATATCTTCCTTCCAGGTTAAAGTGTAATTATTTTTCATAGAATGGTCTGGGTTGGAAAATCATCTTGTTCCAAACCCCCTGTCATGGGTAGGGACACCTTCCACTATTCCAGGGTCTCCAAGCCCTGTNATGAAAATGCATTCGTGTTCCTAAGGAAAAATAAACCCCCCCTTGCTCTTGCTTATATTATTATTGCAAATGCTTCTTTCAGTATACAGTTCTGGTACTCCTGATCCATGAAACCACTGCCTCTTAGATATAAGATTTACAAAAGCTGTTTGAGGGACACAGCCATCCTCTGGCTCAGGTAGAGCAGTATTTTTCTATTTCAGCTGCCTGGGCTTTGGGATAGTTTAGTTTGTTGTTATTTGTAGCTCCTATTTTTTTTGTTTTGTTTTGTTTTTTGTTTTTAAAAAATCTTGAGGTTGCTAAGCCACATTCTCAGCTGGGGTAAACCATCCTATTTTCATTTAGCTCAGAGAAGTCTGTTGATTTATGCAGTATCTGGTCTAATTTCTGTCTTTAGCAGACTAAGTGCTCTTGCAGTATGAGCCTGAGTTTTGCTCTAGCTGTGGAATTTATGGATGCCTAAAATTAGCTTGGAAACTGCTTATGGTTAGTGCCACATTCCAAGTAATTGCGCTATACACTTTAATTTATCAAGGGTCTGCTACAGTTAACATCTAAAATAGGAAAATCATTGTAAGCCATGGGTGATCATACTGATCTAAGCTACATAAATATTATCTTTTGGTGCAAAGTGATGGAATAAGTGAGGGATAATTAACATGAGTTACTGAATTATATTACTTTATTGATCTCTATTCTTAAGTATCAAACTAAGTGTTTGACAGTTGAACTGGTAGAGAAAGTGTGTCTTTGTTGAAATAAGTTTACTTTAATCTTGTATGATTCTGAGGGGAAAATATGGTAAATCAAAGGAGGTTTTTCTTAGTCGGTGTGTTTTTCTTGTTTGTTTTTGGGATTTAATATTTTATTTTATTTTATTTTATTTTATTTTATTTTATTTTATTTTATTTTATTTTATTTTATTTATTTCATTTTACTTATTGTCTCTATTCAAGAGTTTGGGAAACAAAGGTAACAAAATTCTCCAAAGAGATCTAGGTGGCACCTTTCACTTAGTTTGAAACTAGGGCATTCATTCCCAAATACTACATAACCTGAGGTTATATCCAACAAATTCTCTTGTAAAAGGGCACAGAGCATAGGTGAGGCTAAAGACTGATAAAAAGATGCTTCTAATATTGCATCATAAGCAGATCCACATAATTTTGTCTGAGATGAGGTTTTCTGGGTACCATTTTATTGAAAGGTGCCAGTATCACTTTCTCATAATTTATTTTCATTTTGTTTCTTAAATGAAATCCTTTTCTTTTATAATTTTTTTACTTCCATTCTGGGAAGTGTAGAAGACAGAAAGATCTGGTTATGAAGTAGGAAAAAAGAAATAAAACTTGAAAGGCATTCTTTCTTTCTTTAATAAAATAAATATCTTCCTTCCAGGTTAAAGTGTAATTATTTTTCATAGAATGGTCTGGGTTGGAAAATCATCTTGTTCCAAACCCCCTGTCATGGGTAGGGACACCTTCCACTATTCCAGGGTCTCCAAGCCCTGTTCAACCTGGCCTTGAGCAGTTCCAGGGATTCAGGGGCAGCCACAGCTGCTCTGGGCGCCCTGTGCCAGGACCTGCCCACCCTCACAGGAAATAATTTCTTTCTTTTATCTGATCTTAACCTTCTCTCTGTCAGTTTGAAACCATTCCTCCTTGTCCTGTCACTACATGCCCTTGTAAATTGTCTCTCTCCATTTTTATTTGAGTCTTTACCACTACACAATATTTATATAAATCTTCAAAATACTGTTAGAATATTGCTGAAAAAGGTGTCCTTTCTGGATGTTTTCACCTGCACAGGTAGAGAAAATTATGTTTAAGGCAGGTAATTTTCCTACAGTCTTCTGTTGAATCAGTAACGATTCTGTGTCTTGAACATTGCTCTGTAAACTGAAGGTTGTTGCATTTACTTATTTCGGAAAAAGTATACCTTTTTTTAAAATTTTTTTTTTTTTTTTTTTTTTTTGCATTACTGCATAGATAGGAATTTTATGGAATTGTTGCTCCATTGGCAATATTATGTTGGCATCAACACTAAACCTCATTGCAGGATATAGTGCATTAGAGGCATCTGATTCCCATGCTACCAGAGAGGAGGCATCTGGTCCATGACTTCTAGCATAGCATGCCTCTTGGTGCAGCAACAGCATCCTAAATCAGGCACGACAAGAGCTCACACTTGGAGACCAAAAAACCCATTTGCAGTATTGCTAATTCCTAATTGTGCATTAAGAACCAAATGGATTGTATTCGCAAAATGATAAATGAGTTTAAATCAGCACCAGTCTGGAAAGAAATGTCCAATTTGGAGAAATGAAGATTTTATTCACTGGGGAGTTCCTACCTTAGTCATGGAGGCAATGTCTATCGTGGCCTGTATATCAAGAAGCCAGTTCTACTTCAGGAACTTATGCTGTGTGACATGAAGATGAAAACAAGGCACTGTTCTCCATTGCAGAGCTGGATACTGCTTCCTGTGGAACTGCTCCAAGGAAGCTCCGTGGGTATTGATGGTCTGAACAGCCTCTCTCCAATGGTCTGACCTTGTTCCTGTGAAAATATTCTCAAAGCATTTCCACAGAGACTATGAGATAAAGTGACTCTGAGAAGATAAGATTCCTAATGCATCACCCAGTAGGTCCAAATTTAATTTCCTGAATAGATAATCTCTCTCATGAGGTGTAAAGCTACAGAGGGCTGTTGCTGAAATGATTTTTTTCTGATTGCATTATGAGTGATGACTATTCCCCCACCAAGGAGCCTCACTGTTTTGATGACCAGCTGAGACACAAGGAAAGGGAGGAATAAACCCACATCTAGAGCTGTCAGTGTGGGGAGCCACATACATGAGCAAATCCCTCTCCAATGTAAAATCCAGCATGATGAAAACTCACCATGACCCTCAACATGATACACCTCATAAACATAAATGACAAAGTCCATCAAGTTAACTGATTACTATAAATTATTGATGTGGATGTGTTTATTGCAGACAATTAAAATGCTCTGACTTCATGCTGTAAGGGACTCTTACAGGTTTGCCATGATGTCTAATTAATTTACAGCCTACTTTGCAGATTTATGCTGTGTTGCTTTCCAGTGCACAGAGCAAACAAGACCTGCAGAAACAGTAATCATGACACATCTTGTTTTCCATTGCTCCAGGGTTGGATTTTTCTCCCATTATCATGTAGAGATGAGGCAAACCTTAAAAAAACAAACAAACAAAAAAAAAAAAAAGGTAGAAGAAAAGGTGGTTTGCCTTCAGTCAGGTTTGTTATTTCAATATACAGTAAATGTGAATTATGTCTAGATTTACCCTGGCTGGATGGGGCTTAGAGCAACATGGTGTAGTTGGAAATGTCCCTGACCACTGCCAGGAGTTGGATTAGGAAAGGTCCTTTCCATCCCAAGTCCCTCTATTAGTCTTTCCCTGGAAGTATTTAAGGCCACTTGATTGGAAGCAGGTTGGAGAAACATCTTGTTGAAGATGTCCAGCTGTGGCAGGGATGCTGGACTGGAGATAAATGAAGGTCCCTTCCAATCCATACCATTCCATGATTCTAAGAAGGGTGGGAGATGCCCCATCCCTGCAAACATTCAAGATCAAGTTGGACAGGGCTTTGAGCAATCTGGTTTAGTTGGAATTGTCTCTTACTATGGCAGAAATTTGAAATGGATGACTTTCAAGGATCCCTTCCAACACAAACCATTTCAGGATTCTGTGATTTTCTATGCAGCAGGAGCCCATTCCACAGCCCCAAATGCTGCTTCTTTGTCACTGACCAATGGGGGTGAAGGCAGAGCATGGAGGGATAGGATGGGACTGGCAGGATTCCCCTATCTCACATGGATGGATCTTCTCCAGCACTTCAGGTGAGCCTCAGCATGGCCTGGGAGCACAGGGACTGCAGGTGTCAGCTGCAGGTCCCAGCTCCCACCATCATGTCTGACCTCTCCTGCTGTGTCCTTTCAGGCAGCAGATGGATCCCAAATGGCTCCTTGATCCAAAAGATCTCTGTGACCAACACAAGAGTAAAGTTGGGCTTAAAGGCCAAGCATTGGATCAGGCCAGGCGCTGGCAGGCAGGAGTCAGGAGGAGGAGAAGGAGGAAGAGAATTAGTGGAGAAAAGTCTTGCTGAAACCATAATGAGAAAGATGGCAGGAAGCTGAGCCCATCCTGGACATTCCAACCTCCTGCCACAGTATCAGCATTCGTGCCTGAGGCCAGACTGCCTGTCAGAGCAGAGCTAAGGGCAGGCAAATGAATCCCTGGAGGAGGAGAAGGGAGAGAAAGAGAAGGGGATTTGATAGAGAAGACCCTTGCTGGAATCCTAGAGATAAAGAGGTGGAAGCCAAGCCCACCGACTCTCAGAAAGCCTTGACCCTCCAACTTTTTGCAGTATTATCAGTGTCAAACTCAGAGGCCAGCCTGTTCAAGGAGATGACCCACAAGGTGCTGTGCTGGCTGAGATCAAGACCAAGATGACCAAAATCAGTGAAACTGTGGGCTGGCAACTGCTGGCTAGTGCTTGAACCAGCCCTGGCTATGTGGACCTCTAAAGCCACCTGCCTGAGGAGCCTGTTAATTAACATCTCTGGTTTGATGAGTGAGGAGACATTCTGAAGATCATCCTGGTCCTCCCTCAGCTGGAGGGCCCCTGGCTGGAATGAGAGGAATAATCCCAAGAGGATGGTGCCAGGTTCTGCTCCTTGGTGCCAGGGACAGCATGGGGAGTAGTGGCCATCAAATCAACCACAAGGAGCTGCAGCCCAGCAGAAGGAAGAACTTGTGTGCATGGAGGGGCAGAGGCCTGGAGCAGCTGCCCAGGGAGGCTGTGGAGTCTCACCTGCTGGAAACTTTCCAAACCCACCTGGATGGGTTCCTGTGTTCCCTGCTCTGGGTGACCCTTTCCAAGGCCATTACTGCCTTGGCCAGCCTGGTTCAACTCTTATAATAAAGTCTTTAAAGACCACTGAATATAAATTGTATCTCACTGCAGATGAAAACACATTTTCTTTTATCCTCCTCCTCTAGCATCACCACAAATAACACACTTTTTACGTCTTCTGCCACCATCCAGGTAGAAATGGCTGCCTGAAGGATGTTGATTAAGGCAGGAACATCTAAGCAATGAATGGTGTTTGCATTGAAATTTCTACAGTTCGTGATCAAATCATCTCCTGCTTGGTTTTTTTTGTTTTGGTTTGGTTTGGTTTTGGGGTTTTTTTGTTGTTGTTTGTTTGTTTGTTTGTTTTCTTTTAATTTGCTAGACTCTGACATCCTGCATAGAGTGTATTTGGGAAAGAGCTTGTCTTTTTTTGGGTTGCCATCATCATCATCATCATTGAATGTTGTGGAATACCAGCAATGGAGAACACCATTTAAACTAAAAGTAAAGATTTAGACTCAATATAAGGAGAATATTTTCTACAATGTGGCTGGAGAGGGGCTGCCCCTGGATCCCTGGCAGTGCCCAAGGCCAGGCTGGACATTGGGGCTGGAAGCAGCCTGGGACAGTGGGAGGTGTCCCTGCCCATGGCAGGGTGGCACTGGATGAGCTTTAAGGTCCCTTCCAACCCAAACCTTTCTGTCATTCTCTGATTCTACCCTCTGAACAGGCTGCCCATCACAGCAGGAATGTGTACGTCCTTTTTAGGACACATTCAGAGTTTACGAGGGATGAGAAACTAGCCATTTAAAAAAATTATAGTTCTATGTCATTGCCTCATTGCTTTTACACAGTAGACAAAGTAAATTGAAATTTCTTTCAGCACTCCTACTAGCAAAATGACTCCTCATATTTCACTATAGTTACCAATGGAAGTATTGGCTAACCTATTCTTTATTAAAATGTTCATTTTCCTTGTACTGCAATGCCCCTGGCCTTGGCATATTTCTTGTGAGCTGCTGCTGGAAAATTCTCTTTGCTTGGCAGAAATCAAGAATTTATGATGTGCCTCTAAGCAGCACTGAAGCAAATAGCAAAAGCTGTTATCCTTAGTGCACTTTTGCAAGGCTGTCTGTTAAAATGTGCATTTGATCTGAAATTCCTCTTTGTGTTCCAACATTATTTTGATTTTTTACTGGGAAAAAAAGGAAAAAGGGAGGGAGGGAGGGAGGGAGGAAGAAGGAAAGAANAAGGAAGGAAGGAAGGAAGGAAGGAAGGAAGGAAGGAAGGAAGGAAGGAAGGAAGAAGAAAGAAAGCAAGAGAGAAAGGAAGTGAGAAGCAAAAATCCACAGACCAGCACAGTATTCAGGATGATCCCATAAAGCACAGATCAAATGTTTCTTATCTGAGAGGTGTTTTAAAATAAGTAGAAAAACAAGGATGAATTGCCCTTGGCCTTGTTAAGCCAGGCTGTGATGTGTAGCACAAGCCTGGGCTTCCATTATTATGCTGACTTCGGATAAGATCAGGACCTGCGTCTCCAAAGCTGTGACAGCCTTGGTTCTGGGTAAAATGTGCACAGCTGAAGTCACTGTCACAGGCACACAGTGCAGGTAAAAACCCATGGGGTGTCTGCTAAATAATTCTGCATATGGGCCCACAAGGGTGAGCTCCTTGGGAGCAGCGTTATTTCAAGAGCATTTTTCAATGTCAGAAAGTCTGCATCCTAGAAATAATTCAACTTTTTTTCCTTACTCACCTTATCCTGCGGGCTGCATGTGGAGGGTGGTGTTTTAGAGGTGGGATTTTAAAAGTGAAGTTTCCTGTTAGTAAAATGAAGTTGTCCATGCCACACACCGCAAAAGACTGAAGATCAAATTCCTTATCTTAGTTTGCTACAGCTGGAAATACTGTGCTTTTTCTATGGGAAAATTCTCCATAATTCCTGCTGAAGCATTTTTATCCCACAGTGTTTTGAGATGGGATCACACTGCTGTAGTTGCACAAAATACTGAGCAACCTGGTCCACTGGAAGGTGTCCCTGGCCATGGCAGGGGGTGGAACTGGGTGAGTTTTAAGGTCCTTTGCAACCCAAGCAGTTCTATGACTCCACAAAATGTGTTTGCTGTTTCTGGGCCTGATCCTTCTCACACAGATGATCATAAAATAAATTTAATCCAAAAGTGGTCAGTAATCCCACGTGACAGAATTAACTGAGTCCCAGGCTGTATTTTTAGAGCGGTCCAGACTTACCTCATTAATTTTGAGAGCTTTTCTTAAGAGGGCCATTTTCAGTTACTGAGGGAGTAGTGGTATTAAAAAATGAAAATAAAAAAACAATTCACCAAAAAGGTTTTTTTCAAATTGAGGTCATTGAAATGAATTAAAAAACCTCCCATTTAATTTAGTGGGGTTTGGATCACACTATTAAATTTTGGTGGTAGTGGGTTTGTTATTTGTTTTGGTTTTTTTTCCTCAGAGAATAAAGTCCAAAGTTTTTCTGGAGGCTTGGAATGCTAAATAATTTGTTCCAGCACTTAAAGCAGTACACTGACTGCCTAAATTACTTTTTAATTCTTTGGTATAGCTCTGGAAATAGGCTGGCTGATTTTTCAGTAAATGCACCTTTGTTGACAGCTGTTGTCCTTTATGCACTACTATTTTTTATAATGGTTTTCCTCCTTCTAGATGATTATATGTCACACTACCCTAGCTTTGGTAGCATATGTCCTGATATAAAATAGACTATGTTCTGGGGAAAATATATAATTTTCCAGTGACGAGTTCTGACCTGCAAAACTGGCTTCAGTGACCATGCCTGTCTTGATGACCAGGACATGGAAATAACCTCAACAAATGTGGGCAATATATATATATATATGGTTTTTTTTTTTCCCCAAACAAATGGAAACTTAAAGGCAAAGTTCTTAGGAGCCTATACTAATCAAAACACAGGCTGTCTTTTGAAATTCTTGGTAGTCAAATTCTTAGAGGAATCTGCTGTAACAGTGGCATTGATGATTTGTGAGTCACTTATTTTTCCTTGCTTGTTTTTGAAAAATTCCTTTTCAGAATCCTTAGTAATCCACCTCCCTTCTTTTTTTTTTTTCTACCTCACTTTTGCAACCATTCTATTCAACAGCAGCTAGAGTTTGATTTCTAATGAGATCATTTGCCATGATTTATAGCTTGTTTTTTCTTAAGCCAGAACCTCTCACATTGCCTCATGCTGGGTATTATTCGATTGCTCAAAGAGCTGTATAGAATTCAGCTGGAATACTGAAGGACTATGTTTCTACTCAATGAAAAAGCCAAGATTAGCAGCAAACCATCCCTGTTTAAATTCCTCCTGTGAAACGTTGCAAAATCGAGACACAAAAAAGGAAGCTGGAACCCATTTAGAGAATTTCTTGATGTCTGAGTTAACTCCCATCATTTCCAAGCATTAAATACCATGAGACGAGGTGCTCACATTAAAAAAATTGGCCCACAGGTTTTTTTCTGCCTATGGTGGAATTTATGTTTTCTTATCTCATCCCAATTGATCAAACAACTCAGTCTTCTATATGGTATTGTCTCTTACCTCTCTCCACAGCAGAGCCCTGCAAGTTGGACTTTCTTTTGTGTCTGTATTTAACTGTCTTCACTGAAAAATAATGTCACCCTTATCTGTGTTTTAGCTGGAATGGGTATTAAGGTCTACGTGTTTATTTTAGTTTACTGTTCTGCTTTTCTTTTTCAACCATTTGCCACCCAATATCGGCAAAATATAAGGAATAAAAGGTTGGTCTGCGAAAATGTTTTCAATTTAAAACACTGTGTACATGGCACAGGAGAAGAAATAAACAATAGATATGAGTGGGAAGAGGGTCAATTCTCTTATTCAATTTTTAAGCTGCTCTGAAAGGAAAATTTCAGCATTTCTCAAAACATTCAGTGTTCCAGTGTCTTAGTGTACTATAATAATTGTCAAAACCCAATTGGATAAGATTTCGAGGACATTTTTGCAAATAAAATGCATTCTTAATGCATTTTTTCCAGTTCAAGTCTGAAATATACCCAGTATATTGATCCAAAAGCCTCTTTCAAGGGAAATAAATGGCAATTAAACATGTCATGCCTACCTGCTGCCAATAGCCTTAAACAAATAACAGTAAGCTTTATACTAAAACAGGGTAATTTAGATAGATATCAGGAAAAGTTTCTATTTCAGAGAGTGGTGAGGCCCTGGCACAGTTTTCCATAGAAGCTGTGGGCTGCCCCTGGGTCCCTGGAAGTGTCCAAAGTCAGGGACCACCTTAGGATAGTGGGAGGTGTTTCTGCCCATGTCAAGTTGTGGGGCTGGATGAGATTTAAGGTCCTTTCCAACACAATTGTGTGATCACAATTCTGTGATTCTGCAATAATCAAAGCTGGTGCTCTCTACATCAAAAAAAACCCCCAAACCCCTCCCCC
>VXAC01001095.1:161613-179691 GCA_013399225.1 Rhipidura dahli | reverse complement strand
ATATATATAAAACAAGATATATATAAAATAATAAATAAAAATATATATATAAGAATGTATAAAAACAATAATCATCAAAAACTCACTTTAAAGTTCTGAGTTGTTTTATATTTAGAAGCTTTAGAAGAGGGAATTAACAAGAGGAGCCTCTGACTTGGAAAATCTTGTTTTCTTTTCATCCTGATTTCTTGGATTTAATGACTGATAAAGACACCTTTTATTCCCCTATGTGCAAGTTTTCAGAATTACAGAGAGAGTATGAGGTGTGGGCTTTTCTTGTCTAACTGATGTGCTCATAATGTTACAGTTTTATACTTGGAATTCAAATTTGCTGATGTCTGGTTTTAAAACAGCTAATTTTACATAGATAAATAAGATAAAGCAAACAACAACAAAAAACCCCCAAAAAAACCAAAAAACAAAAACCCCCAACTTTGAGCCAAATTTGGCTTCTCAGATACCTGAAGGTCCAGGTTTTGATTCTCCCCATGGACAAAGAGCCCAAAGTGGTGAGCTCTGTCCAGCTTTATTCCGTGATCAAATCACTCTATAATTATTTGTAAAGCAGCCAGGCAGCTACAAGTTAGTGCTGCTGTTCAATGGGAAGTGACTCTAAAAACCATATACATCCATCTTCCACAGGAGTTTACTGGCAAAAATACAGCAGGAAAAAATCAAAAGAGGACACTTAGCATAAATCAATTACCTAAAAAGATTGAACTAAGTGAGGTCATATTTGGCAACTCTCTTTTGTCCAGAAATTTGAGGGATGTTTTTCCCCTCCAAGGAAAAGAGGTTTTTTTAGTAATATTAAACAATTGAACTAAATCTATAATGCATTTATTTCTTTCATTGTGCCCAGATGAACAGAGATCCTCATTCTCTAGAGATACCAAAATTCCAGGGTGATATTCAGAAGACTCAAAAGCAAACAAATATGAAACCCCCTTCAACTTTCCGTGCTAGACTCAAACTGCCCAGGGCCTCTTCTAGGATTAAACAGAAATTGTCATTATCCTTGAACACAGAATTTACAGAAACTGTGAAGTTTTGCCAAAAATCTGCCCTCTGAATCGTAACCTGCTTCCTGCAATCTGTTTGTTTAATCTTCACAGAGGGTACAGAATTTATCTTTAAGTGAATTAATTAATGGCTGCTGACCGCATATCATAATAGAGTTTTCCACTCTGAAGTGAACAGCAAAGTAATATGAAAAATAATCAGTTGTTGAGAAAGTACAGACTTTATTTCTAAAAGAATTCTTGAAAAATGATTTCACAATTTTCTCCTGCTGTCTTCTGCCAACTGATCTGAGGTAAAAAAAGATAAAAATGAAGAAAGCAAATTTGAAGTGTAAACGAGAAGCTCAGCCCATCAGAAGCTGAAAGTGTGGGGAAAAAAATATATTTTAAGCAAATTCAATTTTTACATGGATGAGACTTCCCTCAACTCAGTGTTGTTACAGGAAAAAAAAGACACAAAGTGTGGGCCAAGCCTCCATTAGGTGATGGTTGCTGTTCATGTATGGAATTATATAAAAAATCTTTTTTGTTGGTTTTTTTTGGTCCCTTTCTTCCTTTTGGTCCCTGGGTTTTTATGATTACTGAGTGTTTCATGAATGAAAAATATTTTTTTCATCTCCTTATAATCTGAACGAGCAGTTATACATCTGCCATGTGTTTGACAAGTATTGAAGAGATTTGCTCCTAAATGTCACACTTCACTGAAGTAAGGAGTACATACAGATCCTTTACTGTGGGTTCATGTAATTTTAACTTTTTCTTTAATTACTTTGGAAACTCAACAGTTCTGTATGAGTACTTCAAAATGAAAAAAACGCTTTTATGTTTTTTATCACTAAGACTTAGGCAACTTGAGAGATCAAATGAGTCATAATCTGGAATTCACTAAAGACTTTTCATTTCTTTCTTCTTTTACCAGAGCAAGTAATGGAAATTTGTGTCTGTTTAGCTAATGAAAAATACATTTGAAAAGAGTAAATACTCATTGAAGCACTATGATTAAATGCATATAACAATTTAAAATAAGTCATGCCTATTGAGGACTAACATTACAAAGTAATACTTCCCAGCTTGCTAAAAAACTTTCTGTACAGTTAATTCTTGTCTCTCTTTTCTGTGTAAGCCTCCATTACTTTTGATCAGTGTAACTTTTGTAACCATACAGAAATTGCTCCTTATGCCAAGCTTTGTATTCAGTGAATTTTTACATCATGTATTCACTGCTATTCAGTTATTAGACTTCCTGTTTTGTCTTGTTTCCATTATAAAGCCCTCAGCTTTTGGTGTTTTGCTTGACAGACTGCCCAGACACACGTGGGATGTGTTTCAAAGACCACTCGTGTGTTTTGTAGCCATTTAATCCCTGAGACAAAGCAATACCCCAGTAGTTCAGTTGAACAAAGGGGTCTCTACCATCAGGTTTGAGGGACTTTTTGCAGACAAAGATTCATCCACTGCACTTCTGCACTGTTTCAAATCTGTAGATGTGTTTGGCAATTTTTGTTGGGAGAGCCAAGGGTCGTTTTCAGTGTGGGCTTAATTTCCCTAAAGCCCTTTGCTGTATCAGCCCTGCAACACTGGCATGGGAGCTTCCACAACACACAAAATGTGTTGATGAATTATGTTAGCCATAAAGTAATGTAATATCCACTTACTGAAAGATTCTTCTAGTTCATTTATGTGAATTATGTGAATTCAGAAGAGGGAAATGGCACTTTGAGAGGTCTCAGCCTCAGAGTCCAGGCTGAGAATGCTCTAATTCTGGTGTTTCAGACCTAAGCAAGAATGTACATCCCTGAGAAATTTCTCTGTATCTTTCCAGCTCTATCAGTTCATCTAAAAAAACCAACCAACCAACCAAACAACAACAAAAAAAACCAAAAAAAACCCCAACAACAAAAAAACAAAACAAAACAAAACAAAACAAAACAAAACCAAAAAAACCCCCAAAAAAACCCCAAAAAACCCCCAAACAAACAAAATAAACCCCAATATCATTAACTTCTCTTGTTCTATTCTTTTAGATTATTGTGTCTACGCTGGTTATACACAGCACTCTGAGTCAGAGAATCACAAATAACATTTCAAGACCCTTTTTTAGTTTCCAAGTATGAAAGAACCAAGTGCAGTTCCACCCACTATAAACAATGCTGTCAGTGAAGCCAGGACTACAAGGGACCAGGTAAAATACAGCTTCCCACAAAGACAAAACACTTTAAAAGTATCTATCTATTGTTGAAAAGAGTAGAAATATTTTACACAAACTCAGCTGTCCTGACATCATATGAGTACAAGTGCGTGCTGGAGAGAAAAATAAATTAAATGTATCTGCGTCAGAGTCAGACAAAAGAAGTACAAAATAGGCTAGTTCTTACCTTTCTGGATTGTGCCTAAAGTTACAGAGTGTCCACTAAACATTCTGCAAATTTTGTGTGGTCACCAGAGATTTGGGTTGGCTAGGGGCAACAACTGTTCCCAGCTTTAAGCAAAATCATCAAACTTCTAGGAACCACTTTTTTTTTCTTTTTCCACTACTCATTCTGTAGTTCCTTGTTTGTTTGCCAAGGCCATATTTTCCCATTTAAATTGCAGCTCTTTTCATCTGTATTTTTAATTATGAGGCTGAAAGAGAGAAGCCATTGTTGAACAGGTGTACAACCGTTTTATTGTTTTATTTGTCAAATAAAACAGAGCTTACAGCTGCGGTGGGCATTTTGCCCTGTAACTTGAGTGGTGTTCAGTGGTAACAATGAACTGTTGTATCACTGCATCTGCAACAGAATGGGTGAGTTTGGGAGTCATTCATTAGTGATTTGGTACAATTAAAATACAATTAAAACAAGTCCTATGCAATTATTAGGTGAAAACAGGTGAAAAGGCCTCATCTTCTTTCTGCATTCATGCTTTAGCAGGTATCAGAAACAGCAGCATGCATAGGTCAAACTGCTAAGAAATTGTTCCTTCACACTGAAATTTCAGCTCTAATATTTGAGAAATACAATGAGATAAAACTTGCTTACCCATTGCCACCAAGCAACAAGCAATCATCTCACTTAAACCATCTTAGTTCACTATTACATCCAACCTCCTTTTCCAGTTACTGCTCATAAAAGAAGATTATAAGGAGAGATTTTTTGGAAGGACAATTTTGCTGATTACCAGCTTTCCCTAAGACCTTGGAATAATGAGTTCTCACTCTTTTTTTTTCCCCATTTGCAGAGGATGAGCTGCTGCAACCACGACCTTGAGCCTCAAAAAGTTGCACAACAGGAGCAGCAACACCAAAAAGAGCATCACAGATAACTTCATAACGACAGACATTGATGCATGTGCTACTTGGCACCAGGGAAATTAGGAGAATAATAAGGTGCCTGCTTTTACTTTTAAAAGACAGTGACATACAGGAAATGATTGATTACAACAGGGAGAATTGCATAACACAACGTCCTCCTGACTAGATAATTGTATTAAGAATGTGAAAAAGGGCAGTGGGTGATATATAGCAAAATAAATGTGAGTTCAGAATGCAGGAACACTAGAAAACAAGCAAAGGCCTCTGCTGTTTTCAGACAGGTGCAGAGGGAGAGTTTCAGGTGAGAAATGGCAGGGTGGATAGAGAGCTGTCCTGCCCAGAACTGGTTATAAATCCACCTAAATTTCATCACAATCATCTGCAGTTCGCATTATGGTGTGAAGCCTTAATCCCAAAATAAAAAGCTAGATCCATATTCCAAAATGGGGCAGAATATAAGGCACTGCAGGAAATGCTGGATTAATAATAAAAAAGGAGCTTAAAAGCAACCAGAGAGTGCTGGCTGCTTTGGTGATAGCTAGCAATTCCAACAGCAGGGTTTCACAGCATTTCAGTGAGAATTATGGCAAAGATTGTTTTTCTTTCCTCCTTCCAGTGTTTCTTGGGAGCCATTCCAGGGCCATGCAGGGAGGTTTGTAAGGATATTTGACTGGCAGAAGCTTTTTGGAGGATATTCTCAGTGTACTTTCTTCATATCTGAGGGATTTTGGAGGCTAAAGTAGCTAATATCAGTAAAATAGAGGTGTAAGATCAATCCCTTTATCCTGTTCTTTGTGACAAAANNNCCTTTTCATGACTAAAGGCAGGAATCCTTTTCTGAATCCCCTATTTAGAAAAAAAAAAAAAAAAGTATTTTTTTGGACATGGTTTGAAACTGGTGTGCACTGGTGTTCTTGTTTAGCTGACACAATTTTCTTCCTGGTAGCTGGTACACTGCTGTGATTTGGATTTAGGATGGAAAAACTGATCAACTTTGGTCCATAATTCTCATGAACATTAAGAAGGCACAAGAGTAAAGGGAAAATAAGGGAAATATGCAAGTAGAGTTAGCTATGCATTCAAAGAGAAGTGACAAACAGGATCACCATTTTTTTTATTTTTTATTTTTTCCCATCCAGAAGGAAACAGGTCTGCATCAAGCAGAGACATATTTTTTAATCTGCATGAAAAGGATATCTGAACCCGGTGGTAAATTAGGTTACCTGGTGATAATGAGCAAAAGTGAAAAGGATAATAAATCAAGAAGAGCACAAGCAACACTCTAGATGAGACTGCAGCTTGGGGAGGGTAAGAACAAACAGAAATTTTGACGAGGCACATTTCGGTAGGGTGCAAGAAGCCACACTGCACAGCTTCTGAAACACCACTGAATTCTCACTTCATTAGTAACTGAGAGATAAAAATGCAGACAGCCATTTCCAGCAACACCTTTAATAAGACATGAAAAGGAGTTAAGACAAAGCCATATATTGGGAGATTTATGTTCTCTGTCCGTCTTTTCTGATTACTCACACGCATTCTTAGGCTGAAGGGGGACTTTCACCATAAAGAACAATTTATTGCCACCATAAATTACCACCTTACACGTCTGCATCCTGCCATTTGTACACCCTGGGCAGCCCTGCACCCCTGGAGAAATTCCTGTCCTCTCCTTGAAACTCCTCGTGGAGCTGGTGCCACTGACAGGCTCGGGATGAGGGGAACCATCCTTGGTCAACATCACCAAAGCTCCTCTTTCACTCTGCAGCCTCAAACCCTCCACATCATCAAGGGGACAAGCACATGAGGATCCAAACCCCTGAGTAATGCAGAGAACAGTTAATCAACCTTTTGTAAAGATTTTCACAAAGATTCATGAATTTTTGAGTGGAAGAACCCCAATATTTTCCCTCCTAGTGCAAAGGAATCTCTAAAATTTGGATGCTTTTACTGATTTTCGCTCTCTACTTTCAATGTTTCTGTACAACCCCATTCCTAGGATCATTTAATTTAAAGACATTATCTCCTATCAGAATTTCAAGTGGTCCTCTAATATGTATGCTTCAGCAAACAGTGTGGGAGATAAAGAATAGAAAGATTTATTTATGTGCTCTTCTATTCATTTATTCATTTAGAATGGTATTTAATTATTTAGATATTTTAGAACATATTTGGCTCAGGAAAAAATTTACATCCAAACTGTATATAAGTAAATCAAATATTGAACAACTAGGAAGATCAACTACAGTTTAAATAATAAGAAATCTCAGGTTTTAGTAATTTTTTCCATCGCAGAAATCTTTGTAAAAATTTGCTATAGTCTGCACCTGGCAGACAGTTCTGTGTAAGTTCTTCTTTTTTAGGAATTACTCTTTAATAAATTACAAAAATTTTAATAATTATTATAAATTACTAATAAATAAGAAAATTTAAAAATAACTATTAAGAAGTAATTCTTTATCAAAAAATATAAGAATGCTTGGAAGAGCTCTCATTGTGTTTTCATCAGGATTCCTGCCCTCCCACCCTTTTCTCCTTCCAATATCACCCTGAAATCACAGTTCTTATTTTTCTAAAGTTGTTTTGAGTTTGGAAAAAGAAAGAGAAAAGAAAGGAACCAAAAGCTCACATTTAGCTTCTCATGAGAGTGTTGTACACCGGAAACATTAAATTCTCTCTTTCCTGCCCAAGAAGAGACTGAATTTTTAGAAGCACCTGTGCAAATTTGACTTTTGATACCAGATTTGAAACAGGAAAGGATCTCAGAATATGGGTTTGATCCTCAATGGTAATGGCATCAAGTCTTGAAATGGGAAAAAGAACATTTTTTTCCCCCTCTTTCTGCTGTGCTCATCTCTCAGTGACAAAGTTTATGCAGAATTTTAGGAAATGTAGGGAAGGATTAGAAATCAGAATCTTATTTAGGGATGCTGAATTATGCAGCCATTTTCTTGCGGAAAAAGACCACAGAAATGTTGTACACGGTTTAACCAATTATTACAGACAAAGCGAATAATTTAGGGGTTTTTTTTTCATGTGGTTTTTCCCTTTATACTTCTTTCTGCCTAATTGTGATTTAAATTCCTGACTCTTCCCTGCTTTGGTAAGGAAAGAAGTCAATCAAGCTAGATTTGACCTCAAAATATGTGCTTTTGGAGAAAGGAATTAACAGTATAAGGGAAGAATATGTATTTTTATAAAAAGCAATTCATTAATGGAATAGAATCAATTGCTTATGTGAGGCATTTTGATTATTTATAATGGGATAAAATTAGACAGAAAGTGTCAACTGTGTGTTAGGGGAAAACAGAAGGGTTTAGAAGAAGCTATTTTTATTTTATACAAAATTTTACGGGTTTTGGTCAAGTTACTATATTTCATTACCCCCTTATCAACAGATAAACAATACTTAATAGAATGGTGACCTTTCTTTCCTAAATACTTTGGTTCTTTATGCTGTCATTCTTCCTTTGAGTTGTAGATATGTCTTCCACCTGTGTCCATAAAAACATAAGAAAGAAGCTGAAATCACAATTTCTGCATTTTCAGAGCTGTAATATTTTACTCCATCCAACGTGTTTGTTCCCTCTCCACCTCCCCTTCTCAACAGGGCTGACCCATGGGCCTGTGCTACTGAAGTCTCAGCATTTCCAAGGATCTCTCAACTCTGAGATAATCTTTTCTCATCTCTCTGCACTCCTCCAAAGAGATTTTTCTTCCTGAATTTTCCTCATTGAAATTCCTTGAGCTCTTTGCTCAGCCTGTTGCCCATTGAGGAAGGGAAATTTGGGCTCACGGAGACCTGTGCCTTTGAAGAGGATGAATTTGAGGATGGAACCAAACCCAGGATGCTGTTAATGCTTTTTCTAGGCATTTGTTCTTGTGTTGATTTTCAATAAAGGAAATTGAAGAGTTTTTACATCGAGAGGGTCAATGAACCCCTTTTGTTCACATTTAAAATGTAATAATGCCACAAAAACAGGAAGGAAACAGGTAAAAAAACCAAGTTAGAAATGAAGGCCTGATACGATTTGCATGTTGATAAATCAGTTTGTCACACTTTTAACTCTGAATGTTTTAGATTTTCTGTTTTGGAGCCTGTGGAACAGCTCACACGGGACTAGACAACTTCTCTTACCTGTTGATGTACATCTCTAGAAAAAAAAGGGATTGCCACCTGGAATTGTCTGAATTATCTTTTAATATATACATTGCTCCAGTTTAAAAACTTCCCTGGAAATCTGGGAGTTTAATATAGTATAATATGTCACAACTTACATATCCCCTGGCAGGCTAAATTATATTTACATTGTCAAAATTATGAAAAATATGCATCTCATTTCAGAACTAAAGCAAAATGTTGACAGTTGCTTAAATTCATTAGGCAGTGCTGTCCACCTGAACAGCTGAAAGCAAGCAGAAGCACAGAAAATAGACACAGACTTATTTACAGTTTTTATCCATAAATAACTCTTTAAAAAATATTTTTTACAGTAACAATTTTGCAAAATAGTCTGCCACCGACTTTATAATATTTTAGTTGTGGTTTTTTTCAGGAGTTTTTCCATTTTTGCAACTCTCTTAATGAACTATCTTAAAAGTGAGATTTTTGTTTTTAAATATTATAGTTTGGGGTTTTTTTGGAAGAATGCTGAAAATAAGGATGTAACCATATTTAGTGTAGGTGTTTGATAATGAGATTAGGCTCTTAGTGCACTGCTCTTCTGGCCAATCTGGAGTTTGAATTCAAACGTTTTACAGGATATATCTCTTAAAAACTGGACAATTTTTAATATGAGTCTGAACAGATGAAAGATGGTTTTGTTACCTTAAAGGATTAAAAAGTGACCAATCTATGAGGACTTATGCATTATTTTTAGGTCTGTGGTGTTTTCTTTCATCACCCCAATCCTTTCATTTCTCCTCTCAGTCCATCTCCAGCTCTAGTTTTGTTCCATCATAGACCTCACACTCTTCCCTGCCTGTGGTTAAAATTTTTTGCTTCTTGGGATATATCCAGAGACTCTCTTGCATGATCTATTTTCCCCCATCTACTTTCAATTCAGGAAAGCATTTCCAGGGGATTCCTCATTCCTCATAATCAGCCTTTTGATGGCAATAGCAGAGATTGTGAGGGATTAAAGCACGATCAGCTAAAAAAGACCAAAAAAAAAAAAAAAAAAATTAAACTGCTAAACACTACTGAGGCCTTGCTGAGTGTTTACAAGCTATTTTTTTTATTTATTTCAGTTTCCCAAGCTGTTATTGAGTTGACAGAATACATTTAAATAGAGAGAGCCTCAATGAAATTTTCTTTGAGACACAAGGTTTTTTCTGATCAGACATAACACACTAAAACCAAGGGATTTTAACTCAAAATGTGAACCATGCAGACCATTCGTAGATTAAAAAATAGTGTGTGTGATATTACCATGGCAGATACAAAGCTAGACAAATTTCCAGCTTAAACAGTTAAAATTAATAAGCTTATATACCCCTGGTAAAAAGATCTAAAATGGAGCTGCTAAATTAATTAAATAACAAGCTTTGTACCTAATAATAGAACAAAATCTAATTATTTTTTTAAAAAAGCCTCACCAAATGGTCAATATTCTGAATTTTGAGGAAAAAAAAGCAACTTTCAAATCTTGGATCCTGGAACAATTCTCTGCAATGTATAAATTTCTTTTTGGAGATACAGTCAAGTTAAAAATCACCAATTCCACCTTATTTATGTCTATATGAAAAACTATCTCAAAGTAATCAGCTTGAAGTGTTCAGTTTGAAAATGTTTTTTCATCAAAAATGACATTTTTGGAAACATGTTTGGGAACTTTTCATTTTTAAAACCAAACAGAAATAGCACATCCGGACACTATGAAAAAAATTTGTTACAGCCTGTGGGAACCTTATTTTCCATTTTATTTTTCTTTGAAAGTAAGTTGGTTTGTGACATATATTGCATCATGAATTCCATTTCAGTTAAGCATTTTTATCCAGACCCAGGAAGCAAATGTAGGTCCAGATTCTGGCAGACATGGTTTCCTCATTGAAGATTTTCAGTTTTGGATTGAAAAAAAAAGATTGTGGAGGCAAAATGAGTGGACATCACCTAGCGACCAATATGACCATGTGAAGCCGTTTATTACTGGCAAAATAGACACTTTTATAGCATTTGAATGCGTGATGATTCGAACATCGTCCGGCCGAAAAGAAGTTTAATGATTGGATGCTTGCCACTGTTAACATGTTGTGTCTAAACTTCTGGTTGGACACTTGCTGTGACTGCTGTTCACCACATTTCAGCATTTCTCATCCTTTTTGTTCAGCATAATGTATCAATCCTTTTTGAACAGAATTATTGTTTCAGCAGTTCCTAAATTATACTTCTGTCATACTGCTGAACTAGTCTATTGTCTCAGTGATTCCTAAACTATATTTTTATTGTGCTGCAGTCAATACATCCTTATTTCATATCCTTGGCTTGTTCCTTTTTCTTTCCTTTGTGGTGTTATCAAAAATAGTATATCCTTTATTCAGCTTGATTCAATGCTGGGAAAGCTGGGTTGTGCATTCCCCAGTGTCCGTTTTCCTGTAAGAATTCCTCAACAATTTTTGAAATTTTGGCATTTTCTACTGAGGTGGACTTTTTGCTTAAGCACAGCTCTCCCTAAAAGTCACACAGAGTTGCCTTTTAACAAATAATGTCACCATTTTTGGTATATTAACAGTATGATTTCTTAGAAGCCTAATCATAAAAAATCCAAGACAGTGTGGATGAGACTCTTGCTTAGTATATGCCTATTTAATTATGCAAATACATTGGGAATATTCTGCGCCCAAATTAAGTGGGAAGGGTGCTTTGCCAGGGAAGTGCCTAGGGAGTCCAACTAGCCACAAGCTTTTTTGTGGCAGTGAAAGCCTGGGAACTGCAGTAACATCCAGGCTGGAGAGTTTTCCTCCTCAGAGAGGTCTTTAAAGGTTGTTCCTCCTCCCATTAACTGCAGAGAAACACACTAATTTCACACAGGCTGCCTCATCCCACACATGAAAATAAATGGACTTAGTGAGATACGAAGATTATATGCTCTGGGTCGTGTTATGCCTTTAATTTTTCCACATGACTTGCAGCTACAAACCTACTGTTTTTCTACAGCCTCTGTTTTTATGTCTCTCACATAGAGAGGAAAAGATTTAGAGGATAAAATTTAATGAGTTGCAGTATCTTCAGTTTCTTTTACACAGTCAGATCGGTGGCTTTGGAAGAGGATCTGTGTTTATAGCAAAGAATGTACCAGTGTTGATGCTGACTAGCTTTAGCAGTGAATTTCTTCAGCTCTTTAATATTTTCTGGGAACTCTGCCTTTCCCACACAGGCTAACCAAAACAAAGTTCCCAGTTTTTATCAATATTGACACCTACTACTTGTTTTTCCCAGATTGTTACAGCTTCAACTAGGAAAACACTTGGAAACGGGTGTGTTAGAGTTGGGCCAACCCCTTCGAGGGGTGGATGGCCAGAGAACCAATTACTTTATGCCATCTAGCTCACTTTGTGGACTAACATATAAAAACCTTGGGGAAAAGCTATCAAAGGCGGCTTTGCCTCCTTTTTCACTGACCTGGACTCGTGTGGTTTTTCTACACGTCTGCGTTACAACAGCGACCTACCAGTAGTGAAAATACCTGTACAATCCCTACCTCCCCTCCCTCCCGGCTCCCAGCACCAGGGAAGGGCAAGGAAAGATGACTATGTCTCCTAGCACTGTCCTTTAGACAGGCAAACTATTAAAAGAGATATGAATCATCTTTGTCTGAAAGAATTTTGTAATAGGACCCTGAAACGAGAGCAGTCCTACAGGGATGGCTTAAATAATGTCACTGCAGGTGGGCTAACACACACACGCAGGGTATAACTAGCATTAAAAGTGTGTAAAGTGGTGTGGAGTCTGACTGCTGCTCCTTGTACTCATTCCCAAGACGAATTGGTGAATTAAAATCTCATTACCTGCGTTAAATTGTGTCGCCTTGTCATGTGCAATTATCAAAGTCAATTTGCTGCGATAACTGGATGGCTGAATCTAAGGAGAGCATCTTCAAAACAGAAGCGTGTGTTGGCATCACAAGATTCCAGGTAATAAACTGTGTGTAATTTCCTGGTGTTGTCATGCTGGTGTTTTTTAAATGTTTCCCCTTCATTGTGCTGGTGTGCAGCCATAAGTCAAAATTTGCCTTCACAGAACTGCAGACAAAGCAGGACATTAATTTTCCTGTTTTTGTGTTAACCCATAGTCTCATTTGAGAGACGCTCAGTTCAGCCAGTGAGTAAGTCAGGGAAAGAGAATGGGAAGCAGAAGCTATGTTCGTAATCCAATTTTCATTTACACTCACTATGAGGGCCCTTATGAATGCCAAGAAGAAGCATGCGGTCTCTCATATAAAACTGGCACTTGAGCATTTTATTTAAACTCTAAGATATCTACATTGGTGTGAGAATACTGTTAGGTCTGAATTCAGAACAAGGCTAGGGGAAAGAGTATTTCTGAACCATCACAGCTGGCTTCTGAATGCAAAGTTTGGAGAATTATCCAAATGCAGTAGCCTTCAGAATAATAACCTTTAAAGTTCCCCTTTAATCTGGAAAGAGAGTAATATTGCCAGAACTACTACAATAAATGCCAAAAAACATTTCAAAGCACATTCTTATATATTTATCACGAAAGTACTTTGTGCCTTTTCTTTCTATTATTTTTTTTTAAACCAGTAAGAAGCTATAGGAGTTTAGGAAAATCTTATATTCTGGTATAAATTGGGGGTCCAAGAGAGCTGGAGAGGGACTTTGGACAAGGGATGGAGTGGCAGAACGAGAAAGGGTGGTTCCACACTTCCAGAGGCCGGGGTTAGGAGTGATATTGGGAAGGAATTCGTGGCTGTGAGGGTGGGGAGGGGCTGGGTGGGATTCCTAGAGAAGCTGTGGCTGCCGGTGGATCCCTGGAAGTGTCCAGGGTCAGGTTGGATGGGGCTTGGAACAGCCTGGGATAGTGGAAGTTTTCCCTGCGCATGGCAGGGGCTTGGAGTGGGGTGGACTTTAAGGTCCCTTCCAACATGAAACATTGTGATTCCAAATAATAATTGACATAAATCTGTCAGCGAATGGAAATTCAAAATTAACGCTCATCTACTTTCTACAAGAGGACTTGGCTGCCCTTGCAAGGTCACTGCTGTTCCTTTCCTGGCAGCTGGAGGGGCTAATGGGCAGGGGAAGCAACCTGCAGCCCAGGTGATCCCCTGAGCCTGCAGTCTTCCACCACTGCCCAGCAGCCTCTCAGTCCAGACATGACTGGGACCAGCTGGTTTGGATGTAATGGATACCCTGTGTGCTTTTTAGAAAGCTCATTTTGTCAGCTTTGCACATTCATTACTTTTTAAAGGGTTTTCTGAAAGTTTGGCTATGGGAGGTTAATGCGTAAAAGATCCCTTTTATTTTGTCTTTTTTCTCATACACATTCATTAGAAATTACTGAAGCACAAAGAATGAGAGTGCAACTGACACTGATAACTACCCCTTCTAAAAGTTAGTGGAGATAATTATCTTGTCTTAGTCACTCCACTCTGTAGTTTAATTATTATTGGAGAGGCTGAAGAACAAATCCATGTGCTACGCAATCTGAGTATTAAACTCTTCAACCTTCATTTCAGAGAAAGACTGCCTTCCTCTTCAGACACAGCACCACACACTTCACTGGGGCTCCCAGGTTTTGCTCACCAATCAAACAAAACTTGTGGTGAAAGTGGAAAATGATGATGGATTTTCTAAGGAAGAGGACCCTTTTGGGACAGGGATTTGTGGTTTTGTGCTGTGTGCAAGCACACTTCTTGTTCCCCTGTTTTCCACAGGGGCAGGTGGGTGCAGTCAGACACCAACTGTGCCTTCCCATGTCAGAAACAAACCGAGATTATTAAATCCAGATAAATCTCTGTGCAGAGAACCCTCATGTGCGAGATCCAGAAAGGAGACCAGTGCTTCTGCAACTGCAGCTTGAATTATTAGGTTCAAATTACCCATTCTTCAAGCATTTTATGATCTTTGTGATGGCAGCACAAATCAATCATTCCAACTTGCACCTGTATGTAGACTGTGGACATATCCTCATATGGTTATTACTTGCAGTTTCTAGCTAAAATTTGTGTGACTTTATTTCAGTCCTTTAGCACATGTACTTTTTCCAGAGGAGAAAAATATGAACTCTTTTGCAATGAATTTATTAGCAATGATTGCAAGAATAGCTGTACTAATAGTGAATTACAACACTTACATTTTACATCATTAACCAGTCTTTTCTACTGTAAAATTGAGCTAGAAGAATGATGCAAGGCAATTTTGGCAATATCCTTTTATTGTAACCAGACTACCTGCTACTGCATTGTTTATGAAGTGATGAGCCTTGCACTGAAGGGAAATTTACATATAATAAAGCACCCTAGACGTTTCTTGCATAGTGAGAACAAAGTGCTAGAGAAACAAAAGAAAAAGCTCCTACTGATGTTTCACACTGCTGTTGCAGGAGTGTACACTCACTTCTTCCACTGGAACTCCTGATTTATCTCAGGCTGAGAGAGATGTAAACCAGAACTTTTCCCCCTCTATGATGCGAGTGTGTCTCAGAAGTCATTTGCTCTGACTTAACTCACATTCTTGCCAAGCCAGTTGGTCTGTAGTGATTGGCCTCAGAATAAACAAAGATTTTCCTTTCCTTTCCAATTTGCCAATAGATAAATGGAATATCGATTTACAGATTTATGTGTATATATCTGCAGCCCTGCAGAGAGTCAGAGCAGATCTTGATGGCCACAGCCTCCATCCCAGAGGTTGTGGCCTGGCCTGGGCTTGGCCATTTAAACACTGCAAGAGCCCAGCCTTGTTGAGCACATCTGATGATCAATGAGTTGTGAGGGACAATCTCTTATTCCACCTCTTTTCTGCAGTTCTACTTTGTCATAAATATTTCAGTTTTCCATCTTGAATGCTTCTGTCACCTTGCATGTGATTGGCAGGTTGCAAAGCCTTAGAGATATTCATACAATGAACAGTAAACACTTTTGCAACACTAAGGGTAAATTAGATTGCACTTGAAACACACTTCTGCAAAGCGTAATTTCAGTGTTCATGCCACCAGACAGCTCTGACACAAATTGAGCGTGACTCATAAATCGACCTGGGCTCCCCAGAACAGTTCTGTAAAAACAATATGCCTATTGCATTCCATCAGTTCCTCTATAATAAAAGGTGAAGCAGATTTGATTGTTTTAAATAACAACGAAACCAATGTGTCAGATCCATTATTGTCTTCACCTCCAGCTGACATGCATTTACACACTAAATTTTGAATAGCCAATGTTGATCTTACAGATCAAAGTCAAAGCTTAAATTGTTACATTCAATTTGTAATGTGCCACTGCAGAAGTATCTCCTAAAGTTGTTGCTGGAGTTGCCATACAGATTTTCCTTTCATCACTCCTACAGATCACTCTTTTTAAAAAAAAAGCCTTATAAAACACGATTATTTAGATTCCCTGTGCTCACATACTTCATCACTGTATGGATGTATAATAATATTGCACAAAATCCTCAAAACAATCAGCATTTTGAAAATTATGAATTCAGAGAGTTCCTAGTTCTTCTGCTTCAGCAGTTAAATCTCTAACATGAATGCCAAGTAACGAAAAATAAGATGCTGCTGTGACTGCAGATGTGGTGGATTGAAAACCTAACTGCATTTTATAACTCAGATTAGATTTTTACTATATAATTTCTTATCTCTTTGGTACTTGTCTAGAGAACACCATTGTTTTGATGACACTGACAGTATTCCTTGTTACATAATTATTCCATTATTCCACTGTGCACATCCTAATGGCTCAAACTGTATACAAAGAGAGTGAGCTGGGGTAAGATTTACATCTCTATTAATGGAAGTTTGAATTTCTGAACATAAAAGTTTCAAGCAATCTGTCTTTTTTTCTTTCATTCTGCATTAGCAACCACTGAAATACAGTTTCAAAATATTCAAACAGAGTGAAGCCGCGCTGCATGTCTCATTTTATTTCGGTGCTCATTTGTAAGGATGGTGATGAGTTGATGTGGATGGTGGAAAAGCCCTTTTGAGAATTGCATCAGTGTAATTCCTGACAGTGCTTCTGCTCTGTGTCCTTGTCAAAATATTAACTGCAGCACATTCCCAATATGCTCATCCAGAGCGAGCTTGCAGGTTTTCAACAGTACATGCAAAATTGATTTCTCTTCTCCCAAAAGTTACAGTCTGGTCAGGCTGAGGCCAAGTTGCTGCTGCATAGGGGAAAAAAGGAAAAGGAGAAGGGAAAAAGGAGNGAGGGGAGGGGAGGGGAGGAGAAATCAATGTCTGTGATGACATTATTTTAGAAAGCTGACTTGCATCAGCTGAGATTCAGGCTTGCAGAACCTGGATGAATTTGGATTTATCCTACAGTGCATATTTAAAATAATTTCTTTTTAAATCCTGAAATTTTCCTCACAGCACTCTTAGGAGCACTCTTTCAGCACTGTAAGTCAGAGAAATACAGAATATATGAAATGTTCACCCATACATAATTTAACTTACCCTGTATACCAAAGAAGTGAGGGAGATGAATTTTTAAATTATCTTTTTAAAGACAGTGATAATTAATTCACTTCCCCAGAATCGCAGTCAAAAAAGAAAGATATCAGATCCAAATAAATTCTAAAAAGATTACATTGGCTTCTGCTGAGGAAAGCATCCCCCTTTAAACCATCTTTTATTTAAAGGTTAGAACTAAATTCCAATTAAATATTCTTCTACAATGAAATTAAAAAAACACTATATTGCACTGAACATGTTTAAATCACTTTAGAGGCAAGGGCCAGCTACACCACAATCATGACAGGGAAACCACAGAAGAAAAGAAATCTCGATTAGTACTTTTAGTAATAAATGATATGTGGAACATTTGACATTTTTACCTTCTTCAGAATGTTTCAATAAGACATTTATAAGATCTTGAGAGCTGTGAGTGTTTAGCAGGTAACACAGGCTTTGGTGTTTTTATTGCTTGGCTTTTGTCCCATTATGAGAGCTTTAAGAGAGACCAATATAACCTTAAAAGTCACCTTCAAAGCTGACAAGCAGAAACATTAACTTTTCTAGGAAAAAAACGTTGTTTGGTCTGGTGGTCTTTTTTTCTAGACTCCAAGCATGACATGCAGATGGAGGAAAAGAATAAGCATTTATTATTCTCAAAAGAACATTCTGTTTGGTGGGGGTGAATATCTTGGCAGGGTACCTGGGGCTGAGCTCTAGAACAGCAAGGAAATCTTGTTTTTAGTGTTCAGTGAGTGGAGTGTGGGGCCTGTTAACCACAGCAAATGATGCAGAAAATAAAATTGCTTCAGCACAAATACTCAGATTATGTTAAATCCCTTTGCAGTGTCCCCAGGTAGTCCAGTGATGAGCTTGTGTGGGAAGGGGACTTAGGAGAAGGCCTCATGTCATATCAGAATGACTCAGACTTGATCCCAAAACTGGCTTTGAAAAATTCAGTGGTTTTTTTCCACAGTTACTGTGCACAACATTCACCTTCTGAGTGTGCTTGGCACTGTGTGCAATTCCAAAGCTGCATCTCCTCGCATTCCCCTTGCAATGTTTTTGTGGATGTTCTAGTTTCTAAATTCATATCCTGTTCACACACACTACTGATAGCTGCTCTGCTC
>VXAC01001095.1:132453-154616 GCA_013399225.1 Rhipidura dahli | reverse complement strand
GTTTGTGGAGTATAAAAAAAAAAAAAAAAAAAGCAGGAGGAAAACAGCAGTTGCTATTGAAGTAAGGACCGGGGAAGGATGAGGAGCAAGAAGAAAAAATAAACCAGGAGGTGAGAGAGAGAAAGAAAAGAGTTTTGGGTCTTTTGGGGTGCAAGTAGGCCATGAGTAATATTTGTTTAACATGACTCTAGACGTGTACATATCAGTATGAGGAAGGCCAATAGAAAGATGTGTAGGATTGCCAGGACTTTATGTGTCCACCTTTTTTAATCTGTTTCCCTTTTAGAAACTGGTATTCCAGCTGGGCTGTGCTGTGCTTCTGACACTGAGGTCCAATGACTTAAAAATAATTTTCCGAGGATTTTTGAATGAGGGGCACCAACTCGCTTGCTGCTGTTTATTTGGTCTAAGCAATATCTCAGCTCTGGAGGAGAAATATATTCAGAGACATGGATTTCAAACCTGATATTTCTGTTCTTTGTACACTACGAAGAAATGGGGACAAATCATGCAAATTGACAAATAGGATATACATGCAAAATAATTTTAAAAACCCTGATTGTAAAGTAGCAGTGGCATCATATTCCTTGTTTCTTGAACACCATTTTTACGGTAAAGACTTTTAGAAAAAGAGTTGCAGATAGTTTTCTTTAGCCAAATGCTGGTGCAGGAGTACAATTTTCACTTGTCCAGGAATGTGCTGTAGGTAAATTTGAAAATCTTTTTGATTTGTCAAGAATTTTAGGCATCTGAATAAAGAGCAGCTTTATAGAAGCACAAATATCTGTGAATAATAAATATATTCCCAAAGAAATTAGGAGTAGGTTTTATTTGAAAACCATTCAAAGTTTTCAAACCACTTCAAACAGAAATATATAACAGAAATTCCCAAATCAGCATAAAGAGACTGGGACATTATTCATATTTATAGTCATCTTGAAATGATTTTACATAAAATTGTGGAGACAATGGATTGTCCAAAAAACCCTGTTTTGATTAATTACTGTGGGGGTTGTTTTTGTTCTGTTGTGTTTCGTCCTTAATAATCCATAGCTTGGTTCTTTCACAAGATTTTTTTTCATAAGTATTTTTAGAAGAATGTTACCTAATAGTTTCTCTATGAATATAAACTACCTGCTTCCTGTATCTAATTTTTCAACAAACCTTGATCTGTCTATAGTTTTCTTTTTCTGCTTTTTCTAGAAGCGCCCTGAAACTTTCTGATTTCTTTTGTGTACAGCTGATGCAACAGTTTAAGGACTTTTTAGAACTGTTCAGGCATTTTGAGGACCATTGAGGGGGGTAAAAGCTGATAAGAAGACAGAGCCCTGCAACATTTGTGCGGATATTTTAGATATCAATTTGATTTTATAGTCCTGTGTTGTTTTTGCACCAACTCTGTTGCAAAATCCAGACAGAGGTTTCCACACAAAAAGTCCACTGTGATGTTTCTATGTTGAAACTGATTAAGGGACCCATCTAACATCACCCTTTCTGTGATTCTGTAATTCTCTGAGATAAGACTCCTATGTAATTTCAATGTTTTAATATAAACTTGCATTAGTGAAAGAGAAGCTTGAAATTGTTTAACATAAAAAGAAGATAATGCACAATCATAAATTTTCTCCATCTGAACAAAGCTGCATGCTAAACATGTTCTTTTTCTGTAGACATTTTGTCTTTTTTGAGCAAAAAGCATCAGGAAAGATCAGCAAACATAATCTGAAATTCATGTCTAAGATTTTAAGAGATACTATTCTTGTGTGGTTGGGAATCTATCTTCTCTGCTTCAATTCTTTTTAATGGAACAATATATTTGGCAGACACTCTTTTACTCATGGTTTGTCAGAAACAAAAGAGATAGGATGAATGAGGAGAAGGAAATGAAGTAGAAGGATATTAAACTAATAACAAATCAGAGCTATCATTGATAAGATAATCTCCTCAGCTTCAGTGTTTTTAACTGCAGCATCCTCATTGTTTTACCAGTCCATATCATGGTAGTTTTTGTGGGTTTGTCTTATTTAGATAGGAAAATATTTAAAAGTATGCAAGTGTACAATGGAAACTCAGGTTTTCCATTAGTAATGTCTTACTAAAGATGTTAAATCAACATGTAAAATTTCCCCATAATCATCAGTATTTGTGTCAGTCTCTGGGAGATCTGTATGGAGATGGTATGTCATGGTATTACTATGCAGAAAAGGATGCATGTGGTAGTGTAGAGCACATATATTTCAAATGTGAGATTCTCTAACTTACAAAGCACTGAATATGTAATATTCAAGGAAGGGCCTCATGTAAAGTCCTGAAAGATTTGTGAAATTTGTCAACCCTTTGCATCCTGCTGATTTCAATTAAAACTATGTACTACTTAAAGTTACTAGGTGACTACTTTTATTTTTATTCTTTTGGGATAAAGCAAAAATTTCCCTCTAATTAATCCATTCACCAATGAAGAGGTGTGCAAGTACCTTCTTCCTTAGGAGCAAGAGCAACTCCTAATTGTGCCATAATATTTTTTGCATAATTTAGGTCACACATCGTCATACATCAATATTTAAGCACCCATATGCAGAAATATAAAAACACATGTTTGACTGCATAGGTTCTAAATGCTAAAGAATTTAAATTCTCAAAGCAAATCAACATTTCACACCTTTTGTTATTCTATTTGGGTATTCAAAAGTGCTGTTTTGTTATATTTGTCATTCATGTTTACCATGAAAGACTAGGGACTAACAGAAGAGTTAATTACAAACATTGAGAATCCAGTAAGGTGATGATCACATTTTTGAGCCTGGCTTTGCTTCTTCCTGTCCTTGACTTCCCAGGAAACAACAGTGGCCAACCTTTCTTTGGTATTTGATATGACAGTGCTGGGCATTCACCACTGCATCTGGACCAAACTTCTTCAACATCATCGAGAATGTGGCAAACCTTTCCATTTTGTGTAGATTGCAAAAGAAGTAAAAATAAACTTTGAAAAAACACCCAAAAAACCACTCCCAAAATGCCAGAGTTTTCGGCAATAGCAGTGGTATAAAATATGCAACTCCCTGCTGTTTCCTTACCTTTATACTGGAGTGTCAAAACAATTATTTTCATTAAGAGCTTGTAAAACTGAAGGAAAAAATCACAGAATTCCAAAATATTTTGGGTTGGAAGGGACGTTAAAGATCTTCCTTCCAGCCCCCTGCCATGGGCAGGGACACCTTCCACTATCCCAGGGCTCTCCAATCCCCGTTCAGCCTGGCCTTGGACACTGCCAGGGATCCAGGGGAAATTTTCGGCCGGTCTATTGGATCCGTGTCCTTTCTAGGTGCCTCCTCGCTGTGCAGAAGGTAGAACTGCGTCTGTTTTGGGAATGGTCAGATTGAATGCTAAACTATAAAAATGCCTGAAGAAATTTGTTCTCCGGAAGGCTGTGCGCACCACATGTGAAGACTAAAGAAGCGGGTGGCCATTTGACAAAATTCAGTCTTCATCCGGATTACGATTCACAATTTAAACTACTCTCTCTTCCCAGATTTCTGTGAAAACCTTGAGTCTTAATTTCTGGTGTGGTTTTACTCTGTTTTGGACGAGTGAATGTGCAGTGCAAGGTAAATCCCTTGTCAATACAAAGTAGATTTATTACTGGAGATTGAAGAGCAGAAACGTGGAGTGTTGCCAAGAAATTTTTTGCAAGCCCCTGCAGTGATTTATACTTCAGTGGGTGCCTCATTACATCTGTACGTTGAGTCTCATCTTTGGATAGAGACATCTCCCTCTGTCCATTATTTCCCAAAGAAAATGCTCCAAAAGTGAAGAGTATAGTGTTCAGCTCAGGAAACCCACTGCCACACAGTCAGTTACGAGGGTCTAATAGGAACTTAAGCACGTCCTAGTACATATCAGGTGTGTTTTTACCTTTGTCATGTCCAAAGCAGATGAAAAAGGGAACCCTGCTCAGGCTTTGATACAGTGCTTCCTCATTTCACCATTGCACACTATTTCTGAGAAAACTGTTGGCCAGCTGAAACTGCTGGCAGAGCTTAGATACTACAAGACAGACTATATAATGGACATAAATTTTATGTAAAATTGATAGCTGGCTGTACTTACTTTATCATTTTTTTTTTTCCCTTCAGATTACAACCCGAGCGGTAATGGAATTTTTCCTTCATTTCACTTCTAACTGTTTCTCATTTTGGATTTTTATTACTGTGGAAGGGGAAGGTAAGATTTAGAAATAACCATTTTAAAAACTGCTTGATGCCAATAGCATATTCAGCATTGCTTTTGTTTCCTAAAATACACTAAAAGTGAATATCTAGTTGCCTTATATTTTGTTATGTTATACTGGACATCATAACTTGGTCAGCAGGGAAATACACCAATATAATTCTGACATTGTATCATCATTTCAGTAGGCACACTCTGGGATTTGTTTAATTTTATTTCAGTATATTATTCATCATTTCATCTCCATAGACTTGCAATGACATTGTTTTGTCTTGATATTATAACATAATCTACATATATTTGCATATAATAATCAGGCACTGGTTGAGAATCTCAGCAGAAAATATGCAAGATCTGAAGTAGTATCTCAGATCAAAATGTGTACAAAATTTATTTCAAGTTTAAATTAAAATCTCTGGACCTTGAACTGATTTCTCCTGGGATCAGAAACTTCAGAAGCTGAGCTCAAATTTTAAAATGTATTTTCTGCTATCTATGTAATCTTTACAGAAGTTATTAACTGTTATCAGTTACAACCCCTACTTGTGTCTAAATAGAGTAATTAAGCCATGTAGGGCTCTACATCTAATTATTCCAAATGATAACTGAATAAGAGCCTTATGAATATATGAGCCCAAATTTTCTTCATCAGTTTGGCTGATTCCAAAAATATTCTCTGGGACAGAAAAACCTCAAACTTTTTGTCTCCTCATTCGAATTTTCACTGCTCGCCCCAGTAATTTTTCACTGAGTTTTTATGGAGGCAGATTTTACCAAGAAAACAGATCATGGTGAATCTTTCAGGGAAATGAATCACAGAAAGGCAAAGCAAAACAAATCAAAACATATCAAAACAAAAAACAAAAACACCAAAAAAACCCCCAAAACCCCTCAAACCAACAAAAAATAGACCCAAACACTCCAACCGAGCAACAACAACAAAAAAAAAATCCCAAACCAATGACAACAACAAAAGACATTTTATTCTCGAGTACTAATTCTATACTCAGATTGAGTCAGGGATAAACTGAATTGAAATAAATATTGTGATGTGTTGCCCTAATTAAGAGTTGTAGCTCTGAGTCCAAGGGATAATATATTCCATGGCTTTTTGCATTTGCAATGCTGTGATAAAATTTGCATCTGATGGATCTAACTTGGATCCAAGTGGACAGGAGCACAAACTTTACAGTTCTGTCATTGCCATGTTAAACTGAGATTTAACAGAGGTGAGCAAATATCTTGCTTTCTTTCCTAACTTGGGTTCTTGTGTTCTGAGGAATAGTCAAATAAAGCCAGAAACGTCATCACAGAATCCCTGATATCACATTTCGGAGGTTCAAATTATAAGTGTTCCAGTCAAGTAATATTTTGGAAAGCTGTCAGGACAAATTCTTTAGGTTTATACCTCTTAATAAGATAATTTTTATTTGGTTTTGGGCACTTTTGCTGGAAAAATATAGATTCCTGTCTGTTATTCAGTGCTTCTTGTTTTCAAATATTTTAAAAAAATGAATTGTGAGCCTATACAAGATAGATATATGTACATGTCATTGTATCACTTATCATTTTCTTGCTATTAGGTCAAAAATGAATGTCAGGTATCTGTCTTCACTTTGAAGCTGTACTGCATTTCCCATGTTTGATAGTTGGTTACACCTTGGAAGTTCAGCTCCCTTGCAGACTGAAACTGATTATTCTTGTGCAAGGAAAAGACCTGAGAGTGACATGTCCTTTTGTTTGCTGTCACGTCATAATAAATGCTATTGTCCTGAAGATTCTTTGTAAGGAGGCAGAGTGCATGGACACACTGAAAGTGTGGAAAAAGGAACATTCTTAACAGTGAAGAACCCTCATGTAAGTCATAGGAAAAAAAAATTATAATTTTTGTGTCCCAGAAAACTTTGTCTTTCATCTGCTTCAGTGTGGCCATAAATTGTCTTCAAATAAAAGTTTTAAGAAACATCAGCCCAGGTCACATTCCTTTACTCTCTCCTGCGGTAATTCAAAACATTTTCTGTCACCACTACATTAAACAAGCTGAAGGTGAAATTCAGTGATGAAAGACAGACAAGGGATGAAAAGCAAAGTCTGTGCTGGTGTGACCTCCCCGCCAAATATATGTCTGTAGGCAAGATAAAAATGAAAATTGTAACAGGAACAACTCACTCCATCTAAAAGATACTTTACCTTCGCGGTTAAATATTTTCACCATTACCTGAGCAATTTCAGAAAGGAAAAGTTCTTCATGGCAAAAGATGCTCTTTGAAGCATCTCAGACTGATTTCTTTCTTCAGCAATCTTCTAGTAATTTTATCCTTTCCACATTTGTAGGGCAAGAACTTAAGCTGTGCTAGATTTAACTTCACTTGGTCAGGGGCTGCTGGGTTGATTTATATTTGGCACTGAAAAAAAAAAGAACAGGTTTAGTTTTTTCTTGTTTTTAATTTCGTCATGGGTGTTTTTGGTTGCTTCATTAGTTGCTGGCTTTTGTCTGATTCCTTTGTGACTGGTCTAAGAAAAGTGCATTTTTATTTAAAGATCCAGCTATGACCACCCATCTCTGTTCTAGCTTTTAGCTATTTAAACACCTGTTGGTAGTTTCAGGCTGATTTCTCTGACAAGAATTCTGCAAGATAAAGTCACATGGAGGAATCCAACACACGTATTTTTTTGTTAGTTCATAGACCTACACCTTTGCAAATGACTTCCCCCAGCATTTTCTGCAGGAATAGCCGTGCTGCAACTCAAAAATCTTATTTTCCTGTGGAAAGCTGTTGAATCCAGATGTGCAGGTGAGGCACCATTATTGTTTGATTTATTTATGATATTTTGTTCCTAACCTCATTCCATGAACATCCTGGGTCTTTTTCCCCAGCTCAAATGACAGAATTACACATTTCAGCAGCCTGCAAACTCACAAACACAAGGTGTGGGTGTGTTTTGGTCTTTATTTTTAATGACATTCCCAAAATTAAAAACCTAAAACTTAATATACCCAAATTATGTTGCCGATTTATTTTTTATACATACAGAAGGTACATAGGAAAACTGGGAAAAGCCACAATTACGATTATGTGTTTCAAAGCAATTTATATATTTTTACACCTGCATTATGATGCAAATTGATCAGAATTTCTTTCTTTTGCTGTGTTTTGAGGGGTCAGAGCCATTGCCAAGATGAGTGGCTGGAGCTGGGACAGATTTCCTGACAGACAGAGACAACTGAAAGGTGAATAAGATGAAAATAAGATGAAAATAGTATGAAAATAAGATAGTCATGCCTCTCTGGGCAACCTGTGCACGCACATCACCATCCCTCAGAGGGAGGAATTTTTTCCCAATATCTCCTCTTCCCAATAACCACAGATGACTGAAGACATAAATTTTCTTCCTATTAATGGGAAAAAAAAAATCACTTTATTTATGTTATGCATTTTTCATTACAAATGTCCAGGAAGGAGGAATTGAAAAATTCCTCTTTACTTTTCATGAGAAACAGGTTCAACATTTGGAGTTCGCCTTTTAATTTCAGAGAGATCAATGTTAAGCTCCCAGGCTGCATTTTGCTTCAAAGCAGTCAGCTCTTACAGAAAATGGAGATTTCTATCATTGCACAATTAATTTCATTTAAGCGATCGTTGCAGCTTTGAGTAAGTATTTCCAATTACCTCATTCTATATCGTTTAGAAATCAAAGGCTTTCTCACAGGTTCATGGCAGGCTGATTTGCAGAACTAAGCAGGGATATATGCCAGATATGTTTTAGCAAATACGTTAAAATTTCACAATATCAAAGCATATGTGCAGTATCTCTTCACATAATCCCTTGTTTCTGCAACATCTGTTCCCCCCAAAACCAGAGTGAATCTGAATGTGAAATTATTTTATATTCATTGTTGCCTCATCATATTTTTTTTCCTATAGAGAAACTATAGACAGAAAAAATAGTGAATTTCCAAAATACGTTAATATTTTGAACAGCTCCATTTCCAAGGTAAAAGCTTTAATTTATACATTTATATAGATTTATAAATAAGGTTGTGTATGTATAGGTAAAATAACATTTTTTTAATATAATGAAAACAAATGTATTCTTTTCCTTTCTACTTTAGTCCTTTTCACACCCTACACTATTTCTGACAAGATTCTGCTGCAATGGGTGTGTGGGGTACATGTGAAATAAAAGGCAAAATTTTAATTTGGGGGGCCAGTTCTAGCTGATGTACGTCTCCCATATTATCTGTCCTTTTATTTTCCTTCACCTAGGATGATAATAGCCAGTGGTGGTGGTAGGATAGAATTGGAGCTACAGCCCAGACAGGTTCTTTGGGCCAATAGTTCTCATCAGGTTCTCTTTACCACGCCCAGCCCATCCTATTCTGAGTGAATAATCTGATTGTAAACAACCGTTCCAAAAAAAAAACCAAAACAGAAAACCAAACAAATAAAAAAAAAACCAACCCAGAAAAAAACAAACAAAAGCACACACAGGCACAAAATCCCCCAAAACAGAAAATGTTAAAAAAACTCCAGAACCCAAAAAAACAAACAAAACCAAAGAAAACCCCATGCGAAAAAACCCCACCCAAAACAAACTAAAACAAAAAGAATCAAAAGATTGCAGTCCCAACTCCTCTTTCCACTCATAAAGCTCTCCTCTTTCAACTGGCATAGAATACTGCCAGAAATGGGCTGTGGACTCTTCATTTTTATGGATAAGGAAAGAGATTATAACTTTTTTCATTATTATGTTGTGATATATTTTCCTCCTTCAAATCAATGTGTCTCCCTTATATGTTTGTGATACCAATTAAAAACTTTTGGCAAAAAAAAAAAACCAATCCAAGAAAAAACCCCAAAAGCATCTGACAAACCTTTAATAGTTTCACTTCAGCAGGAGAAAGAAGAAATTTACATAAAGGAGAAATATATTGCACTGTCAACAAATAAAACTCTAAAACTCAAATAACCAAACTCTTTAGAGACTTGAATTTCTCCTTTTCACATGTTAAATTGGACTGTTTTTAATAAAACACTAGTGTTAGAATATTGTTTTATCTCCCAGCTTAATCTAAGTAAACCTAGTCTAAGTCTAAGTAAATCTGTTTAAAGACCCCTCCATACTATATCTGTATTATTCCGTTTTTAAATTAGACCTGAATGGTACTGACTGTGTATAAATAATGTCTTTACATAACTTCTTGCACATTCATGTCAAACCCATGCAGATAAAAATAAAAACAAAGTAAAACATTTGCCATTTCAGTAATAATTTGTAAAAATCTTATTAGTAAAAATTTAACTCTATTAGATGGAGTTGTCTAAAGTCCTGTCACTGCAAAATTATTCTCTTTGCATACTCACAGCATTGTGGGCTCTCTAAAGCAAATTAATAAAGTTCTACATCTTTGAAACAACCACTTGGTAAGTGTCCAAAGAGAGTTCTTTGATGTGACATTCCTCCATGAGCAGCCTAAAATTTTCTTCTCTTTTTTAATTTCTCTTTTCGTGTTTTAATTTCTTCAGATTCTTATAAACTCCAAAATCTTTAATTTGCTTGAAATTGTTCTGTACCTCATTTACAATAGCAGTCTAATATTGAGGGTTGTAGAGACATGAGGAACTATTTCTCTGATAAACATATTTCAGACTGCTTAACAGGTTTCAAATCCATGGCAGAAGTCTGAGACGCTGAGACCTGGCAGCAATAATATTAGCAAATTTCTGACGAGAAAAATATGCAGTTGTAGGTTTCCTAATGAATTTTCCTGATGAGGTTTTTTTTTCTAACGAGAAATCATATTTGTTAAAGAAAGCACAAAAGTTCATGCTTTTCCTGTTGTGAAATTGCAGGAAACTTTTGAATATCTATCAGAAAGACAGGAGAAAAGCCGTTAAAAAAAAAAAAAAAAAGAAAAAAAAAGAAAAAAAACACTCAAATCTACCTCATCAAAACATCAGATTTACTTCATAGTGGTTTCTAAACCAGTCTAACTAGAATGTGTGTTGAAAATGTATACAAAACATGGATGTGTGCCAATATAAAGCATACATGAATCTATTCATATAAGGAAATAAAAAGACAGAAAAAATGGAACTGGGTTCTCTTCATGATCAGGTTCATCAACGGAATTAGCTTTCACAAAGCAGACGTATCAATAATTTTCAGTTTCATGGAAAGAACAACAGGAAACTTGCCCCTAAAACTTGACAGGTAAAATGCAATTTAATTTTTGGTGTTTTATTTTTCTGTAGAAATGAGGTTAACAGAGTTCTGAGTTATGTGTAGACATTTATGATGAGTATGTGTTGGAGTTCGAAAGAAAAACTTTAAATTCCAAAATTGTTATCGTATTTCCAGCGTATTTGTGTTTTATTTCGTGATCCTGACAATATTTATGTACTCACACAGCTCTACTAATAGAAAAAATTCTAGGTGAATTCTGAAAGCTACGTCAGGTGAATGCTTAATAATTGCAGAAGCTGAATCTCGAGCAATTAGTAAGTAAGGTTTGATTAAAAAAAAAAAAAATCAAAACCCTAACCATTTAAACTCATTTGAATCCCAAACCCTCAATTATGACTCCTACACTCATTTTGGACTGCAGAATACCAAGCCTTATTTTCAGAACAGTAGATTTTTCAGAGTTTTCAATGAGATCAACATCTAGGAAAACCAGGAGGTGCAAAAACCTCTGGTTTTTTTGATTTTTATTTTTTCCTAAGGTCAAATATGACACAAGGGATTTTTCCTGGTTCCTGTGATAAATGTACAGTAGCTTTTAAGTATGTATAGAGCTACACAAGAAAGGAAGAGTCTAGGAATTGGAAAAAAGGTGCTCTAAAGTAAAAATATTTTGGTATTTTTCCTAATATTGAAGTTTAAGTCTTTTCTCCAAGCTATTGAAGCATGCACAAATCTTACCTAATATTAAAAATAATATTTTGTAGTGATTATAAACACTTCACTGTTTTGAATTAGCAGACATTGACAGCCCAAAACCGGCAAAATAGTCAAAAACTATCTATCTCCCTATTTCATTGTAATCCTTGTATGTTATGGACAAGATGGATATGAGAAGCTGGTCTAAAGAGAGTACATCATTCAAAAATCCATTTTATTTCTGAATTTATATAGGTGTTGGAGAAAGAGGATTAGAAGATTTATATTAAATGAGGTAGTCCTATATTTTACAATTTTGAGCTTTGTGAAAATTAAATTCTGACTATTTCTTGGGTTCCAGAAAACACCACTTTATGTAAGTTTTTTTTTCTTTTGAGGAAAAAACAATGGTAGAACTAACAATAGCTTTGATATAGAGTCTAGTACAATGTAAATCAATAGAGGTAATATAAAATTAGAGAGAACATGATAATGAAAGAATAGGATCTGCAGTCTGAGTGTAAGATAGTACTGATAATATTAAGCCAGCATATGGTCAGTTCTGGAAGGAATTTTACTCTCAGAAAATTTAACACAGATCTCAGTAGGTCAGGAAAGTCAGGGGCTGCATCGTTAGTAAGTGAAAATTCTCTCGTCACTGAGCAGGGGGAGCAGAGTGAAAAGTTGACCCATAAGGAAATAATGACTGAGAATCAATAATTCTGTCAGCACATGAGCACACTTACTGCTCCTGGGATTGCTAAACAATATTCAGGTAAGTATTTTGCTGCAAAAATCCCACCAAAAGGAAAAAGGGCTTTAAAAAATTCGTAGCTAACCAAGAGACCTTATCTGTGAAGGATCATTCTCTGGGTCCTGGAACAATAATTTTGCTTATACTGTTTTTATTCATGCAAATGAACACGGTGCATCTCACATCAAACATTGTTTCTTGTTTCTCTGCAAGATTAAATAGAAATTTGGTCTTTGTCTTCTTGTGGGAATTTAGTCTCCAATGTAAAGTTCTGGGGCAAATATTAAATGGTCTGAGGGGTTTTTCTGAGCTGCAGAATTGTACAAAACTATACTGGCAGCAGTGTGAAGGATTCATAAAACTTGCTCACACTAGAAGGGTATAAAAATTCACAAAAACCACCGAGACAATGAATCAGTGCAAGTGATTCCATCATTCATTTACACGTATTCTCTGAGCTGCAAATATTACTTTAATTAACTTTTAGGTGTGTTGTTCTGACATTCCTGGGGGGATTCATATGGCCATCTCCAGTACAGCTATTTACCTGCCCTCTGTTCATGAGAAAAGAGTGAAATCTAATTTTGATGTATATCTAATTTCATCTTCATGTGGAACATTTAAAAGAAGCTGGATGAACAAAGGGAACCTAGGCTGACCAGCTGAGATGGGGACTTCTACAGTGAAGAAGTTCAAAATATATCCACTAACTGTAGGCACTGAGTGGTTCAGGATCGTTGGGCTTTCATTCTCAGGAGTCAGAGCTGGTGAGACAAAACCCCCAACGTTATGCTGTGGTATCATTTTGATCAAACAAGCCTTTTATTCAGCGAGCAGCGTCACTACTCCTCATTTTAAAGCAGCGTCTGCCAGTTCTTTAAACTATGGTGATTTTTGGGCTGCGTCTCTTTGAATTCATCCATTTTCTGAAGCCTGTGATTTGGTAAAAGCAGCTTTTTTAGCTGTTTCATTTTAAATCTTCACCTGGTTAAAAACCAAACCATGATTTTTACATTTTATTTCCAGTTCTTCACCAAGAACTATCACAGGTAAGACAGGCCATGGCTTTATTCATGGTGCAGACCCCTCCCTAGGTGAGCCTGTTTTACATCCCAATTTTCAAATGACTGTACACAGGAATTAGTTATATCCTTTTCTTTTGGGGATGGAGAGTGTATTTTCATTGTTTTAGTTCGGTTTATAACTTTTTAAGGGTTTATGGCAAAATTTACATTTCCTGAAGTAATATTTTTACACATAAAAGGAAATTACCAGCCCAAAATAAAAAAAAAATTTCAGTTTTTTTGTAAACACAGAACTGCTCACACCAGTGATGTCTGAATCACGGACAGCCCTTTTTAAACTGAATTCTGTCAATAGTAGTTCCTGCTACGGTAAAAAGACACTTTTGAGGAGAAACGGTTTTTCTTTAACAATTCTTCTTCCCATGTTCGAAATTGCAGGAAATATTCCTAATAAGAATCTAGCGTGCAATGATTTCTTGTGATAACAGCAATTTATTGAACATGTGCAACTCTATCTAAGCTATTGTTCATATTCCACACTGTTCCATAAAAGAGGAAAAGCGGAATATCCTGCCAGAGAGATTATGATCTAGGAAACAAGCACAACCTCCTGGATAATTTTCTGTTCTACAGAGCATAAAGTCAGGTAAATTGAGTTGAAAACACATGAGGCTGTCAAAGTCAATAGGTGATTTTTTGATACCACAACCCCTGAGGGAAGTCAGTACTTCATTCATTTTCTCACAGTCCTGTGATTCAGCTCTAACAGGGGTTTTCTGATACAGCTGATATCCAAGGAAAAAGGTTTGTTATCAGTTCTGTGGGAAAAACTGATAGGTTTTAAATTCCTGAGGGATTTTGGAGGGCCAAATTCAATATGATACCGTTGCAAAAATGACACTAAAAATGTTTTAAACAAGGGTATTTTGGCTTTCGGTCAACACTATGAAAATGCTAGATTCTTGCACCAAGACCTCGACGGGATAGAAGTTACAGGCATTGTCTCCATTTCTTACAGTCTTTGTGTTGCACCAAACCATAAATCCTTATAAAACTAAAACTGAATCTCTGAGTACTCTAGCCCTTTAGGTTAATCAAAATGCACTTTTGCTCTTTCCAGAGTTAATACCCATTTTCCCTCTGTCATGTATTTGCCTCTTTCAGACACTCTTTATCACATATGAAATCCAAACAGCAAAAAATGTGAACTTGTGTTTCAAAAAACCCCCCCCCCCCAGTTCTTGTTTGGTTTTTTTTTTGGAACTGCTTATTGCCAATAAAAGGAAAAGTTTATTTTGGCAAACCACATGCAGCTGGCTCCATATTTTAAGAAATTTATTATTCAGAATATGTGACAGGTACTGCAGCATGGGACTTCCTTTAAAGTGGGGGAGGTTATGTAATTGGAATGAAATCTCTCTTTGTGTAGTGGAAGTTATAAATTGCTCCTTGAACAAATTAAAAGTATGGCTGAACATAGATGAACAGCAGTCCTCTGTCACACCGCATAAATCTGTAGCAGATGCATGCATTTGCCCAACTTTTTTATTATTTGATATCTGGAAATACATCATTTAGCCAAATATGACCTTGTTTTCATGGCATTAAGGGAAATGCACATAAAACATAAAACATCTTTCCCTATTTCATTCAGGTTCTAGACATTCTCACTGAACTCTACACATAATTCAGGAAAGGCAGAGGAATACATTTCCACTTTATGTTATTCTAAGAATCAACTCCGGGGATGTTTGAAGAGGTTATTATTTTTTTTTTGTTTATTGGGTTTTGTTTAGTACTGAGCATGTGACAGAAAAAAAAGAATAAAGGTAAGTTTTCCAATGTGTTCTGATAAAAAATGTACAGAACATAAACAGATTTATTTTATGTACTTATTCTAGTCTATTTTCCTAACACTACATCAGGGCAAAGACTCCACAAAAAAGGACTCTAAAATGGTATTTCATGTTAGTCAACACCAGTAATATGTGCAGAAATGTTATGTCCAAAACCATTATTATGTCAGACATTATTCTTGGAAATTCTTTTCTAGCATCAGTTGTTAAGAGTGGGATGGATATTTCACATCTTATCACAAGAGTAATTGTGCAGCTTCCAACTGAATTTCCTGACATCAGGTTACAGTGCTATATATGTAAAATGGAAATTATTTTATTTAATACCATTGAACTATCAGTAAAATATTACTTTTTGTGTCTACTTCAGCAAATCCTTCCACAATTATGACTGAGAAGCTGCTCCATTTTACTTTTCAGCGGAAGTGATTATTCATAATTGCTTGGTACGGATTAAGTAGTTAGAATTTGCAGAGCATTCTGAATTTGGGACATTTGTCAAGAACTTTAATATGGTTATAGTAAGATATGATTTCCTTGCAGAGCTACATACTGTGGATTTGCCTTCCAGGTTCTCATTTCTTCCATGCTGTCTCTGCTTCAGTTGTTAAAATTAAGTGTACTCTTATACAAATGATGACATCCCAACTCCATTTTTAAATCCACATAATCATGAGATGGAAACTAGGTAGGGACTACCTTGTTTAAAAAAAAAAAAATCAGTGGGTAGATGGCTTGAGCAGGAGGAATCTTGCATATCCTGTTGCTTCAGTTTTACCTTCCAAATATTTAAATTAAAAATCCTTTTAGTTTGTTCTTCCAAGTAATGAAAGGATTTGTAAAATGTTTTGATTTTCTTAAAATTTTCCTTAAAATGAAACAATGAAATGAAAACTCTCCGCCTTTATTTTAAATTTTAAAATATTTTATGATTTATTTAATCCAGAAAAATATCTAAATTAAAATTAAATATTAAATTTTTGCTCTTCCCTTTGTATAAAGTTTATTTATCCTGGAAAAGAAACTATCCTCTCAGAAGGAAAAATTTCCATTTAGCAGAATGCTAACAATGAAAGATTAAAATAATTACCTTATAGGATATTTATTATGTACATATGCAGAAATACATACGCATTCACTAATGTTCTCAAGACTTTAATCTGAGGACCCTAATTAATTATATGCCATCAAATTCAAATGCATATAACATTTGAATGCTTTTTATTTTTGGTGATGCTTATATCTTCATCATGTGAAAAGAGCATATTGAAAAAAAAATGTTTGGACTTTATCTCTTAAAACCTTATTTACTGGATTTTAACTTAATATTCTCCAAATAAATGGTAGTTCATGTGAGTAATTTAAAATGGGAAACAAGAGTAGCCTAAAATATCTGAAGAGTTTTCTATACTTCTAGGAAATGGTAAATAAAGGTGGGAGGCATCAATTAATTGGAAATATGATTTAAGCCTCCAGTAGCAGAATTCACACAATAATGGTGATCTGATTTTCTCTCAAGGCCTTCCTTGTCAGGGATTAATTTCTTCTTTAAGCATAATGCTAATTTATTCTGTGTCCCACAGCGTGGAACCCTTAATATTCTCTTTGTGGTTTTTTTTTTTTTAGCTTAAAAGAACTAACATAAGCAAGACAATATTTTGAAACCACATTTTAAAGCAGAATCTCTGCCAGTGAGCACTCACAGCCTCGATTTGCAGAGGATGGGATTCTGCAGTGGCATCACTTCATCATGAAGACAAAATTTATCTATTCAGGAATAGGGTCCCACATGAAGGAATTTCCCCCATAAAATGATAATACAAATGAATAATTATCGGAGATTCTTCAGAAAAAACTAAACTTGGGAAAAAACAAATGAATATTTTCCTTAATCTCAGATGTCTCTGTGCTAGCTGGAAAGGCAAAAGTAGTGATGCTGATATGAGAAGCATCTGTAATAATTATTAGGAATAGAATATTACTTACCATACCAGCATAATAGCAGCTGTATTATTATTTCCCCTTGACAGCTCTAATAATACTTACCTTTCCCTGGAAGAAAAGGTCTTTTCCCTTGCCATGTAATTTTTCAAAGTGCATGTAGTTATGCAGTTTGCTTTTCAGTCTTTCTTTTTGAATCCAACATTCCAGGTAAGGGAAAAAAAAAGTGATTGACCAAAATGAAAAAAAAATTTGGGGAAGTGGGAGGTAAGAGAAAGACAACTCCTTAATAGTGCAAAGAAATAACATTTAAATGACCACTTGTATGAAATATTCTTGCCTGCTTTGAGGACTAGCTGCCACCTTTTGTGCCTGCAGTGAGTTACAGGTAAAAGGGAGTGCTTTTCACATAAATAAACCCATTTGCAGCCTGAGATGTAAAGAGGTTGCAGCAACCAAGCCATAAAACAGAGTATCTGAATTCCTGACAGTAAGGTGTGCAGTTTTTAATTTTTTTTTTTTCTTTTTTGTTTTGGTTTTGGGGTGTTTTTTTTGTTGTTGTTTGTTTTGGTTGAGTTTTTTTGTTGTCATTGTGTTTGTGTTTTTTTAGTTTTTTGTTTGTTTGGATTTTTTTTTTTTATTTGTTTGGTGTCTTTTATGGACATTAGAACAAAAGACCAGTGGTGAAGAAGTCAGAATATGCAAAGGATCTGCATAAGGTCAATCAGTGCAAACATTATTTCTGCTTATGGATTTTATTAAGGCTCTTTCTTTTCCCTATTCTCCCTACACTCCTGAGTCCACCTCAGTTCGAGAAGTGGAAGACAAAACTGGAGGAGACACTGCAAAGGGTCACAAGATAAAGTCAGACACCTCTATCTTGATTTGAAGGGTTTTGGGGGGCTGTCCAGCAGCCAGTCTATCGGATAAAAATTATTAAAACTCCATCAAGCAGCCCCAATATAACAGAGCAAACAGAGGGAATATGACTCTGATCACAGAGAAGAAAATTACTGTACAATCCATGACTAGATCAACAAAACCTTCTAGAGACAATCTCATGAAAAATGTCTTCCACCTCCAAATCACCAAAAATGTGAATGTTTCTGCTGAGCAGCTCTCCCTAAACTAAGAGAGAAGGTGGGGTAAATGATGTTCTGATTAAAAGATCCCTTGGGCTGGGTTAGACTGAAATGACATCGAATGACAATAGTGCATGGTGTGGATAGATAGATAGATAGATAAATTGATAGATGGATGATAGATATGGCAGTTCATTTTATAACAATTTATTTGCAAGGCAAAGGAGGCATGCAGCCACTTTAGTTATTAGCTATAGAAATACAGCAACACAAAGATATGAAGGCATCAGTTAAGAAAATATAAAAGGATAAGAAAGACAGGAGTATAGTGAAGTTTTTATAGCTGTATAAGAGTATGAAGACAGTGGAAAGACCTCCCCACCCCTGGATCCAGCCGGGAGAGTTGATTGTTGCAATTTTGATGTCCTGTGGTTAAAGTGGCGAGGTGGGCTGTTTTAAGGCATCACTTCTAAGATATCACTCTGCCTCTCACAGGACTGTAGCTGGGCCAGTTACGCCCCAACAGAAGGGCTGAAAGCCTTCAGCCCTCCCTGTAAATGTCCTGATGTTTCCCCTGAGGGGGACTTTTACACCTCAGCCTCATCAGGAGGAGATTGGTGTGAAAAAAAAACCTTTAGCCCAACTCACAAGACCTGTTTCTTATTGGCTTTTCCCCTTACCTGTCTCAAACCCCCGGTTTGCTGTTGTTACTGTGGTGGTCCTGGGTGCTCATCCCTCAGCCCCTGGGCTGTTATGCAGATAAGAAATTTCACCATCACATACCCAAATTTCCCCTCCTGCCCTTCAGCTGGAGGGTGTAAACCTGACCTCAGCAAAGCACCTGCTGCTTGGGCAAAGGGCTGATTATCTGAGTTATTAACCATTAATATTTCCATCTCTCACAGGTAGAAGCACAAGGAAACCTCCAGAGATCACAAAGTGATCCTTAGTGTCTGTGTATTTTGACGTCCAAATATTTTCATTTTTCAGCTACTTCAAAGTCCTTTGCGAATGAAGAACAACAAATATACATCATGCTAATGTAGGTAAAATGAATATAAAAGCCTTGATCTTCTAATGCATCCTTTCTGTGTCCTGGGAGGTTTTACCAGTTTTGCTCGTGTTTTGCATACTCTGATCCAGCCAATTTATAATTATTGCCTGTATTTCTTTACCATAAAAAACCCCCCTTTTTTTTAGCAATTGGGCGATTCAGTCAACTAAGTGTCACTTTTGCTGCTCTCAGAAAAGGGAGTGGTGCATAATTGGTAATCTGGAGAGGTGTCTGCACAGAACTCCTGCTTGGATGCAATCAGATATGACAAAACCATCTACCTAATGGAAGAAATTCATGACTTTTCTCAAAAAAATGGGAATCTGATTTATCTTTATATGTGACAGAAGAAGCTGTTAGGACTAAGAACCTCTCATTCCACAATAATCAGAATTAATTTGCTGAAGTGATGAGAGCAAAACCTCTTTGCTTCTTTTCCCTTGCACAGACTTTTTGCACTGTCTGTGCACTATGACGGTGCCAGAAAATTTCATTCTACCAGGAACAATTTTTTTAAGGGTAATTTGAGTTTCTACAATTTCCTGTGGTCTGCAGGTAACAGAAAACAAAAAAACAAACAAAAACCCCAGTTTATTCTGCATTTCTCCTTTTCTCCTTGGAAAGCCAGCATTTTTTCTTGAAGGACTGAAGTGGGAATATCAGGGTAGGCTGACCACACAGCGCTCAAAAATTAGAGCTTAAAATAAGAGACAGTGAATAATAAAACAAAGAAAAATTTTAAATGTTCATAAAGTCTTACTCACACACTGCTCTGCCCTTACTGTCCATTATATGGATGGATTTTGGTCAGCAGAAGTCTTCCAAAGTTATTTTTTAAAGCAGGTACTCCAATTTTATGCCAACATTATACAAAGCCTGCTACAGCATATGCACACTTTCATAATTGCAGCCCATTTAAGTGGAAAAATTATTGCTATAGAGATTTCCAGGCTCTAATTATAACCCTTTGATTGTGTCAGCCTTTTCCAGAAAATGCTGAATATTAATTCTTTTTGTGAACGAGCTGGGATTATTGGGTGTTCTGTCTGTTGATAGGCTAAAGTGTTGTCTCAGAAAAATCCAGAGACAATCCAGCTTTAAAGTCAATAACTTCTGAAAAGGTATTGAAGATAAGAAAGGTAAAAAAAAAATACAGGCAGCAATCTGTTATAGAGGTGCTTAAATAATGTTGCCATCATTCTTAAAGCAGATACCAGAATTCAGTATACAAAAGCAACGGAGTGAGCAAATGTAATTTTGTTGGTATGCAAATTGACGGAATGTTTTCTGCTCTTTCTTTAGTAGTTATTTTCCCCTGGTGTGTCTGCAGGACAGCAACAGCAGGAATCTCAGCTCGGGTGGAAATCAGGTGGATTTGAGTTGGTAAATCATAAAGCAACCTTTTGGAAAAACCTGTCAGTGAGAATCCTGGACTCAGTGGAATTTCAGCATGAAAGAAGTTCAGAGGTTACACGCAAAAACAAACAAAAAAATGATTTTATTGCGCCCAAAAGGAAAAGAAGTGACAGAGAAGTAAATTTTATCTGGCTGATGTCACAAACCAGGTGAGGAGAAGGCCATGCAAAGATCCCAGTCCCTCTCAATATTTAATCCATCCCCAACTCCAACAGGAGAATCCTCCAGTGCAGAGGCTGAAAGCTGAACCCCTTTTCTCACAAATTCTTAGAAAAACCTTTTAGAAAATCACAGGAATGGCATTCTGCCAGCCAGCATATCTTAGTTTCATTCTGTGATTAACCTCCCAAAATAGGATTTTAAACCCCTGCCAGCCAGCCACGGTGTCCCTGTGTTTTTCACCAGGTCTAAAGGCAGTCAAATACACCAAAAAGAAATAACAGTTAATGCACAGTCAAGAAAAAAAGCCTTTAGGGACTTACTGACCATTTTTTCTTTTTCTCTTTAATTCAGATGCCTCATTCTGTGCCTTCTTTAGCTCTTTTGTGGATTTATCCCTTAATAAACAGCACTGAACCTTTGTCACCTTTGAACATGCACCTACACAGCCTAATTACTTTTCCCTTTTGGAACCCATTCATTAACACTGGATGGAAAGGTATGAATTACAAAGAATATGTAAAATATGTTTTGCAATGTGTCACAGGCAAGTTTAGTGTCTGGGACCCACAAACAGCCTCTGTGGAAACGAAATAATTGCAGGATGACAAATTTTAACAGAACAAGAGATATAATTACAGAGTTATTTTGAAGGGAGAATATTTGATGATCAAAGAGCTAATTCTTAATACCTTTTTATGTAGGAAGGAAAGATCTTCCTTTTCTAAAATTTTGTCTTAATTATAATGCATAGTGCAGAAATTTATTTTTCCTTTAGAAATAAAATAAAAATATATAACTGAAACTCATTTTCTTTGAGAAAAAAACAAGGAAAAGGAAAAGAAACTGTCAGCTAATATCTCCGTTATAATTAATCTGTGAAATCATTGCTTTCTGCCATGTCAGATCTACTTAGTTCATTGTGAAGTTCTGCTAAAATAATCCTATCTTCAGGATTTAATATGGGCAGTACCACATAGTAGAGAAAATCACTTGTGTAGGAAGGCATGAATCACCTCACGTTCTCCCTGTGCATTTTGCTGGCATCCATACCTTTAAAAAATTATTACTTTTTCTTGGTAGCTATTAACACATATTCTAACTACTTAAAACAACTTCTTATAACCACTGTATGTACACCAGGACTTAACAAAGTGTCCTTCTGAAAACAACAGTCCACTCCAAATGTAGTTTGTCCCAAATTTCTACAGGTCAGAGGGTAAGAGAGTTGTCTTGCCACTCAGGCCACACCAGAAAACTTTCCAATTTTCCCAGGTTGTTGACAATTTTAGAGAAGTGAGTAGGTAGTGACCACAGTGAAAATCTGAAAATTCTGGGGAAAAAATAAATAAACAGAGAGATAGATAAATAAATATTAATTAAACCTACCTTAAAATGTTTAATCTGGCAAATAAAAACCGACCCCACAATTACAGGGTTTTTATTTTGTTGCTTATTGCTCATAACAAGATTTTTTTACTGCATGTATAGCCAATGAAAAAGTGGCAATGTTGCACAATACTCTGACAATTACTGGTAAATTCTATAAAGCTGCTGACCAATTTGAGCCTGCACAGAGACAATAAAGCACAAGTAGTAAATATATTGGTGAAAAGTGAAGGAAATCCTAATGTTTTCATTGCTCAAACACAAACTGAACTCACTTCAGAGGCTACTATTTCTTGTTTCGTTACATAATGCTATCCAAACTCTTAAAAAGTCAAGGAAATGCAAAAAAAAAAAAAAAAAAAGAAAAAAAAAATT